>CM030839.1:7325195-7427695 GCA_018105865.1 Metaphire vulgaris | reverse complement strand
TGTACGAATAATAAAAGAAGATAATAATACAATGTAGCATTAATTATTATTATTAAAATTGTCGAGTTCATATTTCATGATTTTGTTGGTCTCGCGTGATTGATTTAGCCGGCGGTTTGCCCGACGTTATAAAAAATCGCAGCATTGCTTTGCATCCAACAGTAGCAAGTGCAGTTGCACATCCTTAGGCCTATAGCTGCATAGGCCTAATACAGGCGAGTTTTTCTACCGTATATGTTGTCACGTACGCCATCATTAAGCGAATATGTGTCGGTCGTCGTTTGAAAGTGACAAGAAAAGTATGCACTAGAGATAAGAAGAAAACATTTCCGATCGAACGACATTCAAATTCGGTGCTACCAATATTTAAATTAAGAACATAATTATTAAGCACGAAAGAATTCGCTGTTTTCAAAACTAGAAACGACAAATCACACGATGAGATTCATTGAGCTCTCCGTTAAGTTAACAGCGCTGCGAAGAACAAAATTTTGACATCGGGCCCGTGATTTTATTATTTATTAAACCTCGCACTGCTAAACTTTTTTCGTAACGTCTTCTGCTAAAGGTTGCTTGCCCCACCCCTTATCTCAGTCCATCCTAGGAAAATTGTAAATTGTTATGTCTATTGCTTTAAAGTAAATAAATCAAGCCAGTTTTAGCATTTTAGGACTTCGGAAAGGTGAGACGAATGGCTGATCGGGACCCTCCTAGCCCTTGTCTTGTCGAATACTTCACCATATGAGCAGCATGTCTCGCAAAGCTATATTGTATATACTGCTGTGCGAAATTTCGCACTTATTGACTATCATCAGGCCCGTGAGGCCCTGGCACTTGGCGGCCTGCGTGGCCCTTGCTGAAGATCAGATGTTGACAAGCAAAAAAGGTAATCTCCAAACGTTTTTCAATGTTGACAAGCAAAAAAAACAAAACAAAGTCATTGCGATTTTTGCGCAGGGCCCCTAAGATGCGCAGGGCCCCGGGCAATGTGCCCGATTTTTGACACGAAAAAGACGGACCTGACTATTATCGTAGGCCTATGAAAAATCCAAATAATGCCAACAATATATTGCGCCACACTTTGTTCGCACTGCGGATGATTATATATGGTGGAAGACGATGGCCGTAATAAACCATTTGAGGACATAAACCTCGAGAAATGATCAAAACGAAATTGAAGACAATAATGGCGAAAGACTCAATACTTGGGCTCATCGAAAGGAAGCGCCAAAGATGAATGAAAATGGGAAAGGAGAATATAATGGAGATGATCGCAGCACAACCGGTGTATGGAGTAATAAAGAAAAAGCCCGACAAAATTAATTCATTGATCGCCAGGCGCAAGAAAAGAGGCGATCGAACGCGTTTTACTCGGCGCTATAGGCAGTGCAGCTGTGACTCTTCTTTCTGACGACGAAAGAGAATTTGTTTAGCACTAGACTCTCCCAGTCTCTCCGAGAACAATAAACACGACACACGATTTAGAGACCGAGCATGATTTCTGAAGCAGCTGCTCACCTCTTAAGTGACCAAATGAAGAATCTTTTGAATTTTGAAAGTTTATAACGAATTCGTCATTATTAAAATATTTTATTTTAGAACACGTTGACCCAGTGTTTAGACTATTCTAGCCACCTTGACATTGGGGGGGAGTTTGAAATGTTTGGGGGGACAAGATTTGTCTCTCCACGCTTTTGGGGAGGGGGAATTTCCATCCCCCAAGCCAACATATACAAATTTTGGGGGATTTTAAAACTTTGGGGAGGGATTCCCCCCAAACAGGCCTAGAATAAACACTGCGTTGACCGCGCCGACAAGCCCACGCAAACGCGTACCACAGAAAGCCTACACTATATAGACGTGTTAATTAACTCGTTCCTCGCGCTGCGACAACAAACATTAGGGACGAGTTAACTCGCTCCGGATGACCAACGTGTTGAAAGATTCAAAATTCAAAATGTCACGGACAAAAGGTCATGGGGACAAAATGTCAGCGGACAAAATGTCGCGGACAAAATGTCACGGTTTAGGGTTAGGGTTAGAGTTAGGGTTACATTTTATCCGCCGACATTTTGTCCGGTGACATTTTGTCCCCGTGACATTTTGTCCGTGACATTTTGTCCGCGGACAGTTTGTCCTAGCACCGTGTTAGAGTTCTGCACAAAAATAAATCGAAGTCTCTGAACCATCTTTAGATAAACTTAGTTTACACTTAGGCTACAATTTACGACCGGAGTCTCGTAGGCCAGTATAATATAATATTTTGTGTCGCTATAGATGTCGCTAGAAAAGGATTGATAAAGTATGTAAGAATTTCGCTTACCGTTACAGCTCTGATCGGTGGCTTCGCAAAGTCCAAAGCAGGCGAACACTGCAGAAACATTCAAAACAACCAGGAGAGTTAAGTTAAGATACGCAGCGGAAATTTCAAGGTTATTAAGAATACGTAATGACTGCATACGTTAAAAAATGCTTTATATATGTGCAATTTTGACGTCATTGCACCGCTGATGTCACTCATTACATCGCATGGTGACGTCGTTGCCTTGACGGGATGACGCCACTGCTACTGCAACATCGTCATCGCCTTCGTAGTCGTTATCATATAGTTATTGACGCAGTCGTATCATGCCTATAAAGACTACGAAGATAGCTTTAGGAAAGTCTAATAAGTTACCAGACCCGGATGTTTGCAAGAAAACCTCGGCGAGCGAATTCGACGCCAATTTTTGAAGAGCATCATTTATTTTGTAAAATCAATTATATGTCTTTCGATTAGTGTGAACCCCCAGTACCTATTCTAAGTAAACTGATAAGTGAGTAAGTTAACGCGTGATGAAACGACCGATGGCGCCGAAATGGCGCGTTTTCCACGTACTAGATCACAACTGTCGATTAGTATGTTTTTCCTACAAATATTATTGAACAGTTCATTATTATGTTATATATATATATATATATATATATATATATATATATATGCTTTATACATTGACAATGCAGTGCTACAATGGTACTATGAAAGTTTTCGAGCTGGTCTGAACAGTTTATCCTGTGGGGCTGTCCATTAATTAAGTCAACAATTTTTGGGCAATTTTTGACCCATCCCCTTGTCAACAACTGTCAACTTTCCGTTACCCCCCATAATTACGTCAAAAACTTTTGACCCCAGATCAATGACAGGTCCCAATAACAAGGTTAATATTTTTGCGATGATGACCATTTTTCCCTTTTTTGCTCATGGGGTTTCAAATGTGATGGTTATGACCTTTTTTGCCATGCTTTTTTCCATTATAATAAGTAGTATTCCATGAAATTTCCTAGTTTTTGATTATTTGTAAAAAGTGAAATTGTTGACGTCAACTTCTCTTGACCCCCTCCCCTGTCAACAACTGTCAAACTTTTTCAAACCCCTCCCCTAAATTGTTGACGTAATTAATGGACATCCCCTGTTCCTGTTAGGGTCCGTCCATAAATGACGTCACGCGATTTTGACAGTTTTTTCGATTCTCTCCTTCTCGTCAGACGTCGTCACAAAATGTCAGACCCCCTCAAATATGACGTCACAACGAGTTAATTCTCCCGTCATCTTGTCATCTTGTCACCCGATTTTTGACACAAAAAGACGGACCTGACTATTATCGTAGGCCTATGAAAAATCCAAATAATGCCAACAATATATTGCGCCACACTTTGTTCTCCCGTCATCTAGTCATCTTTTCAATGTCAAAATTAATGTTTCAAATCACGTATTTCTTGAATGAAGAAGGTATTGCAATGAATTCGTTTGAAAATATTCAGTCTGATTATTATAGTTTAGACGATATTCACAGAAACTTTTTCATATTCTTTTTTAAAATGAAGTATAATAGTTATAAGTGTAAAATGCGTTCAGCTTTGCGGTAAGTTCCCAGTAACATAACATTACGGTATTAATAACAATATTTAGTATTATGTGACGTCACATTTCTGGAAACCCTCCTCCTACGTCGTCACACATCGTCACAGATGTTTGAACATCTCCCCTAATTGCGTGACGTCATTTATGGACAGTCCCTTATTTCTTTCGTCTATTCAATTAGCTATTGTGTTATATTTCCTGTAATATCTCCGTTTTCGCAATGCGCCATTTTCCGTCTTCGCACAAATACATTTTGACATAGAACGAGCATCACAGGAATAACAAGCGATAATTAACGCTACCGTGATTAATTTTCTTCCATTACGTTTCCATTCCATCCACGCGGAATTGGAAAAGCTAGAAACTTTCCTTCGACATGTAACAAACTCAGAATTGATCAGGATTTCATTCATGTCTGCTTTGGAGGGCAATTTCTCACATCCAAGAATCAGATTACTGTACAGTCGGACAAAGAGAGGGCTTCTCGCGGTCTACTGGACTTCTTCGACTACACTCGGATCCAGATCCAAGACCTGTCTATTAATTTTTATGAAACATTGCAAGCGGACCAACTTCAGCATCTAAAACTCCATATGCCAAATAATATTCAGGCCATTCTCACTCAGCAATATTTTCTGATTTGTTCACATCGATGTTTCTGGAACAAGCACTGACATTGCAAGAGAGCTGTATTTGAAGTTTTCTTTATTTCTGTATTGACCGTCCAAATCGTAAGTTTCACGACAATAGTTTTACAAACGTCAACTGGAATGCCCTTGTAACTTATAAATCCATTGCGATGGATTTATAAGTTACAAGGGCATTCCAGTTGGCATCCATTGATTTGGAATGATCCGATGAACCCGGATCTTTTTTAGCGTCACAAATATATTGACGTACGAGACTGCTCGTAAATTTGTAAGTAAAAACGGAATTCATTTAAAGATGGTTCAGGGTCTTGGCTTTTTTGTGCGAAACTCTAGCATTTATAAAATATTTTGAGTCTTTTAAAATACAAATTCTAAAATTGATAGATTCTAGCATATGTCAATCGTTGTTCAATCTCAAAATAGAAATCCCTGAATTTATTACAGCAAACATGGGTAGGTTTAGTCTACTCAATGCATTTCGTCAAAGCCACCGTACTTTCTGACTAGTCCGTAGAATTTACTTGTTTCTAAAACCTACTGTTCTTACGGATGAGCACAACTGCAAACTCCGCTAGATTAATTATTTAGGATTTCGATTAAACCATGGATAGAAAACATAGATTATTTATTTATGCAATTTGAATACTACTATACTGTAGTTTTGTTTGTTGTAATCGTATAGGAAAAATCAGTTGGCAGTTGGTTCATATTGTAGCTGTGTTGATCTATTGCGTTGTGCTGCCGTAACCTGTCGTGACTAGTACAGTATACGGCCGCCACGCATCAACGGCCGTAAGAAGTAACACCGATTGAAATAGCAATCGCGAAATTAATAAGTTCCTGAGGAGTTACAGTGATCCAGACAACATCCGGCCGTTAATTATTATCGCCGTGGTTTAAGTGTCTCTGCTGCAATAACTGTCGTCGTCTTCAGGCGCTCCTTTGATCGATAAAACGACGACGACGACGAGATAAATTAATAACACAGCACCCGACTATACGCAGTCGGCCTATACACGATTCTACCACGATCAGATCACGCATTCTGTCTGTCTGTCTCTGCCTCTGTCTGTCTGTCTCTGTCTGTCTGTCTCTGTCTCTGTCTACCTGTCTCTGTCTCTCTGTCTCTGTCTCTCTGTCTCTGTCTACCTGTCTCTGTCTCTCTGTCTCTGTCTCTCTGTCTCTGTGTCTCTGTCTCTGTCTCTGTCTCTCTGTCTCTGTCTCTGTATCTCTCTGTCTCTCTCTCTTGTTCTCTTATCTGGCGTTCGTTCCATCGATCGATCTGAATATTTCTGCAATGGGAACTGCTTTCTCTGTCTGTCTGTCTGTCTGTCTGTCTGTCTGTCTGTCTGTCTGTCTGTCTGTCTGTCTGTCTGTCTGGTCGTCGTTTATAACTTTCAGCGTTGGTCGAAACAAAATATCGCATCTGCATATGAAGAGCAGCCTCAGTTGAGGCGCATAGAGCTATACGGTCGACTGGTGTTGAATTAACGAACGGCGTCGACTGATCAATTTATCAACACGAAATGTGTTTTTTCTACAGCAACTGCAATAGCTGAGAATGACTGACTTGTCAAACGCTTCTCTGTCTCTGTCTCTGTCTCTGTCTCTGTCTCTGTCTCTGTCTCTATCTCTATCTATCTATCTCTATCTATCTATCTATCTATCTATCTATCTATCTATCTATCTATCATCTATCTATCTATCTATCTATCTTCTATCTATCTATCTATCTATCTATCTATCTATCTATCTATCTATCTATCTATCTATCTATCTATCTATCTATCTATCTATCTATCTATCTATCTATCTATCTATCTATCTATCTATCTCTCTATCTATCTCTATCTATCTATCTATCTGTCTATCGTTTATATCTATCTATCTATCTATCTATCTATCTATCTATCAAAATATCTATCTATCTATCTATCTATCTATCTATGATCTATCTATCTATCTATCTATCTATCTATCTATCTATCTATCTATCTATCTATCTATCTATCTATCGATCTATCTATCTATCTATCTATCTAATCTATCTATCTATCGATTGATCATCTATCTTATCATCTATCTATCTATCTATCTATCTATCTATCTATCTATCTATCTATCTTTTCTATCTATCTATCTATCTATCATCTATCTATCTATCTATCTATCTATCTATCTATCTTCTATCATCTATCTATCTATCTATCTATCTCTATCTATCTATCTATCTATCTCTATCTATCTGTCTATCTCTCTCTATCTATCTATCTATCTATCTATCTATCTATCTATCTATCTATCTATCTATCTATCTATCTATCTATCTATCTATCTATCTATCTATCTATCTATCTATCTATCTATCTATCTATCTATCTATCTATCTATCTATCTATCTATCTATCTATCTATCTATCTATCTATCTATCTATCTATCTATCTATCTATCTATCTATCTATCTATCTATCTATCTATCTATCTATCTATCTATCTATCTATCTATCTATCTATCTATCTATCTATCTATCTATCTATCTATCTATCTATCTATCTATCTATCTATCTATCTATCTATCTATCTATCTATCTATCTATCTATCTATCTATCTATCTATCTATCTATCTGTCTATCTGTCTATATCTGTCTATCTGTCTATCTATCTGTCTATCTATCTATCTCTATCTCAAGCGCTGCAGGAAAGACAGCTGTGATGAAGCTACTGAGTCGAAAATATTCGAGCCCAAACGGAAACACATTCACGTCTCTCTGCGACGAAGCCCTGCACACGGAGCAACAAGCCTTCTGTGTAAGTGTGTATCTATCGACTGGCCTTGGGAATAATCAATGCTATCAACTCCAATTTAGAATTTCCAGCTAAAAATAATTCTGAATAAAATTTGTCCGCTTGCCTGAGAGCAATTACACGAGCAGTAGCTCTGTGTGTGTGTGTGTGTGTGCTTTTGGCTTTCCATAGATCAAAGTCCATTGAAGCAAAATTGCTAAGAACAATTTTCCAACATAATATCACAGGCATTGGCTGACGGCCTCAGGTACTAGAAGTCTTCGGGACGTGAACGTTCTAAGCACTGATCTATAGTATTATGAATTTCGATTTTCCGAAATTGGTTACAATGTTCTTCTCTCTACAAATCAGTTTCTGATCGGATTTCTAAACAAAAAAACATTAATTCGTTGACTGACAATGAAAACGAAGTCGTCGTCGCCGAATCTTAGTATACCTCTAGACCCTCCCTCAAAATGAAAATCCTGGTAACGCCCACGTGTGCAGTGGCGGAACCGAGGGCCACACGGGGACCATCGGACGGTGAAACGATTTGCAGAAAAGGCGGCCAGAGCCACTGGCCATGGACAGGGGCGTAGCCAGGAATTTGATTTGAGAGGGTATAAATGTTGGGGGGTATAAACCTTAACTATAAACCATATAAACTACATATAACCACACATAACCACATATGAATCACATAAAAAACTTTAAGGTAGACTGATTTGGGAGGGGCATAAATACCGATATACCCCCGTCACTAAGCCCCTGGGCATGGAAGCGGAAACCCAACGGAGCGGAACGGTACCAATGGGATAACGACACGATGCTTAATTATTGAGAGAAGGCTTCGCAGTTATTACGTGAAGCATGGAATCCTAAATTATCTATATATATAATTCTCGATGTCTGTCCGTCTGTCCGTCCGCAACACGGCGGGTATTACGTGTCATTGACAACCAAATATTGTTTAAATCAAACTTTAAATCTTAATTAGCTAATAATTTATTCCTGCCCCGGAAACCCCTTCCATCCCATCTCCTTCCCTCTCCCCATCCTCCTCCCAATCGCCCCCCCCCAAACCCCCGAACCCTTTTCCCTCTCCCCCATCCCTCTCCCAATCGCCCCGATCTCTTTTTCCCTCTCCTCATCCCTCTCCCCAATCACCCTGGTTTTCCTTTTCCCTCTCCCCATCCCTCTTCCAATCGCCTCGGGCCCAACCCATTCCAGCCCCAACCCATTCTCGCCCCGGCCCTCAAACTGATCCCTCTCCCAATCGCCCAGGCCTGTTGGAATGCAACCCACTCCTCCTCCCAAATCTCCCTCCTCCCCAATCCCTGCCCCCTGTTATTATATATATTTACTCTTTCCTAACCTCAAACCCTATTTTTTTAATGTTACCCCTCACCGTACTGGGGGATTTAATTTTTGGAAAAGCGTTCTTCAGAAATTTGCTATAACGTTTTAAAATGATTGCTATAACGTCTTCCCCAGGCTATATAGGCTAGTTAAAAAGATGAGGTTTGCTTGTTTAGATTGTTTATTTCCTTTCTAACCGTCAAAACAAAAATATGAAGGTAGAGTCCACTCTTTCTCCTTTTTTAAAGCCCGCTAGCCTAAACCTTTTGAAAATCGGTTGACATTTGGCATCCTTCTAACCTCCTCTCAGGCTTAAGAGCTAAGAAGATGAGGTTTGCTTGTTTAGCCTCCCATCCTCCAAAAAAAGTCCAGCGTTCCCTTTTCCTCCTGTTGCTCTTGTCAAGATCTCGTTCATCACCGAATGGGCGTTAATTCGGTTGAAGGAAAAGGCGTTGCGCAAAATCCTCATTCAGGGTCATCCTCCGACCCACCCATCCTCGGGGGGCACCCATTCGTTCAAATACGCAGAAAAATGTTGATTGGGGGTGAGGGTAGTCTGAGCTGCCTCCTGGCTGTGTAGATTGCATTAGACCCACCCAGTCAACAAATTACAAAACCCAGCGCCGCCCCTGATTGCATTTGCACAAAATTGAAAACAGCCAATCAATTTTTGACGGGTAAACACCTAGTTAGCTAATAATTTAGGATTCCATGACGTGAAGGTTTTGTCAATGAGCCTGTTGGAATGCTCCTCCTCGTCCTCCTCCTCCCCCTCCTCCTCATCCCCCTCCTCATCCTCTTTCTCCTCCTCCTTCTCCTCCTCCTCTTTCTCCTCCTCCTCCTTCCCCTCTTCCTCCTCTTGTGATCTCCATCACCTGTACGCCGTTCGTCGAGTCATCCTTTCGGGATTCGCTAATTTCGGAACCGTTTCTTCGCAATTGAATCAATAGCAGCTACATTAGTGATGAGAACAGTTCTCTCTCTCTCTCTCTCTCTCTCTCTCTCTGTGAACCTCGTAGTATAGTTGGCTGCTAAAGAAGACAATTCGATTACGAGGACGTACGGCCAGATGCGACGGATATGTCGCTTCACTTGAAACACCGTACAGACGCCTTCCATATACCTGCTGTCTGGTTTTCCACGCTCTCTCTCTCTCGTATTCAGTTCGAAGCAGCATCGATTAACAGACTGGAACGGTGCCGACCGACTGGCTTCAACGGCGCTTCTCGAGAATTGAACGCGAAGCCGGCTTCATTGTTCTACAGAGTCACTAACGTCGACGACAGATGCCGTTGTTAAACTTTAACACCAATCAATAAATACGCTTGACTTTAAAAAAATCGATTTAGAAGGTAAGTCAACTGACTTGGACAGACGAGAATAAACAATGCTGAAAGTAACTTTCAACGCGTTCATGCACCATCGCCCGACGCTGCATCGGGGAGCGAAACATGGAAAGCCCGTAAGCAGAGGAGTAGAATCGAGGACTTTATTGATGTGTGTTCCGTCCCAGTGGCTATTCTAGCCACCTATACATTGGGGGAGTCTAAAATTTTGGGGGGTAAACGACATTTGGGAGGTCATACTACTTGCCAAAATGACAAAAAAATTGGGGAAAATTCAAACTTGGGGGATTCTCCCCCCCCAGAGAAGGCCTAGAATAAACACTGGTTCCGACCTCTTAGCTACACAGCAGGCCGAAGAAGAGAACTCGAAAAATCAGTGGAGCACTGACAAATGTCTGAAGGGGAATATCTGATATAACGTCAGTTGCAAAACGGTGAATATATTGAGAAGAAATTTAATTATTCTTTTCTATTGCTTATGATTAACCGAAGCCTAAAAATTCAAAGCTAAACAGCAACATCTTGGATCGTGACTGGTGTTTGGATGAGTCATCAACTGGTGAAACTGTCTCGAAACAACTGAACGTTCTATCGATATCAAGATAGCGCTCTATGAAAAAAAAACTGCTATGCTATTCTTACGGTAAACACTAGTTTCCCAAATCAAAATCAAATACAGATCGTTTTATTTAGTATTAGAAAAAATTCACAATATAAAAAATAATTCAATCAGTTCCTGATATTTACATGTATAGTTATTATTTAAAATCAAAGTTAAGAAAAAGCTCACATATATTTCATATTAATAACAAATATAGTTATTAGTATTATTAGCAACAAAGATAGTTACATAATAGTTTCATAATAAAATGGAGAAGCATGAGAAAAGAAAAATCTCGGGACAAAGAGGACTGCTTTCCCAATGATTATTTCATAATTTGACAACTGCAATGTTTAAAAAACGGATAAGAAGAAAGATCTGCGCAACGGAACAAGATTGATCCTCGAAGACTGCCACCGACATTTTCTAATAACAAAAAATCCCATCGGAAAACAGCCGAGCCGAAGTGCTTGCCATCCCAACAATCGATTTTCCGACAAGTGACGTCGATCTGCCACTCATTTTGAAACGCCGCCAATTTCCAGTTCTCCCTGAATTTGTAATGTACATCAACAAGTCGCAGGAGCAAACATTTGAACATGTACGCAAAGGCCGACTAGCCTATTTGCGGCGCTATCGCGAGCGAAAAACCAGGCAAACATCAAACTGCTCATCAAGCCGTGTTCCGCGGTCAACGACAAATCATTGGACAGAATGCTAAAACATTTGCAAAGCTGCAATAAATCGAAAAGCATTTGACTGAATAAAAGCGGATCGGAAAAACAACCAAGATCCTCCGTCATGCTTGACGGGCAAGTGGCTAGTCCTGTAATAAAGAGTCGTCAAAATAATCGGCGTGGTCAGGGTTCCGGAAGATTGTGACGTCACAAAGGCGTACACATACATCTCATTTAATCAGACCAGGGATTTGCGGATCGTCGTAAGCTCCCACCAGCGGGGTCTGCTTACAGAATCTGTTGAATAATATCGAGGGATGAGACCAAGACAGTAAGTGACAAGACCAAGACCAGGACATTAGGTCTCAAGACAAAGACCAAGACGTTAATTTTAAAACAGCAACTGCAAAAAATCCAACTGTCTTGGTCTTCAAGGGCTATACCAAGACAGTAAGGACGAGACCAAGGCCAACACCGAGACACTGACCCCAAAGACCAAGACCAAGACGTTGAGAATGCTGCATCGAGACTGTCTCGAGACGAGGCAATGTCTCGAGACATCACATCACTGGTAATATCAGAATTAAATCTTCGGCTCGAGTGCTTAATAATGACTGTGATTAATTTTATGATAGAGCGGCAAAAATCTGTATTACAACTGAGAATTTATCGATTCCATCTACGATCGCCCGCCCGCACCAACCAAAAATGCGCATCATCACTTCATCAGTCTTTCACAAATCCCACGTGACTACGCTAATGGTTGAAACAGGCTATACAGGACTCTTTGCTCTTCATTCTTGCTTCACACTTAGTTCAGTGTTTATTCTAGGCCCTTTATGGGAGAAAGTCTGAAAATTCCCCCAAAATTTTCTATATGTTGCATTGAGGATGGAAATTTCCCCCTCCCCAAAAGTGTGACGAGAGGGGTTTTTTTATTTAGGAGAGGGGAAAACATAAGGATGTGACCATATCCAGAAAAGCATTAGAGCATGTGGAGAAGAAGGGGAAGAAAGATAAGGAAGGATGTGATGACGTTTTTTTGCTCGTCAATGTTTTTGGGCAGACAAACCTTCTCCCCCCAAACATTTCAAACTCCCCAATGTCAAGGTGGATAGAATAAACACTGCACTTAGTTAATCTATATTCTAAATCAGACTAAATAATGAGCGAACGTGGACCACTTGGACATGATACGGTTCGTACTCGAAATGTTCAGGACATGAACCACCATGGCGGTTCATGTCGACGCAGCGACTAGCATTGCATTTCGTACACGAGACTGCGTCTGCGAACAGCGGGCGCGCATACAGAGAGAGAGAGAGAAGAGAGAGACAGAGACAGAGAGAGACAGAGACAGACAACAAACAGACAAACAGACAGACAGACAGAGACAGAGAGAAAGAGAGAGATAGAGAGACAGACAGACAGAGAGAAAGAGAGAGAGAGAGAAAGAGAAAGAGAGAGAGAGAGAGAGAGAGAGTGAGAGAGAGAGACAGAGAGAGACAGAGAGAGGGAACACCATCAAACGAACGCCTCCTGTCTACGCTGGTTTCCACTTGGCGCCGACTCGGCCAATGCGAACCTCGCTAGTCTCACTGATCGATCATTCACTTAATATTTCACTCGAATCCCGAACCTGGAACGACTTGGCACCAGACTATCGTCATTGACGTCACCACTGATACTTCACCTCTTCATTCTCCATTCTTCCTCCTTCCTTTCCTCCTCCTTCTTCTGCCTCTCCTCCTCCTCTTTCTCCTTATCCTCTTTCTCCACCTCCTCTTTGGCTGGAGATATATGCCTGACTATAGCATAAACCTTCTCAACTTTATGCGTATATATATATATATCATCATCATCATCTTTGCTTTCTGCCAGCTCATCAGCGGCAATAGCTAGACACAAAATGCTCCCAAGAAGTTCTATCTTCTGTCAATCGTCTTCCTTCTACTATTGTAAATCCTTTCATGTTCATGTCTTCTCTGATGTTGTCCATCCACTTTTTCCTGGGTCTTCCTCTTCCTTTGTTTCCTTCTATTTGAGTGTAGAGTGCCTTGTATGGTAGTCTCCTTTCATCCATTCTGTTGACATGCCCATACCATTTTAGTCTTTTTCTTCTAATTTTGTCGTTTATTGTATCCTTCATGTTGAGACGTTGTCTGATGTCTTCGTTTATTTTTTTTGTAGTCGGGTTACTCCCAGGATTCTCCGCAAGCACGTCATTTCGGCCACCAGTAGCCTCCTTTCGTCTGTTTCTTTCATGCTCCATGTTTCTGCTCCATATATAATTTGTGGGACTACTATGGTGTTGTATATTGTCACTTTTGTTTTTATGTTTATGGCCTTGCTGCTCCAGATTTTTCGCAATCTCCCCATCGTTTGTAGTCCTTTGGCGATTTTTTGTTTTATGTTTTCTTGGTGAGTTCCATTACTGACAATTTCTCCTCCAACATACACTGTAGGTGAAACTTTCGACTTGTTCTATTGTTGTGTTATCTAGTGCTATTTTGATTTGAGCTTTTCCCTTTCTGCTGACTGCCATGGTTTTCGTTTTCTTTGGGTTGATAGTTAGTCCAAATCTTTTGCTTGTTAGATTGACTTAATTGGTCAGTGTTTGAAGATCTGATTTGTTGTCTGTTATCAGGCTGACATCGTCTGCAAATTTTAGATTGTTTAATTTTTCTCCACTACATTTTATGCCTATGTCCAGATCTCCAATTGCTATTCTAAAAATTACATCCAGAATGATAATGAAAAGTGTTGGAGACAACATGCATCCTTGTCTCAGTCCTACATTTGTCTTAAACCATTCTGACATTTCAGTATCTAATTTCATTGCACTTTCTGACTTCTGATTTATTGCCTGTATTAAACGGATGAGTTTTTCTTCAATGCCTGCATGCCTCATTGCTTGCCACAACCCTTCCTGCCACACTGAGTCAAAGGCCTGTTTGTAATCGATGTAGTTAATATAACAGCTCTTGTTTGCCTCAATTGTTTTTTCCAGTAACTGCCTTATGACAAAGAGTTGATCAATTGTACTTCGCCCAGGACGGAAGCCTGCCTGCTCTTCACCCATAATTTCTTCTACATATTTGCTTATTCTTTTTTGAAGTACTTTGGAGAAGACTTTGCTTGGTGTACTCAACGGCGTTATTCCCCGGTAGTTACTGCAGTCTTCTTTATCACCCTTCCTTTTGTAGATGGGTACAATCATTCCTTTTCCCCCAATCATCTGGGATGTTTCATCTTTGTATATTTTATTGAAAAGGTCATGTAGCAGGTCTGTCATTGTTTCTCCACCTGCTTTCAATAGTTCTGCAGGTATGCCATCTATTCCTGGTGCTTTGTTCCTTTTCAGTTCTTTTATGGCCTGCTCTACCTCTTCTTTTAGTATGTTTTCTGTGGTTTCAGGAAGATTCGTACTTGGCACTTGAAGTAGTATGTCTTTATCCGCTGCAGTATTTAGGTTATACAGTTCTTCAAAATGTTCTTTCCATCTCTTTTGTATTTCATGATCTTGTGTTAGTGTAATGCCTTCTTTATTTTTGATGGTTGTAATTTTCATTTGGAATTCATCACTTATTCGTTTTATTCCTTTATAAGCATCCCTGGTCCTGTGGGCATTAAAATTGTTCTGTATTTCTTCACAATTCTTGTATATCCATATTTCTCTATCTTCTTTCAGTTTCCTTTTAATTTCTCTTGTCAGCCAGTTCACCTGATGTTTGTCTGTCCCATCGATACGCAATTTTCTTCTTTGTTGGCTTAAATTTTTTACTTCTTGACTCACCCATTCTTTTTCAGAGTTTCCTTTCCTTTTTCCAATAACTTCCATGGCTGCTTCTTTAATAGCTTCTTTTATTCCTTGCCACTGCTCTTCAACAGAGGAACCTGGTGCTGTGCTATTTACTTTTGCTTTAAGTTGAGATTCATACTTTGTCTTAGTTTCTTCATTGTCTAGTTATATATATATATATATATATATATATATATATATATATATATATATATATATATATATATATATATATATATATATGCCCAATGGCGCATCTACGGGGTGCATGGGACCGAATCGTCTATTCCGGATGAAACCGGTCGTGGAATTTGTGCAAAACCGTCGAGAAAAATTGGGGCGAGGGGGGTAGCATGATCGAATGGAATACGTAAATGTACGACCTTTTTTGATCGCCGGAGACTTTTTACCAGAAAATGTCGATGTGCCGCCCCCCTCTATTCTGAAATCCTGCGTACGCCACTGTGCATGTCCGTGTGTTTGTCTGCATAACCGTCCGTCGTCGTCGTCCGTATCTTCGATCTGACAATTCGACCGTTAAACAGGCGTTCTGGTCGCATTCTATTTTCGGCGCCTCGACGCCGTCGAGCCGAAGATCCTGGCTCGTACTTCTTTTGTCACGCGCAGTGACAAATTCTCCATCGACTTATTGACGAGACGCTGCTGCGTCGTCGACAAATTGGCCGTTAATTCATTTTGCAGTGACGGTTTCCTGTCTGCCTCGAAGCCAAGCCCACCCTACCCCCGCTTTTTTCTCCTATAACCGAGAGTCTCATAAGAATAATTCTGTCTCTTTCTCTCAATATGTCTTTTAACGAACTCTATAATGTTGTGTCGACGTTGAGCGGTCGGGTTGACTGAAAATGCAGGACATGAAAATGCGAGAAAAGAAAAAGGCGGACGAAGTGCTAGGGGTGAAAATGCAGGTATGTAAATGATGGACGAAGAGGCCAGGGGTGAAAATGCAGGCCAGGAAAAATGCGGACGAAGTGGCAGGGGGGTGAAAATGCAGGCCAGGAAAATGAACGACTGGCAAGGGGTGAAAATGCAGAACCGGGGAAAAGGTGGACGAAGCGGCTTGAAAATGCAGGCCCGGAAAACGGTGGACGAAGCGGCATGGGGTGAAAATGCAGGTCCAGAAAAATGGGGTAACAAAGGGGCGAGTGGGAAAAACTAAGTATTCGCCCTAAAACGATCTTGGTTGTTTTTTTCTTTGAACGTTAGAAACGTAAAAATCTGCTATGTAGATGTATATACATATTTAGCATATCAGTCTTCATTATCACACAAACACGGCTAGCCTATATATTTTTGTATTAAACCTGCGTTTGGATACCTCAAATGCTGGTAACTATACGCGTTTGGATTTTCTGAGAGCTGTGAGCCACAGCATGGGAGCCCATACTGAAGCGCTGCATTACCGAGGAGATAACGAAGCTAATAGCGATGAAGAGCAGCGCATAGAAGAGCCGGAGGTTGCGGACGCTTCATCGTTTCTGGGAGTCCACCACCACCGACTGAAGAACCACAACCGATCGCCGACGCATGTGAAATTTGCCTTTTGGCACCTCGTGTTGCCGTTGCGCTGGTGCCGTGCGGACACTCGAGATTTTGCGGTACGTGTGCTGATACTGTGGCGGCGATGTCGGGCCATTGCCCAATTTGTCGCTCCGATATTACTATGGTTATGCGTTTGTTTACTTAGTCCATTCAAAGATTAGTGATTAGTTACATCTTACTCAAGTAGTTTCAATACTGTTTGTTATTTTGTTTATCACCACTTATTAGCAATATGTTAGAAGTTAACTGAAATGACAGTTTTGCATTGAGATTTGCATTTTATTTTTGTTTACGACCACTATTTAGCCATATTTTAGAAGTTAACTGAAATAAAAGTTTTGCATTGAGATTTGCATTTTATTTTTGTTTACCACCACTGATTAGCAATATGTTAGAAGTTAACTGAAATCAGTTTGACATTTATTTCCTAGGCCTGCATTTTCACCCCCTTGCCACTTCGTCGTTCATTTTCTAGGCCTGCATTTTCACCCCTTGCCACTTCGTCCGTCTCTTTCTCGGCCTATTTTCACCCACTGCCACTTCGTCGTTCATTTTCTAGGCCTGCATTTTCACCCCCTTGCCACTTCGTCGTTCATTTTCTAGGCCTGCATTTTATCCCCTTCACTTCGTCCGTCTTTTTCTCGGCCTGCATTTTCAGGCTATTTATATTTTTCAAATTCTTTTTCCAGGCCTGCATTTTCAGCGTTCCCGAGCGGTCTTTGAAATTTTCGTCCAAAAGACGTTGCTTGCTTCTGATTTGCCTAAAAGTCAACCGGGCTGGGAAGGGGTCGCGACCGTTTGATTTACACGGTCAACAGATCGATAGAGAAGTCTGCGAAACGACAGGACTTCATTAGGTTCGAAGTGCTTCACAAACAGAGCAATACAAGTGAATCACAATAGAGCCATCTTAACCAGTGCTTCATAACTGAGTTACCACACACACACACACACACACACACACACACACACACACACACACACACACACACACACACACACACACTGCAGCAGCAGCACATCAAACACAGACAGTGAGGTATCAAAATCACAAAGAAAGGAAGGAAGGAGAAAAGGAGGAACAGAGAAAGAGACTGGAAGTTAAGGAATGCTTGGAGTACGCAACGGAATACGAAACCCCATGACTCAAAATATCTGCTGACTTCAGCTGACAGTCGACAGCTCTGTCAGGGGAGTAACGACGGGGGGGGTAATATTGGTATATATACCCCTAAATCAGATTACCTTAAAATTTTCTAAATTCGATGTGTTTTTCAAGATTTTTAAAGTCTTTAAAGATTTATACCCCCAAATCACATTATACCCCCAAATCAAATTCTTGGCTACGCCCCTGAGCTCTATAGTGGCTAGAGTTTGAGTAAAGAATAGTAAGACGAGTTTAGGTTTAGTCAGAGTGGTAGGCTAGCTTGATAGGACTAGTCAGAATGGAGAGTTTAAACTTCTAAAGTAATATAATTAATTAGATTGTAGTCATTTTCTTTAGGAAATGATATTATTTAGCGCCAGCAGTCGCTTGAATACTTTGGTTAAAGATTTGAGTGGGCTCCTACCTCCGCCTCCACTTCATCCCCTCCCTTCTCCTCATCCAATGTTTCATAATTATGAGAATTGAGCACGTGACTTAAATATTATCTTATTATATAATTCTCGATGTCCGACGGACGGACGGCACGTCCGACGGCAACACGGCGGGTATTGCAAGACGCTGTTGTCATTGACAACGAAATATTGTTTAATCAAAACGGAGCGTTTAACGAAGCGTCTTAATTGCAGCTTAAAACCCCGTCCGTCCCCTTCCCTTGAAAAATCAATCCCTCTCCCAATCGCCCAGGCCACAACCCATACCCCGCCCTGCCCCCACCTGTTTAGGCCCCAAACCCCTGTTCCCCCTTCCCCCCTCCCCATCTCTCTCCCATTCCGCCTTCCCCTCTCCCCATCCATCTCCCAATCGCCTCGGCTCCAACACATCCCCGCCCAGGCCCCCAACCTTCACCTGCCCCACCCTACCCCACAGGCCCAAACCCCTGTTCCCTTCCTATCCCAACCCCTTCCCTCTCCCCATCCCTCCCCAATCGCCCCAGGCCCCAACCCATACCTGTCCTGCCTTTGTTTTTGCAGGCCCCAAACCCCCGTTCCACTTCCTCTCTCACCATCCTCTCCCAACCCCCATTCCTCTCACCATCCCTCTCGACAATCGCCCTGACCCCAACCCATCACGCCGCGACGTCCGCCCGACGTCAAGCGGTGCCGGCGACGTCACGTGACCCACCGGCGTCGAAACCCTGTTCCCAAACCTGGCGGCCACAAACCCCGTTTCCAAACCTACACAACCAGCTGTCACCCGTTCTCCGAAAACCCGAATTAACCCACTTTCCTCCTCCTCCCCTCCCTCCCTTCCTCTCCCAATGCCCTGCTCCCCGTTATTATATATATTTATTCCTTCCTAGCCTCAATACCTATTTTTTTTAATTTAACCCCTCAAGTGGGGATTAAATTTTCATATCGCCCTCACCGATTGACTGGGGTCATTTGATTTTTGAGGTGTGAAGTTCTTCAGAAATGATTGCTGTGGAAGTTTTAAATTTGCAATATCTCAGGCTATATAGGAGCTAAAAAATTGATGAGGTTTGCACCATTGTTTAGATTGTTTATTCAACTTTCTAACCGTCCTAAAACAAAAAAACTGGGGTGTAGAGTCCACTTTACGGTCTAAAATATCACCCTCTCCCCAAAACATTTTTATAGCCCCTAGCAAAATATTTTCAGCGGTAACCCCACTTTGGTCAGCGGCAAAGTTGTAAAGGTATGTCAGAGGAACAAAATAAACCAAAAGTTTGAAAATCGGTTGACATTTGGCAAAGATCTATCAATTCTAACCAGATGACCCCAATGTTTGAACATAATTATTATCGGTGAAAATAATAATAAAGTTTTGAATTCTGAGAATTCTGATCAAAATTACATGATCCAGCAAACATTTTGTCCATTCCCATTGATGCTATTGCTGGATCATGACTGAATAATTCCTAAATCGATTTCTGCTCCATTAAATATTTTAATTTTAGTTTCCCACTTTTTGAATTTGCTATATCTCAGGCTATAAAGAGCTAAGAAGATGAGATTTGCACCATTGTTTAGCCGTTTTTATTCCTCTTTCTAACCGTCCGTGCAAAACAAAACAAGTCTAGCGTTCACGAGGTTTGCGACAATAAAGTGAGAATGAGGAGCAGGCTATTGGTCGGAGCCGAAAAAGCAGTACAGCAAACAGGAGAATCAAACGCACTGCATGTCGTTCGACACTGCCAAATCATTACACTAACGTTGACTATCAAGTTTCAGAAAATTCCCAATCAATGGGCGTTAACTCGGTTGAAGGAAAAGGCGGCGAGTTAAGGGCATTAATTGCGCAAAATGCTATTGCATTTGCGCAAAATCGGGTCCAAACAGCCAATCTCCTCCCCGTCATAAAATGCTATTGCATTTGCGCAAAATCGATTGGTAAACAGCCAATCTCCCCCGTCATTTTTGACGGGTAAACACCTAGTTAATAATATTACTACTGTACATGTCCTATCGATAATTGACATAAGCGTATATATATATATATAATAATTATATATATATATATGTTTTATTTACTTACCTATAATGCACCTTTGACCATTACTGACATAAGTCTGGTGCATTGACAGTGAATCAGAATAGCCATTCAGCCTGGGTTCTATCCCCGACCACACAAACACACACACATGGCCATCGTTCATAGCTGTGAAGTGGACATTATTAATAGGGTATGTTTAGCACTTTAAGCCGATGACTCGACCATTAAGATAGCGCTATATACATTCAAGATTTGCTTCTCCCTTAGATAAGGACACAACCCCTCCCCAAAAATTGTCGTTTGCTGAATTCGCGTGAAGGTGTACTTTTTAATTTTTAGAAAATTTAAATTTTCTGTAGTTTCAGCTCTATTTTAAAGATAGATAAGCATATATATATATATTATGAATCCGTCTATAGGACTCAATTGCGCATCTCTTCCGTCACTTTAGTTACAAAGTACCTGGATCAACCATCCTTAGTAAGCGTTTCTTTTCCTCGACTGAGCGTTCGAATTCTGGAATTCGCTTCCAGTTGCCGTGCGTTCCGTTGATTGCCTTCCCACTAAAACCTAGAACTTTTCCGCTATATCCCCTATCCCCCCCACCCGCAGCTCCAGAATATCGGACTTTCGTTCCGAAATTCAACCGACGAATTGCGGCGATCTGGCAATTTCACCAACAAATGATCCTTTCAGGTGAGCAATTTCACCTGCCTCTTCTTCGTCCACGAAACACCTTGCCTCTGAAGGTTAGGTCACAAGAATCCAAAAACAGGCGTCCTTCAAGGAGAAACTGAAGACACAATTGGTCAGAATCTCACACGTAAACGATTCAATCCTTAATCTAACACACAAGCTCACCTTCAGCCAATCAATCCATTCAGCCCTTGATTGTTATCAATCATCAGGTCTTATAGACGATATTTCCCAGATGCGAAATATTAAATTTCATTGTTTTAGTCTAAAAATACAAAAATTTTACTAAATAGCATTAACCGATAAAATCTCAGTAAACAATGTCTTACTTGTCATTTCCCGTCTATATTAAAACCTTTTTATCTACTCTACAAGCGCTCTATAAACTATCAATTATATAAAGACAGTACCAAACTATAATAAAATAGTCAAATGATAGTAGGCCTATAGTCAAAAAATGATAGTCAAAAGTCGTGATCGCCCAAGTGTCGGTGACATTAGCTTAAAACAATAAATTTGGACACGATCATTTAAAGCAGCTCGTGCAAAGAACCAGACAAAATTTCAGTCGACAGAATTCAATATTTTTGGCATCAGTTGCACGAGAAATAATAATAATAATAATAATAATAATAATAATAATAATAGTAGTAGTAGTAGTAGTAGTAGTAGTAGTAGTAGTAGTAGTAGTAGTAGTAGTAGTAGTAGTGTATTTTCGAACATTTCGAACAGTGTTGTACAAGCGAACAGTCTTTTGAAAAGCCAATAAGAAGGAGATAGCCACGATTAAGCGGACACTTGCAGAGCAGATCTCATATGGAGATTGGATCAATGTGTGTGTGTGTGTGTGTGTGTGTGTGTGGAGGGGTGGGTAGAATCTCAGTGGAATGATTTGTTTGGATCGAGGAGGGCCGATGAGATGCTGGAGTGGATTGAGAGAGGGTCAGAGGTTTGAACTCGAACCCAATAACTTCCAATGAGCCATCATATACAGGGTCATGGAACGGCTATTAACAAGTAAATCTATGAATAATTCTTCCGTTTTGCGTTAACAGCAACCATTATTTTAGATTTACCTGACCATAATCGCTATATTAGTCTTTAATAATGCCATCGTACCGTGCTCTAAGCGGGTCCGTAAAAGGATAGAAATTTATAACGAACTCCTGATAGCAGTAGTCAGTGAATATTAAATACTTAATACTAGTTAATAGACCCTATGCACCGTGTGTCGACTCTGTCGAGTCTTGTTCCGATGTACTGTGTTGCTCTGACTTTGAGACAGACCGAAGTGGTCTTTCTCTGTTGCTACATTAGCAGGGGCGTTGTCAGGAATTTGATTTGGTGGGGTATAAAGTTGGGGCATATACTGTTATATATATAGGGTGGCGCAAAAAAACGGACTATATTAAATGCAAACCTAAATGTGACTAGTCCGGTTTTTTGCGCCACCCTGTATAATATATATTATGTATGTATATATATGTTATATATTCTGTATTATATATACTGATTCTATGGGTATATTATTATTATTATTATTATTATTATTATTATTATTATTATTATTATTATGACAATTTATATAGTGCAATAAGCATAGCGAAGGCCAAAGTCAAGAGCACTTTACAGAGGGCACTTGTAGGAGATAGTAAATAAGTGCGTCTTTAGTTTATTTGCAAACAGTTCGGGAGAAGTCTCTTTAGTCACTTCATCTGGCAATAAGACGGGGTTCCACAGGACGGGGTTCCCCCGCGTAAAAGATCTCTCCTCGAGTTTCGCCGTTTTGGACGGAGGGGGAACGGACAATAGAACGCGACTGCTGGACAGGAGATGCAAGCGCCTTTCCGACATCGCAGGCCTGTGCACCAGCGCTGTTAAATAGCCGGGACAGGTAGAGTCGTGCAAGACTCGAAACGTATAAGACAGCATCGTTTGAACTTGATGCGTTCCGGGATCCGGAGCCAGTGGAGCTTGTCTCTGAGTAATGAAGTCACGTGGTCGTTCCACTTGGCTCCGAATATCAATCGGGCGGCAACGTTCAGTAGCCTACCGACTGCAGCCGGCTCAGTTGGCTGTCGGGTAGACCAAGTAATAATAGTCTATTACAATAGTCGATCCGAGATATAACGAGGGCGCGGACGAGTTGTATCGAGCGGCAGTCGATAGATAGCGGCGGATCTCCCTGATCTTCCGGAGCTGGTAATAACAGCTTCGCGTCACGTTCTTTATGTGTCCGACGAACGCCAGTGACTCGTCCAAGAGAACGCCGCCGAGGAGACGCAGTTCGGTCGTCGGTCGTCCGGGGCGATGTCGAGACACCGTCGATTGAGAACGGTGATCGGCTGATCAGGTGGTTCCTTCTGGGGGTTCTGACCCACAGGAACTCTGTCTTGCCAGGATTTAAAGCTAACCGGTTTGTCGCCGTCCACTGTTTGATCGTAGAAATGCAGTCAAGTATACTGACCCGCAGTCGCTCGATATCGCCCGGTGGACAGAAGGAATAGACCTGCCCATTCATCTGCATATGCATGTGAAGCTAGTCCAAACGAGTTGATGATGTCCCCTTATATCTGCCACATATAGAAGGAACAGGAGAGGAAGAGGACCAAGAACCGATCCCTGCGGTACTCCGCAGCGAACGAGATGAGTAGAAGACATCGAGTCATTCCAAAAGACCGACTGCGTTCTGTCGGCCAGATAGTCTCGGAGACTCGGACCCATGCTAGGACTTGTCCCTTGAATCCGAAGGAAAGTTCGAGACGGCGAATAAGGACGTCGTGATCTACCTATCGAATGCAGCCGAGAGATCTAATAGAGAGAGAGGAGGGCTATTTGATGTCAATTGGCTATCGCGTCTACAATGCCACTATAGATTTTCAAGATGGCTGTTTCGGTAGAATGTCCTTGTCGGTAGGCGGACTAGTTTTACGGCATTAAGCCATTCTTTACCAGGTAGGCAACCAACTGCTTGTTCGCCAGTCTTTCCAATACTTTTGAAAGAAATGGGAGATTGGAAACCGGTCGATAGTTACTGACGTCGGTTTCATCTATACGCCTGCCCTCTTGAGATGCTGGCGGACAACAATAGCATGCTTCCACGACGACGGGAATTCGCCGCTCGTTGGCGATTTAGCCAGGAGAGTGACGTCAGGAATGGAGCGAGCGTGTCGACCTTCGAATCCTTGAGTAACCACTTTGGACGTGGATCAGTTTGACACTGTTTATCTGTCGATGACCTAACCTTCGCCGTGACTTCAGCTATTGTCGGGGTGGAAAATATGGTGAGGGAAGAGCCAGTGTGCACGGCAGGCCCTGCAGCATCGCGCGTTCTTTCCCTGATGGCATCGATTTTGTCGTCCATATGCTGGTGGTATTGCTCGGCAGAGAAGTTGGAAATTTGGCGAGGACTCCATAAGACCAGTTCCCATAAGCTTGTCTAGATGTTTCCAAGTCTCTTTGGTGTCGCGTTTAGCAGAGTCCAAAGCCCTTCGCCAGCATTGACGTCCTTTCAGCCTCACTACTAAACGCCTACTTGCCTTTAGAGAAGAACACCAGGCTTCATATGTGCCTGGGATTCACTGCCTGTTCCCTCTTCATTGCCTGTTCCCTCTTCATTGCCTGTTCCCTCTTCATTGCCTGTTCCCTCTTCATTGCCTGTTCCTCTTCATTGCCTGTTCCTCTTCATTGCCTGTTCCTCTTCATTGCCTGTTCCTCTCTGCATTGCCTGTTCCTCTGCATTGCCTGTTCCCTCTTCATTGCCTGTTCCCTCTTCATTGCCTGTTCCCTCTTCATTGCCTGTTCCCTCTTCATTGCCTGTTCCCTCTTCATTGCCTGTTCCCTCTTCATTGCCTGTTCCCTCTTCATTGCCTCTTACCTCTTCATTGCCTGTTCCCTCTTCATTGCCTGTTCATTGGTGTTCAATATACCGATATATTCCCCGTCGCTACGTCCCTCTACATGAGCAACTGCGCTCTATTTGCTATATTTAACTCGATGACCATTATTGACGAATACGTCTAAGCAACCTTTGCGAATGCGTCTTTACTCATTTCCGCCATGCATGCGCTGTCGCACATCAAAGCAATGTCACCGACTTTTAATAGAATAGGCCTGCGAGGGAAACAAGTATTAACAAGAAGCATTAGACTGCATTAACTTCCATTAGGCTTCTAGGCTCGAGCCCCCACTTTCTGAGAGGCCAACGAAGGGTAGGCGGAGAGTAGGTAGGCGGGCCCCTACTTCTTTTATTCAAGTTTACGCCAATTGATGTTGTTAATAATAATAATAATAATAATAATAATAATAATAATAATAATAATAATAATAATAATAATAATAATAATAATAATAATAATGATGATGATGATGATGATGATAATAATAATAATAATAATAATAATAATAATAATAATAATAATAATAATAATAATAATAATAATGAGTCACTAGTGCGCGCGCTCTGTTCATGGATAGATTGCGGTTGTAAAATACAGTCTACTCAATTCAAAATATTCAGTTCTGAGCGTCACGCAGATGCTCAGATGGTCAAATCAATCGGAGTGCGCACTTATTGCGGGTAGAAAAAGCCGATATGTAGCACTGCTTCATGTACACACGACAGTCGAAGTAGGGCGATTTCTCATAACTGCTCGACCGAAACGATGTTCTCCGAATAAGATTCCCTCCCCTCTGGCCCCCAATGAAACAGTATCGACAATACAGCCGCAGCGATATAGAAAAAAAATCGTCGACGAAATGTGATGTAGCAAAGACATTCATATAGCGCCTACTCTGGACGACGAGCATTATAGGATTCGCTCGAATGTGCCTACAGACCTGCTTATTGCGTGGCAGAAAAAGAAACAATTCCGCCGAGGAGAAAAAATCTATCAGGATCGAGCGAAATGAGGTTTTCCGGCAAGAGCGCGTCGGACCGATCGACTAAGAATACATAAGCCGAGAGCATTCGAGATATACACAAAAACATCAAGAAAAAACATCGAGATAGACTCCACCCAATGGGATTCACGCGTTATTGTGTTTTGTCGATATATTTTAACAATGTGCTGATGAACGCAGGCGTATTTTTCAGACGTTGCTCGTGACTGCTAATGCCTTAACTGGGGATCCTGAATATAACCGTCCATTTTACATTGAGTTACAGTTAAACACACGGTTAAGGGGTTAATGTGTTGCAAAGCACGCTAACCACAAGCGCAGCAGTAAATGCAAAAATTCAAATCTTACATTCATGTAGCGCCTTGATTAGGGGGGGCGTTCATAAAGTACGTCATGCTCGATGGGGAGGGGGTCTAGGAAAGAGTAACAGTTTGTGACAGGGAGAGTGGGGGGAGAGTAAAGAGCACCGTCACATCACACTTTCCGTACATATAAAACCTGAAATATGCGGTGATATTTTACATTCGCTTCTGATGATGTATTCCAATAGCGTATGGTAATTATATTATGATGGGTACGTGGAATTTTGAACCTCAATTACATTCGTCTTTTTTGCCGGAAGTTGAATACATGTATCTCTATGCTTCGCTGCTGCACATTGAATGAGAAACACAAATTTATTAAATAGAAAACCTGCGCTACGTAATTTATTGACGACGCTGTAACTTGTATCCGAAATCTGTGACAGGTTGTGACAATGAGAGGGAGTATAAACTGTAATAAATAGCGTGATGTAATTCATGGACGGTCCCTAATAACGAACTAGTCATCAGCCTAATCAAATTAAAGGTGCTCCAGATTCGTCTGCTAGATATGTCGTGTAAAAACCAGAGATAACCAAATCACCTTGACTATCTTAACTGACGTTGTTGTTTCCCCACGCAGAGGCACATTGTCCCTGAGTTCGTCTGGCCAAGTGTTTCAGTACTACTCTTGACTTGTACGTCGCAAATCCGAGTTAGGGTTAAAAACGAATTAAATTATTGTTTGAAATGTCAAAATTCACTGTCACATGTTCGACTGGAGGCAAAGAAATGACGACAATGATGGACTCGAAAGCCAAGCCACGAGAGAGAGAGTGTGTGTGTGTCGCGGGTCGAAGCGTGACTTCGGCTGCTTTGCGCTCGGTCGCTTCTGCCCTCAACTGGTCGCCTGATCCGTGCTTCTGCGTCCAATCTTCTATAACGATGCTGATTATGACGACGACAATCACAGGCGCAATAATGACGACGCTAATGACGACGACGACGACGACGACGATGCTGCCGATACCACAATGCGTATTCTAACCAGAGATCTCTACTTAGCAACGCTAGAACAAGTATAGAAAGCTGCTGCCCATTAAACAAATGATCGATGATGATGACGACGACGATAATAATGATGATGACGACGATGAGAACGATGCTCTAAGGTGTGAATGCTTTTACTACTTCGTGCTATCTCTGCGACTGTTCTCGTGCGCGTGCGTGCGTGAGTGCGTCGACTTGCCTGTCTCCAACATCGATCTGTTTGATCTGTTCAATTAAGATCATCGATCTCTTTCTTAAACCTAAGAGCAACAACAAACGCTATTCGCATGCTCTGTCGATCATCGGACAACGACGACCCCCACCCACCACCCCTCCCATTCACCAGTGGCGTAACGTGAAGGGGGCGGGGGCACTTTGACTGCCCCCCGGGCCCCGGGCGAGGGGGCCCCCAAAGAGGGGTCTAAGCTAGGGTTAGGTTAGAGTTAACCCTAACTTTTTAACCCTAACAACCCTAACCCTAGAAATCAACGTACTGACGACCTTTTTTTGCTCGTCAGCACGAAACTTTGGGGCCCCCATCGCAAAGATCCCCCCGGGCCTCCAAAAGTCACGCTACGCCACTGCCATTCACCCCCCCCCCCAAAGACGCCGACGACGACTGAGCGTCAATAAGAAGACGTTTACTGCAGAGGAACATCGGAAATCACAACAACAAGGAAGCGAACAAAGACCCCACTCGCTCACCGGCTAAGTGGACGTACGCAGCAGCGGCGGAAGTGGTAGAAAGGCTGCTGTGCAGGAATAATTAATTAACAGACCGTTGGACGCCCATATAGGCCGACCGCCGACAGACAAGCGTAGAATTATTATTATTTTGGGACTGAGCATTAACCCTTAACCGTGTATTTACTGAGCAATGACGAGAGAATAATCGTCGTACGAAGATTTGTTCCTCGTGACAGGTCATGACATCGGCGAATGAATGCCACGAATGATCTAGCTAAAAGAAGGCTTCGATGATGTCAAAGCGTCGTCTACAGTGGAATCGATTACACGGCTGAGTGAATATTAGGAGGAGGAGGAGGAGGAGGAGGAGGCGTGGGCGTATCGCAGCGCTGCGTCTGGTTATTAACATTCCGATGGCGTTTTATTGTTTTGTCGAGAGAAGCAATTCTCCAGCGGCAGTAGCAGCGGCTCTGCAGGGTAATGCATTCTCTTCTCTGTCCATTCTCTTTCCTTCTGCTTCACAGTTCTTGTCGTCGTCGTCGTCGTCGTCGTCTGAATTCTTCGGAGAATAATGAATTCGAGTCTCTTGAAAATGCACGCAGCCAAGCGACGACGACGACGCAGGCCCATGTGGCTACGACGCCATAAGCCTTTTCCATTGTTTCATATATGCAAACGAAGGACAGTTTATTAAGTTTTACTCTGTCTGTCTGTCTCTCTGTCTGTCTCTCTCTCACTCTCTCTTCACTGTCTCTCTGTTTCTCTGTCTCTCTGTATCTGTCTCTCTCTTTCTCCCTGTATCTGTCTTTCTGTATCTCTGTCTCTGTCTCTTTATGTCTCTGTCTCTCTATGTCTCTGTTTCTCTCTGTCTCTGTCTTATTCTCTCTCTCTCTCTCTCATTCTCTCTCAGCCGCTTCTCTCTCACATGCACTATTTTTCTCCAAATGACTCACACTGCCTGCCTCTTTGTACGCTTCACCGTGTCTTCTTTCTCTCTCTCTTTGCCTGTCTATGTCTCACTATGCCTGCCATATCTCTCTCACTCTCCTCTCTCTCTCTCTCTCTCTCTCTCTCATTCAGAATCAAATAAACGTCTACCTCAGAATCAAATTAACGACCGGCAACTACATTGCAACTGCCCAGGTGGGTGCTGGAGGAAATGGAATCGATCATTTGCACGGCACTGCAGCTGAGCGACCGCTTATTATTCCATTCGCAGCATCTAGACTTCTAGACTGTTTTCAGGCACATATACTAATACAGACAGCGCTGAGCGCCATTGTAGCGACTGCCACAGGCAGGAAAACAGCGTCGCTGCGTCCGACCGACTGCGCTCTCGAAGCGCCTTTCCCACGATGAGACTAAACACCAGTGCTGATCAAGACACACCGATGCCAATAGCTTAACCGTAGCAGCGGTTCTCAACCTTTATAGTGCCGCGACCCATTTAATTCAATTCCCCATGATGTGGCGACCCCCAACGGTTAAATTATTTTCGTTCGTAATGTACTGTAAACTGTCAAAAGTAATAATAATGCCATGACAATTAAAATGTTTGAAATCATTCTGATTCTATTGTCTGCGGTGTCTATCTTCGAATGACAATTGTATTTTTTAAAACTAACTACCAACGGGAAGTGGCGTAGCCGGGAGGGTTTTGGGGTTAAAACTCCCCTTAGCTGCCGACAAAAAAATTTTTAACATGCTTTTCCATACATTTTTCATTTTCGGACGCAATTTTGTGGGTCAAACCCCTTCTTGGCTGGCTGCCGATTGAAAAAATGTCTAAGTACTATAGAAAACAGAACAAATTAGAAAGAAAGGAAGGTGACGACCTCTGTTTGCTTGTCAGTTCCTAAAAAAGGAAGAATAAAATTTTTTGGAAAGTTTCGTCACGATCGAAACCAAACCCCCTTCTGGAAATCCTGGCTACGCCACTGCCAACGGGGAAATTTTGTACAATAACAAGTTTTACGCATAAGAAAAGAGACAACCCCATATTTCAGAAGGTATCAAGCGACCCTGGCAAATCATCATTCGACCCCCGTCTGGGTCGCGACCCACAGGTTGAGAACCGCTTGCTTAACGTATAAGAAGGCTTCGCTGGGATTGTGGCGTGCGCCAAAATACAGCCTATAGCCATGGGCGCCCGCACGTTAAGGCAAGAGAGGGCATTTGCCCTCTGGAAACTGCAAATGCCGATATTTCACATTGAAATTTGAAAACCTTGCAAACATATTAACCGTGACCATTGTGCTAATGTGTTTTGCCCCACCTGGAAAAATTTATGTGGCGTAACCGTGACCATTGTGTTTTGCCCCTCCTGGAAAATTTTCTGAGGGCGCCCATGTCTATAGCCAGTTTTCTCATTCGAGAAGATGTGAATTTTTGCCTGAAATTTTAATTGATTTGCGATCTCGAAAAAAAGAAGAATCGCAAGCTTCTGCACCAGCAATATATTTCACGGTTATATTATCGCGATTCCATCTCATTCCTACTTCTATTTATTCGCAAGAAATGAGAAATGGCGCAGCGGTTTTGTGAGTAGTCGGATGATAACGTGTCTGTCTAGCAACACTTGCCGTCTTTTGAATTCAGTGCTAATACTTTCCTTTCAGTGCCTCTTTTTAGGACGAAGACAAATGAACATTTTCAATTTTTCACGTAGGTAAAATTGTTTTGAATATTAAACAAGAATGGATTAAACAGTTTCGACTGCTTTGTGCTCAAAGTGGAGAAACAGGCAGATCTGGCGACGGTCTCTATATCTACTTGGCGCATTTTCAGCACTATCTAAGTGTGTCAGTGAAAATTGTTCGTCACTTGTAGTCACACAGTGTTGACAAGTAACGAGAGCCACCCCGGTTCTTCCCACATGTTCTCGGCAACAATGAAAATCCTATTGTCGTGCTGGTAATAACAGATTTCCGCCTTCAATAAATGCCACTCTTCAACTTTACAGCTGCGATTAATTTGAACAGCTCTTGACTATAGACGCATAATACAACCATCCCCAGGGCCGGCCTTAAGCCTGGGCAAACCGGGCCTTTGCCCAGGGCCACGCTCATCTAGAGGCCCCGCGCAAAGTCTTCGAAGGCCCCCGCGATTGTCGATGACCTTTTTTGCTTGTTACTGACCCTAACCCTATCTCGCCCAGGGCCCCGCAAAACGTAAGGCCGGCCCTGAGGTCCATCCCTATCACAATGAAACAGCAAAGATATATACAGTAGGCCTATATACTGACCAAAATAAATATGAATTACTGGGTCGCGAAGATCAACATTCATTTCCCAGAGATGTCCGCTCGTTGGTGCTGCGTGTGTGTGTGTGTGTTTTTACAGTTGCTTTGCACTGAGGATGTCCCTTTGCAACTGAGAATCGTCGCCTCTAGAACTCTTTCAATCGTTTGAACCGTTCATTTGTAAGCAACCTACAACAAACACGATTGCATTAAGCCAGACACGAAGGCTCTGTTCGAAGCCGGTCCCAATAATAACGGCGATGGTTATATTAAGTGCGTCAAATTTGCTTGATAATCTTCATTTTGTAGTCAAGTAAGTAAGTAAGTAAGAAAAGTCTTGCTAAAGAAATATACAGTACCGTTGATTAAAGCGAATAAAATTAATAGACTATATTGTACAATGGAACAGTTGACCTATATCCGTGCATGACCGACGGTCAGAGAAAGATCGAGCACAAAAAAGTTGTCAGGTAGCTTGATTTGACAGAAGAGACTATTAAATGAACACGTATTGCTGAACGTCACTCCACGATTTTTGAGGACCTATGAAGAAATTTCGGTGAAGAAGCCTCTAATGTTACTCCTCTAGTGGTGCAATATCTTACGATTTTGTGACAGTCAGTAAATATGCTTACATCGGTAGTAGAGTGAATGAACACAAGCAAGATGAAATATGTAGAACCAGAATAAGAAGACATCGATTTGTAAAAGATCTGCTGTATTATAAGCCCTAATCATTGGAGAGAAAAACGTCTGAAGTTTTCGAATACCGGTAGTTGACAGGCAAAGCAGGGATGTCCATGAGTCCATTTTTTAGAACCCAATCCAACTCAACCCATCAAATCTCCAATACAACCCAACCAAACCAAACCCATGCCGATAATAGGTTTACTTGACCCAACCCAACCCAACTCACTGTAATGCATTACAGTTTCTTAAACCATGACTTTTTTGACCCAACCCAACCCACCGTTAATAAGGAAAGTCTGACCCAAGCAATCCAACCCAACCCATGGGTTAACCCAACCCACGGACATCTCTGAGGCAAAGAGCGTTGTCAACATAAAACAAAAAAGTCAGCTCAAAGTAATGAGGTCCATGGCAAATAGAACATTTCTCTGAATCTGTACTGCCTATTTCAGATGGGTTATAGAAGTTATAGGCTTGTTCGAGTTTTCTATTAGCCTAGTGGGCTGTAAAAACTGAACCTTAAAACGACTGACATCAAGATATCGAAACGCTGGAAATTAAGCGCGACAGGAAAATAACGAAGATAAGAAAGGCAATTTGAAGATAAGAGAATATTGGAATAGCATGTGTCGATAACACCAAAAGCCAATATCGACAACGCTTGCACGCATCTAAATAACGCAAGGCGACAGTTGGATGAGTCTTATACTTGTTGGACGTCTTATCCTTGCAAAGCTCAAGACAGGAAGCAGCTATTTTCCAGGAATTCGCGTTCGGGGCGTGGGTGTCCTATAATTGCAGGGGTCAATGTCCAGTGGTTCATCCAGAGTGTAGACCATTGGACCCAGGGGGAATAGAATTGGGCGGGGGAGGTGGCGGGGGTTCGATGCTTGGCCCCCGGAATAAAAGAAAATACAAGTCAAAAATATGATTTTCGTTGTCACCTCTTTCGTTTTCATTCGGTCCATTCTGATTTTTGCGGAGACAATTATAGTGGCTCAAGTTTCAATTTCCACAGGTGAATTTACCCCTTTAGAATTTTAAAGGAATAGATTTAACATCAGTCTGTTTTTGTGATAGCCAACACCACCCCCTGGGATGAGGTGTATGGGCAAAGAGGTGTCTGTCACAAACCGGGGATGTAACCCCCGCGGGGTGTAGGAAAATCCCTGACAGTAAAAAAATGAGAAAGTAAAAATATGGTTTGACAAAAGGACTTGTCTTCGCTATACCGGATGAATGATTGAATGGCTAAGGGGTTGTCCATTAATCATGTCAACAATTTTTGGGCAATTTTCTATCCCTCTCCCCTTGTCAACAACTGTCAACTTTCAGTGACCCCCTATAATTATGTCAAGAACTTTTGACCCCTCCCCCCACTCCCACTAAGACCAGTGACGGGTCTCCCTAAAAAGTTTAGAAGGTCATAATTTTTGCACCGATGAGACCTTTTATCCTTTTTTGCTCGTCGAGTGTCATAATGTGGTGGTGATGACCTTTTTTGCCATGTTTTTTCTATTGTAATTAAAGTAGTATTCCATGAAATTTCCTATTTTTTGATTATTTGTAAAAAGTGAAATTGTTGACGTCAACTTCTCTTGACCCCTTCCCCCTGTCAACAACTGTCAAACTTTTTCAAACTCATCCCCTAATTTGTTGACGTAATTAATGGAGAGACCTAAAGAAAGTTACTAAAATTAGCCAGTAAACAAAATTGTCACTTTTGATTATAAACAGTGGAGAAATTGCCAGCAGTGGCAGTTCCAGGGTTTTTGGTGGGGGGTGGGGTGAAATGAATTCATAGGAAGTTGGTGAGGGGGATGAAAAGAGAAGGAGAAAAAAATCAATAAACTTTGCCGGAAAGGGCTGACAAAAGGGAGTTTTCCCCCTAATGTTTACTACACTTTTACCGAAAAAATAGGTTGACAAGCAAAAAGGTCATCCGCAGGCTTTTTCCCGTAGTTTTACTCGACTTTTACCCAAAGATAGGTTTCACAAGCGAAAAAAAGTCCGGAAGTCCGGTGAGGGATGCATCCCCACTCATCCCCCACGTGGAACCGCCACTGTTGCCAGTAAAACAGCACAACTTTAACAACTTTTCAACTTTAACAGCCAACAGCCATGCACATCTCCTGATTTTAGCACAAGCTACTCTACAGCTCTATCATTTCAATATCGATTACTTAGTTAAGTGTTTTGATTATGAGAAACCTAAACAGTGAACTAACCAGAACTAACGCAGTAACCGATGAATTAGACATTGTGTATAATAGATCCTACATGACGGTGTACATAGGATGCAAACTACTGAAGTATTAGACAGGGACGTCATTTGGGGGAGCAGGGGGCGTTGCCCCCCTGATTTTTAGGACACAATTTTTTCACCAATGTTTGTGTTATTTAGTTTTAAATTTAAAATATAAGCTGGCTAAATATGAAAAAAGACTGAAAAGCAAAAAAGCTCATCAAGCCCCTAAAGGAAGGCTTGGTGGTGTCGAGTCTGAAGTAAGTAAACGCGCATAAGGACTGACAAGCAAAAAAGGTCGTCAACTTTTTCACAGACTTGTCAGGTCGAAAGTGTCTTGCCCCCCCCCCCTGGAAAACAGTGAAATGACGTCTCTGGTATTAGATGATTAGGCCTATGTACAGAACTGAGACTTGTTATTGCGTCGCATCAGCTACTCACTCTTCGGCTGTAGCCTACGTTCGTTATGAACAGTTCTTCGCCTTGACTAATCGAATGGCAGACGGAATTTGTGCTAGCGATGTCAACGTAAACCCGCAACACGGACGAATCCGCTGCATTCTAGAACATGTCGGCCATTCTTATGTATATACTCTATACAATACATATGCTTGACAATTCGTCGCGCGCCATTCCGGAACGCATCTGTAACGCCGTAATGCATTTCGTCCGGCACTCAGGTCTCCCTGTCCGGGCGACGGCAAGGCGTCGTTTGAGACATATTTATGCACCGTACGGGCGCTGAAATTCGCGCCCGTGGGCTCGGCGTCGACCGTCGCCCCGAACGTGCGCCGCGGAGAGCGGCGGTGCTCAGGGGCGGCGCAATAAAGCACGACCCGCCACGGAGCCTGCAGGGAACGACCGACGACGACGACGGAGAAAGTGCACGGAGGGTGGACGAAGTGGCGGAAGTCGAAGTACGTGGCAAAGTGATCGGCAAACAGCGTCTCTCCGTGCCAAGGAACTTTCTGCCGTCTCCGCTGCCTTTCCGTTGAACACGACTTATTCGACTCCAGCGCAATTAGGTCGCTCTCTCTCTCTCTCTCTCTCTCTCTCTCTCTCTCTCTCTCTCTCTCTCTCTCTCTCTCTCTCTCTCTCTCTTTCTCTTTCTCACTCTCCCTCTCTCTCTCGCGAGTGGAATGCGGTGAACACCGGAGAGTAGAGTTAATGGACTCACGTTATACGGTAAAGTATAATGATTAGACACGCACGCACTCGCCATTCGTTCATTCGTTCATTCGTTCATTCGTTCATTCATTCATTCATTCATTCATTCATTCATTCATTCATTCATTAGTTTATTCGTTCATTCATTCGTTCATTCGTTCATTCATTCGTTCGTTCATTCGTTCATTCATTCGTTCATTCATTCGTTCATTCATTCGTTCATTCATTCATTCATTCATTCATTCGTTCATTTATTTATTTATTCATTCATTTCTTCTTGTTCTTCTTGTTCCAATTTCTTCTTGTTCTTCTTCGTCTCCTCATCATTCTTCTTCTTATTCTTTCTTCTTCTCCTGCTCATCATCCTTCTTCTTATTCTTTCTCCTCATCCTCCTCCTCATCTTCCTCCTCCTCATTCTTCTTCTTCTTTTTCTTCTTCTTCTTCTTCTTCTTCTTCTCCTTTCTTCTTCTCCTCCTCCTTCACCTTTGCATTAATAGAAGTGTTTCGTACTGCAGATGCAGCTGCACAGGGAGTTGCTTGGGGTCGACTGACTTTTCGTTCCCTCATTTCTTCCGTTCTGCCTAATTACACCTTTTCTTCCATTGTAAGTTGCAGCCAACGATTCGTACTCCATAGACGGCGACGGCGGCGGCGGCGGCGGCGGCGGCGGCGGAGCGGTATATAACCTAATTTCGCGAGTATAATATTTCCTCTTTGGAAATGACGAAAAGAGTTCGCATCGCTCGAAGCTCAACTCACGACGCCTGCGTCAATGGAGCTGACTGACGTCAGATGCGCCCTGAATCTAGAACTCGAATTTATTGTATTCTGCGAAGCAATTGGCGATATTCAATTTAAACTAGAATGCATCTCTGTATACGTCGCGGCGGCGTCTCGACCGAGCATCTATTACTTTCCGGAAATGTGCTACAGGAGATTAGAAACAGGAGGAGAAGGGCAAAAGGAAGTAGGACCGAGGAGGACTGATAACAACACATTCAAGGTGGCCAAAAACCAAAAAGACGATACGAGAAGCGCCGAATTTGTGGAAAATGAGGTCCCGTGTCCGTTATAAGTTATTGGGCCCCCATTACTTGACCCCCCCGGCGATTGGCTCTTCTTTTAAAGGCTCCGTAGTTTTTTGTGTTTGCCCATTCAAAGATGTCCTCCATCCAGCTTCTTCTTGGTCGCCTCCTTCCCCTTGTTCCTTCTATTCTGCCTTCGATTATTATCATTTATCAGTGGCAGGTCTCCGGTCAAACAGCTCATGATGTGACCAGTGTAGGATATTTTCTTATAATTATTTCCCGTTTCAACATTGCTGTTATTTTGCTTCTTTCTAGGACTCTGTCGTTTGTAACCTTGTCCATCCAACTGTTTCTCAAGATCCTTCAGTAGCACCATAATTCAATTGCCATGATCTTTTTCATAATTTTCTTGTTCATTGTCCAGGTTTCGCATCAATAAGTCAGCACTGGGAAGATTGGCTGAGCCCCTTCTTAGCTTCAATATTGAGATATTTTTTCATGTGCTCTTTCACCCTCCAAAAGGCTCCCTTGGCCAAACCTATTCTAATTCTGGTCTCCTTCTCATTTCTGCCGTCTCATGTGATGTACAGTAACTCCCGCTATATAGCTGTACATTGCACACAAGAACAACGGAAAATCCGTCACTGGACACATGGGAAGATTTTGAGGAGCGATTGAAGTCAACTTCTGCGATGAAATACAGTATTAGGCCTAACTCATGGGTTTCAGAAGAGAATTGAGGCAACAGATTATATCATTATAGGCAACTAACAACTGACTTGAACTAAGGGTGCTGGGACAAAATGTCCTAGGACAAAATGTCACGAACAAGATGTAATGGGGATAAAATGTAACCCTAAGCCCAACCCTAACCCCAACCCGAACCCGTGACAATCCCGTGACATTTTGTCGGGGACATTTTTTCCGTGACATTTTGTCCTCAGACATTTCGTCCGGCCACGGAACTACTGTAAGCCTAAGTAATATAATTTCGCAATCCACCTTTGTTGTCCTCAACCAAATACCTTAAACGATAAACGACATAACGCAGTCGAAGACGTGCAAATCGTCGCATTGATCGCGCTCTGTTGCTTTCTGTCATGATGAGAAATTAGCAAAGCAAAGCGTTCGAGATGGAGTGGGGCAAGTGTGCCCCGGTGCCTCTGTGCTCCTGGACCTGCCTGTGTTAGACATGAATTACCAGTAGGACCGACCCCCTCCCGTTTAAAGTCGATCACCCTCTGACTTAATGGGTTCCGGCATCGCTGTCCGCTTCAGAGGACAGAGATACAGACTAATCCAGGTAACAAATCTTCAGAGAGCCGCATTGTTGTGGTGACAGCTTCTAACACTCATTCAAAGCACGATGATGGAAAGTAACATCTACAATGATCGCTGACTTCTGCGCTTATCATCATCATCATCATCATCATCATGATCATCATGATCATCATGATCATTATCATCATCATCATCTTCATCATCATCTTCATCATCACCTTCATCATCATCATCATCGTCGTCGTCGTCATCGTCATCATCATCATCATCACCATCATCATCATCATCATTGAACTTCTACAGCGCCATTTTAGTCATGTCCTTTACATCAGTCGATGGTCGGGATTGGTCGCACCTTGATTTCAGTCGAAATCACGCATTGTCACATCCGATAAGTCAGTCCGATTTTCCTGGTTGAGCGGTGAGCGGACAGCAACGAGAAGTATAAAAATAAAGTTCAACTTCAAATGCGCTTGAACTGTTCCAACTTCACCTCTGTTCGCTAAAGCCAGCGCATTTTCGCAGCATAGCGCGTTCAGCACAATCTATTCGAGCAGCTGGTTTTAAAGTTCACTGCAAGGTTAGTGAATTCGGCTGAATGATACTTAATCTTGACTTTGGACGAATTAAGGGTTTGTCGACCCGTTTCTCAAATCAACTAATAGGTCCCCGATGGCGATGTCTTACACAAACAGTCATAAAATACGAAATAATAATGTGAATAAGAATTAATCGTTGTAATAGCACTTATGAAAAAGACAAGCGTTCAGATAAAATTGATAATATAATAGGCCTATTATATTTTAGAATTTTGACGATATTTGAGTATAAGCGGTATTAGGACCTACACACTACGCCAGTATTGGCAATACTAGAACTCTAGTAGATCCTAAATTGCTACATTTATCAAATAATTTACGAGTTGACCCCAGTGCTCGAATTGTGAGAAAATGAAGGGGGCTCATGGCGAGCGTGGTGTTTTAAGAATTTACACTTTTGTCATTTGCAAAACTTTTTTGCATTTCTCTAGGGAGGGTCTGCCATTTTAAAGGGAGCTGAACCCCAACCCCAGCAATTCGAGCTCTGGTTGACCCCATTTCAATTGAAACATCTGCAACATGGCTAATCCTACCAGTGGCGTAGCCAGCTTATGCAAAGTGGGGTTGTTAACTGGAGGCAATATATATATATATATATATATATATATATATATATATAATTATGTGGCGACCCCGCCGGCTCGCGGTCTCGTAGCGCGGCCAGCGGTCGGGCGGCCCCCAACGCCCGCTCGGTCTCCCGATCGCCATCAGCCGCCGACTCTGCCTGATCGGCGGCGTCAGTTTCCCTTTCCGGCTCTCCGACATCAGAGGAGGTGTCCGCGGCTGCCGGGCAGGCAGCACACTGAGGATGGCCGCTTCTCAACGTAGGGTTCTCGTTTCCCTCCTCTGATTCTCTATCCGTTCCGGCACCGGCCTCGTCCGAGAGACCCTTTAACTCATGCCTCTTATCGCTGGCCACCGCTTGGTCTCGGCGCCTTAAGCGATTGCGATAGGTACTCCTGGTCTCTGGCTTCGACTTGGCCCCACGTCTTTTCATTCTCGGCAATCTAGCCGTCTTCCGCTCTCTTATAGACAGGCGGCGTTGTCTCTTGGCTTCCTCACACGCTTTCACCAAACCCGAGGTTAACCGTGCCTGAATGGACGGCGGTCCACTCTTTTCCTGGCCGTCGATTCACTCAAACTGTCTCCCGCGCCTTTACGACAGGCGGGCGTCTGTCTCCTCCCTTGGCTCAGAATTGACCTCCTGGGCACTAACGTGACCTCAGGTAGGCGAGGTTCATCACAGCCAAGGCTCACCTTCACGGACAGTGCGCTGAGACTCCGGCGTCACAGCGACTTTCAAAGACACGGACACAACTTGCCTTTATTGGTTTATTTTTATTTATTAATAAACCAAGCAACAATGACAACAATGGCTACAGTGGCAACACTGGTAACACGGACAAAGACGCGCTGACTAGACGCAGTCCGGCAGCCACAATAACTAGCGCACAGGAACTGCAATCGATAGTCTTTGATACGTCAGTATGAAACGATAAGCTTTAGCACTTTAAACGGGCTCCAAATACTCGCTTTCAATCGCTGTGCTTTCTTTACTCTATCGCTTCACAGTATAAGCGAGCACACCACGAAAAGTACATGTGATGACAAAGACTGACAATTTTCAGAGTTTTGAAACTTTTTGACGGGCACTTAGGCGGATTTTTCGTCTGTAGTCTGTATTTCCGCGTAGTTGCCGTCAATAGGAAAAAGTAGGGACCTGTCTAATAGCGTTTTCCTTAGCGGTGATCAGGGGCTTATTCTACGGCTAAGCGGCGCGGCAATAGCTCCTGCCAGCTGGGCGCGCGTCTCAAGCGAACTTTTGATACACAGCCGCCTGCGTCCGCCTATTGACGCGTGCTATATAAATTCCCATATTTCGGAGATTTTCGATTTTTAGAACTAGCCCTTGAGGGCGCTCGCTCCCAAATGTCCCTATCTATGCTTTTTATCCGTCATGAAGCTTAACTTCGGACCCACCCCCCTAGCGTCGTCGGCAGCGGCGAAGGGCGCATCGCCGCCGGCGACGCGCATCGCCGTCAGGACCTTGTTCCCCGGCCGCCGCTCTTTAGGCGGAATTTCAAGCTGTAGGGCCACGTCCGCTTAGATGCCGTCAGAGCAGGACCTAGGAGGCAGTGTCGTCGTTATCGGTGGTAAGCGACCCCGTCTACGGGCCCAGCCCTCGCTAACCACCCCTGGTAGTCCGGGCGCCAGTGTTCAGGCGTACGCATCGACTACACAGCCGGCCGACCGCTGCGTTCTCTCTCCTTCTTTCCATCGCTCCAACCGCCGGTTCCCTTCGTCAGCAGCCAGCCAGCCGCCGTCTCCGCGCAGCCTCTGTCAAACAGGCGACGGTCTTTCAGCGGTCAAACTCTCTACTTGCTAAAGACCGAAGGCTCGGGAACCATAAACCGTTGCTGGTTTATACAACTTATCTCTCGGTCTTTGGGGCGGCCGTGGCGATTCTAATAATTTTACCGAAGCCTTAGCGTCTTAGCCTAACCGCGTGCTCTGTCCGTTTTACATGAATTAAAACTTTATTAATTAATTAACTAACAAGTTATACAGTTAAGTAATCAATAATAATAATAATAATAATAATAATAATAATAATAATAATAATAATAATAATAATAATAATAATAATAATAATAATAATGCTATCTGTGGCACATGGTCGCCACACTCTCCCCTGCTCACTTGAGATGCAAAGCATCTCTGCAAACCATGGTGATACGACACGACAGTCGTTAATTTAACCTCCTCTACTTAAGATGGCCAAGAGTACCAGGGTCTTAACTCACTGGGACAACCCGTGCAGGAAGGGACCTGAACTCCGCGGGAACAAGTCATCCGCTTCTGGTCCCCCTACCTACCACACTACCCAGGTAACTAGAGAAAGGACATTAGTGGTCTCTGCGATACTTAAGCCTCCCGACGTGCAGAAAGGGCGAGGAGTTTCACCACCGTCACCGTTTCCGGTACCCAAAGGACATAAAAAAATTTTAAAAAATAAAAAAATAAAAAATTACAAGAACAATCCTAATTAAGCGATTTCCTTTGTTCGCTTAATATGCTATTTAAATTAACATGACTTATCTTAACAACTGCAGTTAAGCGGTGTTCTTTTGCACGCTTAACTCTAGATTCAATAAAGAAAGCAATGACGACGATGCACAATTATGCAGTAAAATGCACAATATGCGAACAATCAATATATGCAAGCAGTGAAAACTAAACAGTTCAGCGATTTTCATTAGCTGGCTTAACCTAAGCCAAGCGCGTAGCGAATCACAAAATAGCCAATTAAGGCGACAAACTGTCACAACTAAGCAATATCAGTTCACCATAAAACATTTAAAGACTAAACAAACACGGGTAAACAAGTTAAACAGTAAGAGTCTGTCTCTCTTAGCAAACAATAGAACGTTCCAACAAAGCGCAATGAAGCGTCCATTCGCAGACGTTCGACAAAGTTCGATCCATTGAATCGCGAGGCGTCTCGACCGTCTCTAGTTGCCATCTGAAGTCATTGTTCCACAAACGAACCCGTCCAACCAGCGAGGTGGACGAGATTTCCAGGTCCTGCGATCGGTTTCCGCTCTGATGACCTCAACCTCATCGTCCGCTGAGAATTCCGGCTCGGGGTCTTCCTTCGCAGACTCGGTTGTTCGAGGTTCATTGTCACCGCCCAAAGGCAGTTCGATATCCGACAACGTTTCCGTTTCGATGGTTTCAGGTAGCCACGACTTCGGAGCTTCCCCTCGGAACCGTTTCAATTTATCCACGTGCACGATCAAAGGTTTCGAAGTGCGACTTTTCTGGATTCGATACAGTACCGGGCCCAAAACGGTCAAAACCAAGAATGGTCCGGTAAAGAATTTGGCCCACTTTGCTTTTCGCCCCGTAAGCACTCTTGGATGATAATAGTAGACCCAATCACCCTCTTTGAATCTCGCGGGCCTCACTCTTAGGTCGTACGATTTCTTCCTTCTCTCGAATGTTTTCTGTAACTGGTCTCTCACCAACTGGTACGCATTATCCATTATCTCCCGACGGTTAGCAACGAATTCTTCCACATCGGTCTCTCGGTCCTCTGTCGGAGACACAAGTAGATCGATCGGTGCATGGTTCTCTCTACCAAGAAACAGGAAATTCGGGGTTCTCTTGGTTGATTCGTGTTCCGTAGAACGATAGGCAGCCATGACATACGGTAAATGAACGTCCCAATCCTTCTGCCGTTCAGACACGACTTTGCCCAAGAGCATGTTCAGGGTACGATGGAACCTTTCGATAAGTCCATTCCCGGAAGGATGGTACGGGGTCGTGCGTATCTTATCGATTTCCATTATTCGACACAGCTCTTTGAACAGAGTTGATTCAAAACACGGACCTTGATCTGTCAAAATCTGTCGTGGCATTCCAAATCGTGAGAATACGTGCACCATAAGAGTCTGCGCCACCGTTGACGCTTCTTGATTTCTGATAGGAGCGCCTCGGCCCATCTCGAAAAATAGTCAATAGCAGTCAGAATGTACTTATTTCCTTTATTTGATACGGGATGTGGTCCCGTAATATCGATTCCAAATCGTTCCATTGGTTCGCCAACAAGCACTTTCTGCAACCTCCCTTGCTTTGGCGGTTTCTCTCTACGATATCGCGCACAACGGTCACAACACTGACAAAACCGTCTCATGTCTTCCTTCCAGCCTGGCCAATAGGCACGTCTTTGTAGCTGACCAAGGCTTTTTCGAATACCAAAGTGACCTCCCGAGAAACTTGCATGCGTCAGTTCCATAACTTCGTTCCGTAGGCTCTTCGAACAACTAATTGCCTTCGCAAGACTCGGTTTTCCTTTCCATCAAGCCAATCACGGTAAAGGATTCCATTAATAATAGACATCTGGTTCCAATGGCTAAGTAGCGTTTTCAACTCACCGCTCCTCTGCAAGAAAACTTCCTCTGAAGGGTAGCTTTCTGCTTCTTTCCAACCAACAAGGGACGAGACATCTCGGTCTTCCAGCTGCTTAGATCGAATACTTTCCTTGCTCCATTCGTTCCAAGCAGATAAATCTGCCTCTTCCTTCACCGCGAAAACCGCTTTGATTCGATGGTCAGTTTCTTCAGGGTTCTCTAACCCCTCGTGCGGTATTCTTGACACCGCATCCGCGTTGCCATGCTTTGCTCCCGATCTATGAATAATTTCAAAATCGAATTCTTCGATCGTTTCAAGCCACCGAGCTTGCTGCCCAATTGGCTCCGGTGTCTTCCTCAACCACTGAAGAGCTGAGTGATCTGTACGAAGTAAAAACTTCTTGCCCCATAGATACTGCCGAAACTCCTTCAGAAAGTGTACCACTGCTAGCAGTTCCTTCTGGTTACATTGTAGTTCCTCTCTGCCGGGGAACACAATCGACTTGCGTAACAAATCACTTTCTCTTCACCACCCTGAATCTGTGATAAAACCGCTCCAATGGCGTACCCAGACGCATCTGTATCCAATACGTAATCTCCATCGTCGATAGGAAGTGCGAGTATCGGCGATGAAGTTAACCGGTTCTTCAATTCCTGAAATGCCTGTTCGCATTCTTCGGACCATTGAAACGTTACTCCTTTCCTAGTAAGACCATGCAATGGTTTTGCTATTAAAGCAAAATCAGAAACGAACTTCCGATAATAGGAACAAAGTCCAACGAACGACCTCACCTGTCTTACATTCTTAGGTGTCGCCCAGTTCTTCACGGATTTGACCTTGTCTGGATCCGTGGCGACTCCTTCCGAACTCACAACGTGTCCGAGGAACAAGACTTGCCTTTGCAACAAGTGACATTTAGAAGGCTTCAGCTTAAGATTATACTGGTTTAATCGACTGAATACCTTTTCCAACCGTTCCATATGACTTTCCACGTCTTTCGAGAAGACAATAATATCGTCGAGGTATACCAAACAAATATCCAGATTTAGACCTGATAGCACGAGGTTCATTAACCGACAGAATGAAGCAGGACTATTGCACAGTCCGAACGGTAACACACGGAACTGGAAGCATCCTTTCCTTGTAACGAAAGCTGTCTTGTGCTTATCCTTCGGATGAAGCGCCATCTGGTGATAGCCAGCACGAAGATCGAATGTGCTAAACCATTTCGCTCCGCCGAGAGTATCCAAACATTCACTGATCAAAGGTAAAGGAAATGAATCCTTCCTTGTTTTCGCATTCACTTTCCGGTAATCTATGCAGAAGCGTAGGCTACCGTCTTTCTTTTTCACCATGACAACGTTTGATGACCATTCAGAGGACGACGGTTCCACAATATTCTGTTCCAACATGGAGTCCACCTGACGATCGATTTCAGCCAACATTGCTATTGGTTGCCTTCTAAGAGGTTGCCGCACTGGGTCCTCTTTCTGCGTGTCAATCTCGTGCTGAATCACCGACGTGTAACCCAAGTCATTCTCTGATAGGGAAAAACTTGTCCGGTAGCGCAAGATGAGCTCCCGAAGTGACTCTCTTTGCTCACTCGTGACGCCTTCCACGTTCTCCCACAAGTTTGACAACTTGCTCTCGTCTCCATTTTCCACATGGATAGCATTCGTGACCACCGTACTCGAAAATTCATCCGCACTGGTTTCCGCTTCGCAGTCTTGTAAGACTTCAACCCTCTCCAACTGACACAAAGTTTTCGATGGAATTTCCACCGTTGTTGGTCCCACATTGATGACCCTTATTCTAGGTTCATCGTCTTCTCCATTTATTAACGTTCGACCGACTATTACATTTGCCAGCAGTTCGCTCGGAACAGTTGCCCATTCTGTTTGACATCGTCCCAAATGAGGGTAAACCATGATTGCCGAAATATCTACTTCTCGGAGGATGGTATGACAACTTCCCTTTCGATCATAACCTTGCGGCACATGCTCTCCTCGTCCACCTCATGGAGAGGTATTGATTCTGTCCCGACACAGATTCTTCCCCCGTAGCGAAGTTCCAACTCGCATTATTACTCTCAACCAAGCCAGACCCAAAATCAATTCGGTTACTTGTTCGGTCACAAGACAAGGAAGAGCGTACACGTTTCTTCCTATCTTTATTTTGAGGGTGGCCTCGCCCTCTACTTTGATTCTAGTTCCATTCGCTGCCAGCAGGCGTTGCTGAGCCGGTCTAAGTGATTTCTTGTTGACCATATACTTCGGTACCAACGACATTTCACTCCCTGTGTCCAAAAGGCATGGGTGTTCCTTTCTTCGACCTTCCAACTTTCCGAAAACATAAGCCATACGGCTCCCTTTTACTAGATGGTTCTGCGCATCTCTGGTTCCATCAGGTTGACCCGCTTCTTCGCCCACCTGATTTTGATGTTCATCCGAGGCTCGGGCCTGAGGACAAAACCGCTTATAATGACCTTTCTGGCCACAGCCGAAACATGTTCTATCCAACAGTCTACTCTGCTCTCTTGGCCCCTGTCCACCAGCTCCCGTTTCTGGACAGTGTTTCTGTCGAGAGTCAACTGTTCCAACCTCTCTAAGATCGTTTTCATGTTCCTCTCGACATCGTCTAAACGTCGATTCTGTGGGTCTCTCGTATTCACCTGTTTCGTATTCTTCACTCTCCATGGTTTCCGCTCACCATCGGTACCGAACTTAGAAGCTTTGCCGTATGCTTCGAACCGTACAGCGTGCTTGTACGCAATATCCAGACATGACGGCTCTCGCTCTCTCGTACTTTCTGGGCCAACTCCTGATCGGCTAAAGCGTCGATGAAAGCGTCGCAAGCCACTGTTTCTAACAGTTCATTCGTTGGTCCAGGGTACGCAAGCACCATTAGTTTCCGAATTTCCAACATGACAGAGTTCAAGGATTCTCCCTGAGCTTGTCGATATGTTCGCAATTTCATTCGATAAAGACTCGTCTGATCTTGTGAGCCATATCGCGCACTTAAATGGTCCACCAATGTCTTCCACGTTACGTTCTGCAAATCTCCCATGTCCCACAAAAGCTGAGCTGCAGGACCTGTAAGAGCACACATGAGTTGGTCTGCCTTTTCCCTCTCATTCCAACCGTTACACCGAGAACACACTTCAAACTTTGCCAGAAAAGCGGCCACCGGTGTTTTACCATCGTACTTCTCCAGCTTGATTCGGATACCGCGGTCTTTTTGTTTACCATCCTGAGAACTCTGACAGCGTAGATCCACCGCTGTTTTATTATCTCTCTTGGATTCCACAGTTTGCTTGCCCCGATAATCAGACTCATCCGAAGTTGACTCGTAGTCACTCGGAGTTTCGGTCCCGTTTTCCGACGATTCAGGTGACTTTGGTCTCGAGCCAATTCGTTTTCCAGCTCCTTTTGATAGAGCTTTCCGAGCTTCCTTGTTTTCCGAAGTTCCACGATTGAAGGAGCCGCCCCTCTCCTTGTGGCATTCAGAACTTTCTTGCTTTACTGAATTTTTAATTAAGAAATCCTTTCTGACCTGCCCGCCGTCACCTCTCTCTTATGACGGTGCTTTTCATGTCCACGATTCACTTCGTCTTTGGATTTGAGCCTGTCTTGATCCCGAAGGGGCAAGCCCTTCAATTTGTTCTGCATTTCAATCACTACCTGTCGGAGGGCCGACAAGTCACGCTTCTCGTTTCCTTCACGGGTGTTCACTTCTCTCTGAGTCCAGTTGGTTCTTCTTCGCGACCTAGCCGCTTCGGCGCCGGCTCCTAGGCGAGCTCTGTCGTTTGAAATAGACCAACGGACTTTGGTTTCTCGCGGCACCAAAGCATTTCTGCCGTAATCTCTCCTGGGTTCCCACATCGACTGATCACCTTCCTCGTTCCTTCGAGAGTAATGTGGTCTATCCACCTCTGGACATTGCAGCCTCGGAGTCGGCTCCAAGGTATGCTCTGCCTATGTAGCATTGACCTTCTTTGCCACGCAACGGACGATGGCCTTCTGGAGCGTAACGATTTTCGGCCTCTTTTGACATTGCTGCTTCGGCGCCGGCTCCGAGGCAGGTTCTGTCAGCGGATAGCTTCCAATCTTGTTGCTCCCATCGTCGTTCGAATCCCAAACTATCACGGTCCTCACATCCCTGATCTGTCCACTGAGCCTGTGAACTAGGGTGACTCTGTATCCTGGACACTGGTCTGTCTGTCGTTCTGTTCACTGCCCTCTCAGTGTTGGTCCCGAGGCAAGGTCTGCCTGCAATATTCCGAATTTCATTTTGACGTGGTGCACGGTACCCTCTCTGCACAACGTAACCTTCCGCTTCTTCTAGCATCGCTGTCCCGGCGCCGGCTCCGAGACGAGTTCTGTTATCCGAGTGCGGTCGATTGACGTGCTGTTGATCCCACCGTTCTTCGGTTCTGCGGTTACCTTTGGCGACTCTGTCTCTTTCCTGTCCTTGACACTTTCGATCACTTCGTGAGTCTTCGTTTGGAGGATACGCTGCTCTTTCGTACACAGTCGCTTCGGCGCCGGCTCCGAGACGAGCTCCGTACTCAGGGTAGCGATCTCCAACGATGATATTCTGCTTCAGTGTGGTGCGGTTGGTTGCTCTTTCGAACATCGCTGCATCGGCGCCGGCTCCGAGGCAGTTTCTGTCCTCCAAAGTGTCCCAATCCGCCTGGTTCTGTTCACCTTGTACTCCAGCCCTATAGGTTCTGTAGTTAACCGCACGGTCTCGGTCCTTAACTTTAACCGTTCCATCGTCGCTTCCACGCCTCTCGAGGGCGAAACTGGTTTTCCTTCCTCTCGTTTCTTGGAGTGGGAGCTCGCCGTCCTCCCATGAGACTGGCCTGTAAGTCTCTCTCCGTCGACCTGGTGGAGCAATATCCACTTCGGAGTCCTCGTCTTCGATATCTTCCGTTGGCACCTTCGATCGATACATTCGATCTTCGCAGCTTACGACTGTTTGACACAGTCCTCTGACCGTTCCTGGTACCATAGCAGGCTTGTTCCTGCTTTGATCAAGCGGCGGCGGGCGGTCAACCTCGTAATCTGTCCCTGATTCTGACTCTGTCACAAACACTTGGTCCCTTCGCTGACCGTGGTTAGCTCTCCCAGTGCCGGCGCTACTGAGAAGTGCAAGACCCTGCGGCTGGCGATACTCAAGTTCTCTTATCTGTGACTGGCTGCCTGTTTGCAGAGTTTCAGAAACCGCCCGCCAAACGTTACTCTCCGGTCTCACGGGTCCCATCGGGAGGCGGTCCAACTTGCGCGTCGACTCACGTACTGGCGCAGACACTTGATCTCCCCGCTGCCTATAACCAGCGTTCTCGGTGCCGGCGCAACCGATAATAGCATTAGTCACTGGCTCACGATCGGTCTCAAGTTCACTCATCTGCAATTGCCTCTGTGGCGGAGGATGCACGCGCTCTTCACGGGCCGCCCACCAGTCTCTATCAGTCCTTGGTTCCTCCAACTGGCTCCGGTTAATAGGTTGGCGATCCACTACACGCTGACTGTAGCTGTCTGGCTTCCGGGTGAACGTTTCGTCGATCTCACAGGTCGTCAATGCCGCTTCGGTGCCGGCGCAACCTAGGCTAGCAAATTCCCCAGATCTGTGCAGATCTTCTATTACGTTCCCTTCCGCTCTATCTGACCTTCCCGCTCGCCTCGGGATGTTTTCAGCGTTTTGACCACGGACCACCAACCAATCATTGCGGGATGCCTGTCGTCCCGAATCTGAACGTAGTTCCTCGGTGTCCCTCAAATTCTGACGGGGCGGAATTCTGTTCCAGTCCTCAATATCCATTGCATTTGGCTGGAAGCCAGAATCCACCCCACTTCTGGTACCATTTTGTGGCGACCCCGCCGGCTCGCGGTCTCGCAGCGCGGCCAGCGGTCGGGCGGCCCCCAACGCCCGCTCGGTCTCCCGATCGCCATCAGCCGCCGACTCTGCCTGATCGGCGGCGTCACGTTCCCTTTCCGGCTCTCCGACATCAGAGGAGGTGTCCGCGGCTGCCGGGCAGACAGCACCCTGAGGATGGCCGCTTCTCAACGTAGGGTTCTCGTTTCCCTCCTCTGATTCTCTATCCGTTCCGGCACCGGCCTCGTCCGAGAGACCCTTTAACTCATGCCTCTTATCGCTGGCCACCGCTTGGTCTCGGCGCCTTAAGCGATTGCGATAGGTACTCCTGGTCTCTGGCTTCGACTTGGCCCCACGTCTCTTCATTCTCGGCAATCTAGCCGTCTTCCGCTCTCTTATAGACAGGCGGCGTTGTCTCTTGGCTTCCTCACACGCTTTCACCAAACCCGAGGTTAACCGTGCCTGAATGGACGGCGGTCCACTCTTTTCCTGGCCGTCGATTCACTCAAACTGTCTCCCCGCGCCTTTACGACAGGCGGGCGTCTGTCTCCTCCCTTGGCTCAGAATTGACCTCCTGGGCACTAACGTGACCTCAGGTAGGCGAGGTTCATCACAGCCAAGGCTCACCTTCACGGACAGTGCGCTGAGACTCCGGCGTCACAGCGACTTTCAAAGACACGGACACAACTTGCCTTTATTGGTTTATTTTTATTTATTAATAAACCAAGCAACAATGACAACAATGGCTACAGTGGCAACACTGGTAACACGGACAAAGACGCGCTGACTAGACGCAGTCCGGCAGCCACAATAACTAGCGCACAGGAACTGCAATCGATAGTCTTTGATACGTCAGTATGAAACGATAAGCTTTAGCACTTTAAACGGGCTCCAAATACTCGCTTTCAATCGCTGTGCTTTCTTTTACTCTATCGCTTCACAGTATAAGCGAGCACACCACGAAAAGTACATGTGATGACAAAGACTGACAATTTTCAGAGTTTTGAAACTTTTTGACGGGCACTTAGGCGGATTTTTCGTCTGTAGTCTGTATTTCCGCGTAGTTGCCGTCAATAGGAAAAAGTAGGGACCTGTCTAATAGCGTTTTCCTTAGCGGTGATCAGGGGCTTATTCTACGGCTAAGCGGCGCGGCAATAGCTCCTGCCAGCTGGGCGCGCGTCTCAAGCGAACTTTTGATACACAGCCGCCTGCGTCCGCCTATTGACGCGTGCTATATAAATTCCCATATTTCGGAGATTTTCGATTTTTAGAACTAGCCCTTGAGGGCGCTCGCTCCCAAATGTCCCTATCTATGCTTTTTATCCGTCATGAAGCTTAACTGGACCCACCCCTAGCGTCGTCGGCAGCGGCGAAGGGCGCATCGCCGCCGGCGACGCGCATCGCCGTCAGGACCTTGTTCCCGGCCGCCGCTCTTTAGGCGGAATTTCAAGCTGTAGGGCCACGTCCGCTTAGATGCCGTCAGAGCAGGACCTAGGAGGCAGTGTCGTCGTTATCGGTGGTAAGCGACCCCGTCTACGGGCCCAGCCCTCGCTAACCACCCCTGGTAGTCCGGGCGCCAGTGTTCAGGCGTACGCATCGACTACACAGCCGGCCGACCGCTGCGTTCTCTCTCCTTCTTTCCATCGCTCCAACCGCCGGTTCCCTTCGTCAGCAGCCAGCCAGCCGCCGTCTCCGCGCAGCCTCTGTCAAACAGGCGACGGTCTTTCAGCGGTCAAACTCTCTACTTGCTAAAGACCGAAGGCTCGGGAACCATAAACCGTTGCTGGTTTATACAACTTATCTCTCGGTCTTTGGGGCGGCCGTGGCGATTCTAATAATTTTACCGAAGCCTTAGCGTCTTAGCCTAACCGCGTGCTCTGTCCGTTTTACATGAATTAAAACTTTATTAATTAATTAACTAACAAGTTATACAGTTAAGTAATCAATAATAATAATAATAATAATAATAATAATAATAATAATAATAATAATAATAATAATAATAATGCTATCTGTGGCACATGGTCGCCACACTTATATATAATTATATATAATTATATATATATGCAACTGAACACTGAAGCCGCGGCCGACCCTCCCTACCCCTCCTTCAACCAAACGTCAACGGATTTACATAAATTATTGTGCTGGTCATATTTTTTGAAATGGTTGTTTGAACAACCCATGCAGCAACCCCGTGGCTACGCTACTGAATCCTGCCCTGATCTTGACTGCCGTGATGGAACTGAGTTTTAGGGAAATGGGCACGACATGTGGCAGAACCAGAATGTGCGTCAACCCCCCCCCATTATTTTATCCGAGTCTAAGATTTTCTTCCTCTGTTCGACTTCCTCTGCGACAGAAGATTTACTCGCTCCCGAATTCCGACCGAATTTGAATACCGAGACAAAGGCGTGTCCGCTGTTCTGGCTGGAACCAGTCGTGGGATTTGCGCAAAACCACAAAACCATTGAGATTTGGTGTGTGTGTGTGTGTGTGTCAGGGGGTAGATAGCACGATCCGAGAGAATGCGCGAATGTGCGAACAACTTGCTTATGATCGACCTTCTTCGGCTTCTCTGGATATCTTTTTACCAAAGAATGTCGATGTGCTCCCCTATTCTGAAACCATGGCTACGCCCAGTGTTTAATCTAGACTCCTGGACTCCGGGGGAACTGAAAAATCCGGAGGGAACTGACAAAGCCGGGGGGAATTCTGCTAGGGGCCGCTGTTAGTCCATGTATAGTATTCTAAAATTTCCGGGGGGAATTTGAAATTTCCGGGGGAGGGCAATTTACCCCCCGGAAACAGCCTAGATTAAACACTGGCTACGCCCAGGGTGCGATTTGTGACCTGGAGCAGTGGGGGGAACACGTCGAGCTTGGGGGATGTAGTTGTTGGGGAAATGTAGCAGTTGGGATGTAGCTGTGGGGGATGTAACAGTAGGGGGATGTAGTTGGGCAGTGGGGGAAGATTCCCCTTCCCCCTACAAATCGCGTCCTGGCTACGCCACTAGTCATCTAGATAGCTATTTTAAAACGGTAGTATATTATTGCCAGATAGACCTAACTAAAGGCTTGTTGGAGATTCCAAATTTCACTCACAAGAGTCACAACTGAATGAGAGCAGGTAGGCAGAGCAACAATATAGGCCCTTTGAACCAAAGCATTTCAATGACTTTGCCACGTTGGTGATTAATTTGGTATCCTATTACGTGATGCGCTGGTCGGGATTAGTTCACCTGAAACGTTTGCTAAAGAGCTGAAAACGCATTTGTTCACCATATCGTATAGTTGACTGTTTGACTGTACAGCGCTTTTGGTTTTGGCCGATGGCCATGTTACGGCGCTTCACAAATCGTCGAAATAATAATAATAATAATAATAATAATAATAATAATAATAATAATAATAATAATAATAATAAATGTGTGTAGGGCTACCATCTACCGAACACTGTGGGAACTACGCTGTTTTATGTGTAGTTTATGAAAACGAGTAATCAAATGTCTAATTGAGTTCTGATGAAAGAATGGCGATTATAATTCGGAATGTCTATGCTACTTAACTAATTAAAATGAATTAGATTCGAGGATAACTTTGAAAATTCTTGTCAGTGAATCTTTATGCAAAGTAGATAAATACAGTACACCTTTATTAAGCTCTGTTAAACTTCCACATAATAGGGCCTATTATTCGACAAAGTCAAAATGTAATTAACTCTTTTTTGACGTTCTTGCGAAATCGCTGGCAAAAGCAAAATGTTGGGGGTGATTTTTCATTCCTTCCTGTAAAATTAACAAGATTTAGAACAAGTTTTATTGACGGGCGGGAAGTTAGCAGAGTGGTAACAACACTGGACGATGGAGCAGAAGGTCGCGGGTTCGATTCTCGCAGGAGCCCTAATTTCAGCTCAGCCTTACTCGCTAAAGGGCGGTGGTAAACTGAGGAGCAGCGTTAAGCTGCGAGGTAAAACATGGGTCTGGGGAAATTAATGGCAGCCTATTCCAAATTCATGGCTTATACCACCTACGTCGTTGATTGCCTAGACCGGAGATAAGCGCCGGAATCCAACTTTCGGACTCGAGTACGGGACTTACCTTCAGGGTGCGATTTGTGACCTGGAGCAATGGGGGGATATGTCGAGCTTGGGGGATGTAGTTGTTGGGAAATGTAGCAGTGGGTAGGGTGTAGTGGTGGGGGATGTAGCAGTAGGGGGGATGCAGTTTGGCAGGGGGAGATTCCTCCTTCCCCTTCCGCAAATCGCGCCCTGCTTACCTTTACGGCTTTACCATTATTATTAACGACTTAAATAGTAAATTCGCAGGAAAGAATTATTAGCAAAGTCTAAACTATTAAATGTAATTCTTCAAGTAAAACCTATATCTTTTTCAAAAATGAATTCCGCGCCTGAGCACAGTATTCTAGAATCTAGATGAGGCCGCACTAATGTCTTATTATCTTATATATTGCTATGATTGTCCATTGGTCTTGCCCTGCTAGGCTGCTAGCACGTCGAGCTGCAGGCACGAACGCAAGGTAGTGCGGCGATTTCAGGTTTTTGCATAGATTTTTGCAATTCAGCGGAAGCTCTCGAAGCTACGGTGAATATTACATTCTATGAGAATGGAATAAATCAACAGCTTGACATTTTTTTGCAGTGGTCTTACGGCGGGAATTTCCGATAGGAATCGGGTGATCGCATCTGGGCTGAGATAAGCGTCGTTCAATAGGTGAACGGTAGTCATCGAGACAAGGTCCACGCACCGTGAGCCCGTTGCGTTACTCGCGCGTCAAACATGACGGACTGGGAGCTGGATACGGAGGCAGTGGTGTCCCTGATCTACACCCTTGTAACCTTTATTCTCAGTTATGTTATTGCCTGGTTTGCGCTTGGAGGCAAATTTAAGCTGCGCTCCGGCGATCGCCACGTTCTTGCATGGCTGCTCTGGGACATAATAATACATACTACTCTAGTAAGTTTGTCCGTGAACGTGTTATCCGACATCGACATTGCATATTGCCAATTAAGCTTCTTATATTAGAATTTTGGGATAGAAAAGAAAATGTTGATTATTACTAGGCAATGCAGTATGTGCATGAAAATGTACAATAAACTGTTAAATGCCTGATTATTCAATTTCAGCCAGATATACTGTACTGAGTGTGTAATTGAGGTATGAAATCAAGAAATTAAGTAAGTAGGTTATTTCTCAAAACCAAGATTTAACATTCATGTTTTGCCATCCGTGTTCTGATATTGCATAGTAATTTGATCTTGGGCGCTGTTTTCCATTTTGCTAAATGCCTTCTTTTAATGACGCTGTATAGATCGAATTTAGGCCTATAGATATTGATAATGGAGCTTATAAATGGAGCTTTGTTAATAGGAAGTGTCTATTATGCGGGCTGCCCACATTTTAATTAAACCGCTGATTGGTCTAATGAATCACGTGGTTAGGGTTAGAGTTAGGGTTAGATTCATTCGACCAATCGGCAGTTTAGTTAAAATGCGGGCAGCCCACATAATAGACACTGCCTTGTTAATATATTGATTGACTGAGTCATTGCAATAAAGTGGTCTTATTCATTTATTCATTCTTTTAATCAATAAATCAGATCAGCACATGCCCGTAGGAAGTGGGGGTGCAGTGCACCCCCTGGAAGATAAGGCTGTTTTTTAATTTGTGTGCTTGTAATGATTTTTAAAGAGAAGAAAGAGAGATGATGGCCTATTTTTTGCTCGTCAGGGCTTTTAGGAGGATTAAATAAAGGAATAAGTTAGCAACGACCTGTTTTTCTTCTTGTCAAGGCTTTTACGAGGATAAAGTAAAGTTAGTGACGACCTTTTTTCTGCTTGTCAGGGGTTTTTCAGAGACAAATTTTTCCTCTTGTCACAACTTTTATCTTGAGAAAATCTGCAGCCCCTGGTGAAAATTCGTTCCGACGTGCCTGGATCGGCAGATTTTTGTGTTTTTGCCTGATTATTCAGTAATGCTTTGCATGATTGACTTTGTAGTGTCCCTACTCTTCTCTTGTGGATTTATCTGGTTATTCAAGTGCCTAATAAAATAATGATAATACTGATAATAATGATGATGATGATAATAATAATAATAATAATAATAATAATAATAATAATAATAATAATAATAATAATAATAATAATAATAATAGTAATAATAATAATAGAAATAATAATTATGCACTTTTATTGGACCATTTCTAATACTCTAAGGGTATCAATCGATGGTACAGTACTTCAAATTCATCAGCAAGGGACCAGGTCATTCTGGGAATCAGTCAGTGAGAAGGCAAGGAGGAGCTATGGAGGATATGCTAATTTATAGAGATGGGGTTTTAGTCTAGATCGGAAAATACTCAAAACGTGAAGCATAGGAATAAGGAGCTACTGCAGTTCTGCTTTTGAAAGTGCTATAGAATTCATGAGATCTTACTTACTTATTCTATAAAATAACTTTTTTAAAAAAGTACATTTATTGACTTTCCTTGATTATGCATTAGTTTTGAAATTGCTTCTCAAGTAGAATAACAATAATGATTCATGGTTCTGTTGTCTTACAGGAAGGGCCATTCACAGTCATCTCTCTTCTTGGATCAGTTAAAAACTCACAGTCGTTCTTAGCTGCACCATGTAAGTACCGGTAATATTGAAATAGCAAGTCGCAGGCTTTGAGGCTCCTGTTTGTTTTCTACCTTTGGTTCATTTGTATCTGTAGCAGGGCAAGGGGAAAGATGAAGCAGCCAGTGGCGGTTCCAGGAATTCTTGGTGGGGGATGACAATTTTTGTAGGAAGTTGGTGGGGATGAAAAGTGAAGAAGAAGAAAAACAAAAGAAAAGAGATAAAAAGGTCATTTTTTCCCACAAATTTTAATAAACCTTGCAAAAAGGGATGACAGGCAAAGAAGAGAAGGTAATTAGCAGTATTTTTCACTAAATTTTGTTAAAAACTCACTGGAAAAATAGGTTGACAAGCAAAAAAAGGTAATCCGGAACCCCGATGGGGGGATGCATCCCCAGTCATCAACATGGTGGAACCACCACTGGAAGCAGCTGTCTTATGTCTGCTTATGCTATCGATGATTTAGCGCAGACTTAACATTTTGTTATGTATTTTGCAGCTTATGTGGTTTTGGTTTGTCTCAGTTTTTTAATGTCAATGAAGGACCCAATTACCTTGTCTGACAACTTTGGCTGCACCACTGCATCAATAGGGTTTGCCACACAAACTTTCAGAAATTATGATTATTTGAGGGAGTACATACAGTGGAGGATGTTAGCTACTTTGTCCTAAGTTGATAAGAAAAACCTCATCTATGATCCATATAGATATTCGACAAAAGTCAGTGGTTGCTCCAGGATTTGGCAAGTGGGGGGGACCGTTGTGGTGGCAACATTTAATCACGGGGGGTGCAACCATTTGTTGTTAGGTATGTAGTATTAAGTTTAGGGTCCCAACAGGGGGGACCACTGGGGGGGCAGGCACTCAATAGGGGGCACGGGTCCCCCCGGCTCCCTCCTGTGGAGCCGCCACTGGACAAAGTTGCAAAGCAAAGTAAATGAAGAATAATTTACTTTGATGTACCTGTTTAGAAAAAAATTATATGAAGTATCATTGGAATTTGTAAAATTTGGACTTGGCCCTTGGAAATGACTGCATATATTACTGTGTAAGTTCTTTTCACAGGGAAAGAATATGGTAAGGCTGATGCTCGATGGCTGGTCTCTGATCCAACCATTGTGTCGCTTGAAATTGCAACGGTGTTTTTTGTTACACCGATGTGCTTGGTTTTGATATATGCCATCTGCAAGAAACGATACTATCGACATTTTATTCAGATATCCGTCTGCATTTGTGAACTCTATGGAGGTGAGTTATAAAGTATCCGTCTGTTCTAACGTTAAATCTTGCATGAGAATCTCATAGAAACAGAGGAGTGAAGATTGGCCGGAGGTCAACTATTACAATATTTCTAAATTAATAGATTCATTTATATTTATAAGCAAAAAGAGAATGTCTTTTTGAAGAAGTAAAAGTTACCCTGACATTTGTTAAACAAGTCTTTGTGTGATGTTTGATGTGGGTGTGTAACTGAACTTCTGTATCTCTGACCTCTGGTAGGCAAATGCTTGCTTGAAATGTTTGGAGCAATAATAAGAATTTATTCGCTATTGCAAACAAATGAATAGCTACACTAAAAAATGCTGCATAAAAAGATAACGTCCATGTACTTGCTTAAAGAAGATATAAATTCAAGAGTTTGTGCTTTTAAGTGATGACTTTTTTCAATCAGCTAGTGCTGTACTAAAATGCTATAACTTCTATAACTATGTTTCTTTAATAGTAGTTCTCACACAGGGCAGATCCTACTGAACCATTCTAAACGCCTGTTATTATTCTATATTATTATTTTTATAGTGTGAGGTTCCACCCCTGCCAGCACTTAAAACTTGTCTCAATGTCTAGGGGTAAATCAAGTAATCACTATGAGTATCTTACTCAAGGGTGGAAAGGTCAACATTTCTCTAACACGACACCATTCTTCCAAAAATACATATTTAATCTTAAGCACTAAACATATAGGAATTAATACTTTCTAGCTGCCATTCAATATCATAGTCCAAATAGTTTTTACTATCGTCAACTTTGCTAGATTCTATGGTAGCAACCTTCTCGTAACTACGTACAACAAATCTACTTCACAAATCACACAAGTTTAAACATCAATTAGATAATCATAAAAAGTCCTGTTTCCAAACAAAGACGTATTGATCAAGTCACAGCTATTCGACTTCACTTTCTATCGACTTTTCACATCGAAAATACACTTTAAAATAGTTAATTTTGAACTTAAAACGGTCGACTATCGCTTAACGAATCTTCACAGCGGCCTTCTCTTCCTCCACAACCACGAAAACTCATTCTGCATTCAGAGTTGACCGATATCGAACACAGGTCATCCGCATGTCTTTCACCATAGGTTGACTTCGCGACTCGACCTTCTTTTGCCCCTCCTCATACATCAGCGATCCACCAATCGTCTTGTGGTCGTCTGCTGACCTAAACACAAAACAACACAAGTCATTTGCATATTATGCAAATGATATGTTAATTTCTTACACAGACACTGGTTACCTTGGGTACATCACAATAGCAACATATTTATGTGTGTGTGTATATATATAATGATATAGCCTAGGCTATTTGCTTAGTCAATAGCATGTCTTGTTGCCTATAGAATTAAATAAAACAAATAAAATGTTTTCAAATTATAAAATTTTTGTTAGCCTAAAGTAATTCAGAAAATTTGTGTTTGCAGGTTGGATGACATTTGGTCCTGAGATTATCACTGGCAGTCAAAGTCTGAAGACTGACAACTTCATCTATCTCTATGTCTATCTGATATTTTACAATGGTATTTGGGTGGTTGTGCCCGGGCTTTTGTTGTGTCAGTCGTGGTCTGACCTCAAAACAGGCTTTGCCGGTGGCCAAAGTGGCAAGAATAATCAAAACGCGAGCTCCATTTCAGCAAAACTACCTGATGCAAAGAAAATTGACCGAGAGATTCCATCACCTAAGCAATCTAAAGCAGGGAAAAAGAGGAAGTAGACACTTCCTCAACTTAACTCGGCAAATTTTTTTGCACTTTTATGATTTTCCCTGCATTTCATAGTAGGCCTACACCTGTAATTATGAAAATTAAATCAAAATTTATTTTACAACGGATTATTTGTTATTTGTCAGAGAAATGGAATAAACTCTAAAATTGACTTCTAATTTTTTATGTCATGCTTGGCTCAAGGTATCTTCTTAACTTGCATAGGCAAATATTTTTATTGTAATGGATCATTTCTTATTTATACATTTCTAAAATTTCTTTTCAGAGTCACAGTAATGTTTATGTAATGATCATATATAAACATGATTCCCCAATTCTTCATCTTTCAAATATTTTAAGAATACTGTACAGTACAGTACAGTACAAGAAAGTAAGCCTGGAGCTTTCAAATGATTAATCACTTCTTGAACCTAGTTTCAAACTCTTTACTTCTATACTTCGAATATTTGAATTTGTATCTGGTATATTGATTCATAGGGAATGCAGGCTTTGGACAGAGATTGCTTCTCTTCTGCTTCTCCATTTTAGTACCCTAATACCATCAATTTTAATACTGTATATCAAATATCTAATGTCAAAATATGAAATATTTTTACCTTTGTCTGTAGAGCTTTTTCCGATATTGAATTGTAATATAAATGATCTTTGGTTCTGACTTTGATACTAATAAACTGATTCTGATACAATATAGACCTATGATGCAATGTGTACAAACATTTGTAAAACCAAAATGTCTGACAGGACAACTTTCATTTTGTTATAAGACTACAGACATCATACTGTATTTATAAATTTGTCATAAATAATACATTTGACCTTAACATTTTCACTGCATGCATGTTTTTTTGCTATTATGCTTGTCTCTAGTATCTTGTTGAACTTTGCCATTATAAAAATTCCAATGAAATTAATGAGCACAAATATGCCTAATGGGGTAAAGTACGTAAACAATATGCCCCGTATACGATTTGATGGGGATTGGGGTGCTGACCCTAGTTGGTCGAGGTTAAACTGTCGTACACTGCAGTCTTTGATATTATATATATATATAGTCATAGGCTGAGTTTTAAAATATACTTTGCAATTTTTAGTCCTTAGAGCAGCAAGACAACATGTAAACATTTTGAATGAAATGTTTTGCAGTTTGTTGTACATATTTAATCTAGTAGAATAGTGTAAAATTATTGTGGGGAATATTGAAGTGTGACTGTGAGTGACATCGGCTGATGCCCTAGACATTATGATAGTGGGGCCATAGACGTCTATTTTTTGATGGACTTATTCTTTTGTGTCGCATACTTTCATGGATGTTACTATACACATTTTCAAAGCGATGTATTGTATTACCAAATATTATCGCTTTTGTTAGTTTTTTATATTTGTGAATTTTGGATTTAGAAAACGTGGCTCTAAAAGTTCAAATTAAATCAGCAAAATGTTCAGGGCCGTCCATAAATGACGTCACGCGATATCGGCAGTTTTTAACCCCCCTTCGTCACACGGCGTCACAAAAAAATCAGACCCCCATAAAATATGACGTCACAACGTGTTGACCCCCTTCGTCTTCCAAAAGGGCTGAAGCAAAAAGGGGTTTTCTCATCCTTATAATATACCTGTGCTTTTCATCTGTTTTCCTTTCCAAGCCCGTTGACAAGAAAAAAGGTCGGTTACAGATAGTAGCCGCCCCAGCTATGCCTGCCGTCAGTATCGTTTAGGGTTAGTGTTTAATTTCATGTCTGGTTTATGGTGTGGGTAATGATTATATGACCCCGGGGCCCGTACGGATTAGGGTTCACTGCTTTTCGTCAAAACCCATACAGTAACTGGGGTGGTCATAACTTTGACGGTCATAACCATTTCCCACTTACCAACGAGATCAAAGGTCATAAAAATACTGGGGCGGCTATAATGTGATACCAAAAGGTCATCCTCATTTTCCCATCATTTTAATTTTTTCCTTTCTAAATGTACTGACAAGCAAAAAAAGTTACACATAGGAAAATATTTAACTTTTTGTGACGTCACATTTATGGGACCCCTTCGTCACAAGTCGTCATAAATGTTTGAACCCCTCCCCTAGGTGCGTGACGTCATTTATGGACGGCCCCTCAGACAAATTTTACAGCAAAACAAGCACCAATGCTTAAATTTTTCTCTAAATGCCTAAGATCTTGCTAGATAAATCGTGAGATTAAAGCTAACATTGACATTTCTAATTATTCTAAATATGTAATAAAATCATATCATCACAATAATCAGCAGATAAGAAATCGAAAATCGGCCACAACTTCACAAGTCTATGCTTCATGCTTGTATCATAGTAACTTGGAGGAATGAGATGTATAATATTATTATTCATTATTCAATTTCAATGAAAGAAACATAGATTTTGATATCAAGTATAATTAAAATCTATGTCAAAGAAAGCCGTCTTTAAAGAGTTCGTGTGATTATATGTGAACATTTTCTTATAATTCCTGTAATTATTTACCGCTAGTTTTGCATTTGTTGAAGTTTATGGCGCATAGATTGCCGAGTGGATTCTCTGTTTCGTTGTTGAGAAATGGAGTTACGCGTTCACTGAAGGTGCGTTGACCGCGATGGACGATATTAAGGTCAGGTCAGGTCAGGTCTTCGTCCTCTAGCTGTGTCCAGCTATTGACTTCTCCATAACATCTCTCCAAAGTTTTCTGTCCTTTGCTATTTCTTCCAAAGTCATTCGGTGTCTTCCGTCAGTTTTTCCATTGAGATTCAGCCCTGCCATGCGCAGATCCTCTTCTAATCCGTCCACCCATCGTCTTTTCGGTCTTCCTTTAGATCTTCTTCCCTCTGGCTTGTAGTTGAAAATTCGTTTTGGGTTTCTTATTTCTTCCATTCTCAGTATGTGTCCAGTCCATTTCATTCTTCTCTTTGTGATGACTTCCATGATGCTCGGTTGCAGTGTTCTCTCTCTAACTTCTTCATTTGTTATGTGTTTCTTTGTATCCAATCCTTAGTATTCTTCTAAGCCATTTATTTTCTGTTGCTATTAATATTTGTCCAGTTCTTTTTTATGGTCCAAGATTCACATCCATAAATTAGTATTGGTATTAGGTACACAAGTGTTGAGAATCCTTAGTTTTGTTTTCATCCCAATGTCATGTCTTTTGAATATTTTGGTGTGTAGCCTGTTGACGATATTAAGCATTATTATTATTATTATTATTATTATTATTATTATTATTATTATTATTATAAACTTTATAATAATAATAATAATAATAATAATAATAATAATAATAATAATAATAATAATAATAATAATAATAAGGTACTTTCCCGTTATCCGGACCCCAGTGAAGTGTAATGGCTTTTCGGTCGTGAACCTGACCATAACTCTAACACTAACCCAAACCCTGACCTTAACCCTAACCTAACCCTAACCCTGATGCCAACTACACCATCCCTCTGCTGGGGTCCAGATAACGGGAAAGAACCAAAAATAATAATAACAATAATAATAATAATGTGATTTAAAGTGAGTTAGGACTTAGGAGGCTAAGTAAGCCAGTGTGAAAACCATGGTAGTAACTCCACATTTGGTAAAAGGTAAAGTAAAAGTAAAGTTTTTCCATGCCCGAATTCGAGCTTTGGGGCCGATGCTGATCTCTGGTCTCTTAGGCATACAGTGACGCAGGTGGCATATGCCATTAACCTAGAGTAGGTTGCCAGCTAAACATCTAGGCCCATGCTTTACTTCTCAGCAAATGCTGCTCCTCAATTTGATGTTATAACTGCCCTCTAGCGAGTAAGGCTGAGTCAACATTCGGTAACCTAGTCTTATATAGCCATACGAGGTCACAAATGCAAATTATTTTGGCAGAGAAGAGTGGGTCAAAGAAAGAAATTTTTTTAGTGCAAGGGTTGTGGACAAATGGAACAGTTTGTACTAGGTGGAAATGATAGTCAAAATAGTTAACGGATTCAAAGGATTGTTTTGTTACTTAGGCTTGATTGACTGATTGAATGTCATTGATTGCTTTCAGACAGTTCCAGTATGTTGTCATGCATTGCTCTTAGGAGTGACTTCTAATGAAACAAGACATCGACCTTTTCCGTCATACATTTTCTCAGGAATTTGCAGAAGTTTCAGCGAATTATCTGATAGGCTGCCTAAACGAAAGGGTGCAGGTGAAAGAAAAGCGGTAAAAATAATTTGACAATTTTTACCAATAAAGTATTCAACACTTTGACACCATGGATGTATACGTATTTGCTATTCAGGCATGGGTGCAGTGATGAGTTTGTAATCCTGCTCAGACCTGCTGATCAGCTTTATGCCACCATGATGAAATAATTGATGCACTTTCCCATTGTCTATCTCGTAGACAACTAAGGGTGCAGATATGTGCAAAGTTGTTGCTTAGTGAAGGTCAGACTTTACAAGTGTATGGCTTTACAGTATTCCATGCAATCTCTTGTTTTGCATTCTCTACTAATGAATGTTAAAGCTTAAACATTCTATAGTAAATATAATTTTTTTGAAGATTTGTGGACCTAAATCAGGAATCACATATTGATTGATGCTGATATGCAACTTTAAAAAGCAGCTTTTATCATGATCATCATCATAATAGTTGCCTTCTGCCAGCTCATTAGCAACAATAACTAGACACAAAAGTTCTCCGTTTATCATTTCCCATTGTTAGTCTTTTTCCATCGATCATCATGATGACTTGATTAAATTTGACTAAAATATTTGCAACTTTTCTGCCATGGAACGATTGTTTGTCTTCTGTAGCACGTAACGTGGAAGACGGTTGGAGTAACTGTTGTCATTGGTTCAATTTTTACGGCTGCAATGCTCTATTTCAAAAGGGAAAAAGAACTAAGTTAGTGCTTAATTTCTTAAACTAATATTAAACTTCTATTGGTCAAAACTGATCACTTTTATTGTTCCTTGAAGTCAACACTAATGAAACTTTGTTGTACTTGTCAAAGTAACGCCTTATTGCTGTTAGCCATGTGCGATTGTGCGTCATAAGCCTTATGTTGTGCTGTAAGGCCAACAGACCTTGGAAGAGGGTCTTTTTGTTGTTGCTTCAATCAGTGCACTGTGGGAGTAAGTCATGAAGTAAGTAAGGAGTAAGTCAGTCTCATGGAGTACTCATGGAGTAAGTCAGTCTCTCTGCTTTGGTATCATTGGTTTGTCAGGTGAGGTACTCACAGGAGATTGACGGTAGCACTGATACTATTCTCCCAATGTCACTTTTGTAGTCCCAATCGGACACAGGGCAGCTGCTTTGCCTAGCTATCATGGCAGAAGAGGTGCTTCAATGCCCTCTAATGGCATGAGCCATGTCGGTGCAGGGCGTCATTTAACATACTTCTGGGTCAGGCCTGCACCACTGCAATTCCTGCCTCCCTGACCCATGGAAAGGAAGTATTCAGGGTAAAGTGCCTCGACAACTGTGGATATACAAGGCAACTGCACTAGGGTCAAAGCCTCTGACTGTTCACAACCTGGAACTCTGCCAGCTAGCCTCCCTTTTGGGGCTTCATAACAGATGACATCTGAAGCCAAAGGAATGCCAGCAACACCCCTCAGGACTGTGCCACCCCAATCCAGCGGGCAGGGAGGTCAGAATTCCCGGATCTGAGAGGCAGCCTCCGCCTCGCCGCCTGGAGCATCACCACACTATCTGGCACTGGTTATCAGATTGCTTTCTCTCATCAACTGCAATGAGTGTCGCTGGGATCAACAAGGCTGAAATTCCAGGATCAGGCTGCAACCATGTTGGTGACTTCCTTCTGCTACACTCAGGAGGCACATGATGGCATAATGGCATTGCCCTGGTAATCACTTCACTAAGAACCTAACAACTTACTTATTTGGGTTGAGTTACTCAAACAGCAGCTCACCACTGGAATTGCAAACTAACTTGAATTAGCAATATATGAATCCGTTTGTTCTGTTTTGGCACTTAACCCCTTAACCGTGTATTTAACTGTAACTCAATGTAAAATGGACGGATATATCCGGGATCCCCAGTTAAGGGGTTAATTGCATAATCCATCAAAGTGGTAACACATGTGTGGCATTCATCTTCAGTTGCCCCATAGCTTTTGGGGATAACCTGTATGATGATACTTAAATAGTTCTTTGACTTGGCTATGTTATTATGCAATTGTTTATTGGGAGAATTCTAGGGTACCGTAAGTTGTTTCATTATTTGAATTAAAATATACATTTGTTGTTTCAATTGATGATGCTGTTGAAATAAAATTAGAAAATAGCATGTTGATTATTTGAAACTGAAAATTCTATAATATTAACTAAGATGATGTAGATTTGAACTTTTTGTTGTACTTATTTCACTTTGTTATCTCTGTTTGAATATATTCAGAGATTGAAAAGGACAGAACAAGAGCTCTTGGGAAGGCTGCACTTGGGGGTTCGTGGGAATTGATCGACCACACTAATCAGTTGCGCAAGAGCTCTGATTACCATGGACAATGGCTTCTGCTTTATTTTGGGTTCACTCACTGTCCAGATATATGTCCAGATGAAATTGAAAAGATGTGCAAAGCTGTAGACATTGTTGGTATGTCTATCGTTATTTATTATTCTTTCTATCATTTGATGATGACTGCTTCATCAGTGATTAGTTTCATACATCATTTTTAAAAAGGAAAATATTGAATTACGTTTAATGCCGTTTACCAATTGCACCAATTCAGGTGATATGAATGTGCAGGCCCGTCTTATACCTGTGTGAGGCCCCGGGCACCTGGCGGCCTGTGGGGCCCTAGATGCGAAGGTAAAATTTTGACAAGCAAAATAAAAGGTCATCTCCAACGTTTTTGAATGTTGACAAGTAAAAAAAGAGTTTGTGCGCTGCACAGGGCCCCTAAGATGTGCGGAGCCCCGGGCAGTGTGCCCGATTTTTAACACGTAAAGACGGGCCTGTGAATGTTTTCAGTCTTGATTTTCAACTAGATCATTATATGAAACACACAGCAGCAGTACAGTCATTATTCTTTGTCTCTTTCATGATTAGTAGAAACTGGTTTAACTAACAATTAAGTTCTTAACATTGCTTTTTCATTGAATAGACAAACTTAGAAGTGACATCTACATTTTTTTTACTGACTGATATATTTACTTCTTTGTATTGTACATCAACCTTCTGCTTTTTTGATGTTCAACTCTATTTGCTGTGCATAAATAAATTGCTGTAATTTGCTTGTGCTATATTTTATGTAAAATGTCTACTGAATGACATAATAATTTTGATATTTCTAGACAAAGATAAGGATTGTCCGAATATACAGCCATTATTTATCTCAGTTGATCCAGTAAGAGACACTGTCTCCGCTGTTGCCAACTATATTAAAGGTACTAAACTAGCTTTAAAATAGTTTATTTGCTTTTAGAATTGTGATAATTTATGCATATTGTTATTGTCACTCACTGCGGCACATATCTGTTGTTACATGTTTTAATTAGTTTTGCATATTGATCTGAAAGTAGTAATTTTATAAGAACTTTTCAAAAATTGTAACCTCCTAATCAGGTTCTTTTTCTAGTATATATGGATGCTAGCAAACAACAAAAACATTAAAATCAGAAAGTATTGCCTAGATTGAAAGCATCGCGTGTTTTATTTTTATTCCTGTATACAATTCATCATAAACATTTTAACACTTTGGTATCCTAATTTTCTGAAGGCAACTTTAATAAATAAAATTCTAATTATTAATTTTATTATAGAACAATATTATTTATAGACAATTGTGATCCTCAAATCATTACCACCGAGTATTTAATAAAAATTTGGTAGAATTTTCACCAAAGCTGATTGGTTTCACGGGATCGTTGGAACAAGTTGGCGGAGCAGCTAAAGCATACCGTGTTTACTTCAGCCAGGGACCGAAAGACAGCGATGAAGACTACATTGTATGATTGCAACTTGTTATTAACATTTAACATGCTAATCTTTGGTTTTTACAGAGTAGATATATCAGCTTTTATTTATTATTTGTGATTGTAGTTTATTCTGGAACTCAGAGTTTGTTATGTTCCTGCATTAGATAAGAATGGTTGCTAGGTTTTTGAGATTACTGCAATGTTTACTCATTGATGGTGTTGATGTCTGTTATTGCTCCCTCAGTTGTTCAGTAATCGCTGCGACGATGAGGATGATGATGATGATGATGATGATGATGATGGTAGTATTGGAGCTTGTTGTATTTAGCTTTGGTTTTGTTTATATCTCAGGTCGATCACACGATAATCATCTATTTGATTGATCCAAACGGAAACTTTGTCGATTTCTACGGACAGAATAAAACAGCCGAACAGATCAGTGACAGCATCCGAATACACATGTTAAAATTTAAACAGATATACAAAAAGTCGATTTTATAGGACTTGTATAGGATGATTTTGTTGCTTTGTCTTAGAGACTGCTGGTAAAAATATGATCAAGTTCTTAATGATTAGCAGAAAAATAGAAATTTCAAGTTTGTTGGTGTTTCTGTGCAGTTCAAATTTTCGTGATATTTTTTCAAATAAATGTCTAGCTTTTGACCTTTTGCAGATTGACCATACATTTTATAATGATATAATAATCAGGGGCGGCACTGGGTTTTGTTGGCTGGGTGAGTCTAATGCAATCCCTATGCATGCAACTAGGGCTTTCTCCGAGTAACTTTGCTTGTGTGGCCCAGTACTGACTCGAACCCACCCCTGAGTCGAGTAATTTTAATGGAGTTGAGTACCTGTTATAGAATAACTAAATAAAGAATAGAATAGATAAATAAAGAAAACCAAAGAATTTCATTAAAATTTGACCTACCGTTTTTGTGAATACACGCTTGAATATCCTGAAGAAATTGATATGTAACTGTATCTAGTGTTCTGCTTTGGTTAAATGAGGGCCATGAGGCAAATAATACGCATTATGTGACGTGTAACGTTTGCAAATCATGTATTTCCGGTTTTTTACTAGTACTTAGCTGTGGTACTTACTCTACTAACTCTAAACTACTCGGTTAGCGCAGCCCTATATGCAACCAGGACCTGGCTCAGACTACTTTGTCCCCCAATCAAAATTTCTCGGCAGATTTGCATGATTTGCTTGTGTGGCCCTGCCCGAGGCTGGGTGGGTCCGGACCTGCGGACCCACCCCTCTAGCGCCGTCCTTGATAATAATAATAATGGTAATGCACTTTTATAGCACCTGTTATAATACTCAAAGGTGTCAATTGAGCGTTGTTCAATACATCTACTAAAATTCAGTCAGCTCCATAGATAAGTTGGTGGAGAAACAACAATCAATCAATCAACTTCTATAGCGCCACTATCATAATGCCCAGGGCATCAGCCGATGGCGCACCAAATCCAAATAGCATTAGAGCCAGGTCAAGCCAGAAGATCAGTCCGAAACGGCGGGAGAGCAATATAAGGGGGATATGCCAATGTTTTAAGGCCAGATCTGAAAGATGATAAGTTTGAAAGATAAGTTATTAGTTATGCGAAGCGATGTTGGTAGTGAACAAGAGGAAAAGTGATCAGGAATAGATTTATTCTACATCAAGATTTGAAAGTAATTAGTTTATTGGAAGGTTTGACGAGCTCCAGAATTTTTTAACTGCTACAGAAAATGTGCTGCCATTAAGTCAATATTATTAGCTCTAGGCACGTTTAATAACGATTCGAAGTACTGTACGTTTAGTAACGAATCTAGGTGCTGTGCATTTAGTAACAACTAAAGGTAGCCTACATTTAGTAACGAATCTGCAAATCTTTGTTGAGGGAGACTGTTTTGAGCGATTTAGTAGTATGGTTTGAATTGAAATACAATAAAATTGAGGTTCAGAGTTCTGGTTTGGCTCAAAAATTAACCAAAGATTTTGAGTCATTTAACTAATGTTTCATAATTCTTCATCTTCCTGGTTGGATCAATAGGATTTCTCTCCACCCTACTCATCGACCGCTTCAACCCGCTTGGCGGCTCTGGAGTCTGGACTTCCCCGATTCACTACTGTACTTTGCAAATCGAAAACCGATTCAGAGTCCGCCGTTGCCGTGTCCATGAAACTGAAGCCTCAGGCCCACTGTAATTCTTAAAGCACAGCAGTTCGAAACTGACCAGATGTAGGTCTGCATTTAATGGCATTTCTTCTTATTCTTTCTGTGCTGTTCTCTATCAGAGGGTCGACAGTCAGTTTCTTACAATTCTTTCTATCTTCTGATATGGAGTCGTCCATAAATTACGTCACGCGGTTAGGTGGGAGGGGGTCCGGCCATTTGTGACTAAGTGTGACGGCGGGGGTCCGTAAATGTGACGTCACGCAAGAAAAAATTAAGTAATGACCTTTAAAATTTAGGTCATGACCTTTGACCTTTTTTGCTTCTCAGGGATTTTGGATAGGAAAAAATACAATTATGACCTTTTTCGCTTGTTGGTTTTTCGAGAGGAAAAAATACAAGGATGGCCTTTTTTACTTGTCAATACTTTTCGGAAGACGAAAATGGGGGGTCGGCCCGTTGTGACGTCATATTTTAGGGGGTCCGACGTTTTGTGACGTCGCGTAACTCGCGTTACGTAGGGGGGAGGGCGTCTAAAAAGTGCCAAATTCGCGTGACGTAATTTATGGACGATCCCTATGGGCGCTCGGAGGGGTGCCAATTGCACCCCTGAAAAATTGAAAAGTCATGAAAAATGTAATATTACTAAAAAAGTAACCTGTAGTACCAAGTTAAAATATGAATTTATATAAGAATCCGATGAACTTTGTTGTAGCGCTAAATAATGTATAATTAGTCCAATAGATCTTGACAGTCTTGTACAGTACAGTACTTTTTGTTTCTTTCATCGCCTTACGCTGTTTTTCCGCCAGGGATATGTTTACACCCTCTAACCCCCGCCCCAAACCCCCAAATTTGAGGTCGACACCAGTGGCGCCATTTCACACTTTTCTTGGGGGCGAGAAATTTTTTTGTAATTTTTCAATTTTTTCCAATTTTTTTGAATTGCAACTTTTCGACCTGACGAGTTTGCAAAAAAGTTGACGACCTTTTTTTGCTTCTCAGTCCTTTTTTACGATTAGTTAATTACTTTCAGATTACTCGACATCAAGCATTCCTTTAGGGCTTTAGGGGCTGCTGAACTTGCTTTGCCCTCATATGCAAATGACGTCCCTGTTTTCCTGTTTTTCGCACATTAATACATTATAAATTAATATTTTCATTTCCTTGAGGGCCGTGCCTACCCCCCCAGCCCCCCAATGTCGCCTCTGGTCGACACCCCTCCCTCCCAAATTTGGTAATGTGACAATGGTATGCATACAAAATGCATACTAATTATGTCCAGCACCCCCACCCCCAATTTGAGGTCGAAACTCCCCTCCCCAAATTCACAATCCTAGAAATATCCCTGTTTGCCGCCCTCCTGGAAATTTCTTCCATTTCTTTCGTCACAAGACCCTGTTTTGTACTCCGTGGAAAAATTTCTGTGGACGCCCATGTCTTCTGCTGCTCTTTTTAGGGCTCCATAGTTCTTTGTGTTTGTCCAGTCAAAGATGTCGTCTATCCAGCTTCTTCTCGGTCGATCCCTACCCCTTGTTCCTACTATTCTATTCTACCTTCCATTATTGTCAGTGGTAGCTAGGTGTCCGGCCGAACCTCTCATGAAGTGGCCAGCGTAGGACATTTTTCTTATTATTTGGATTTTCCACGTTGCTGCTGTTTTCTTTTTCCATGACTCTGTCGTTTGTTACCTCGTCCATCGAACCAGTGGCGTAGCCAGGATTTTCGGAAGGGGGGGTTGAAAAACATGTCGTCAATAGCCGCCAAGGGGGTGTTTTCACCCAAAAATTGCCAAAAATCGCCTCAAAAAATAAAAATTGCATGGGAATACATTAAAAATTTTTCCGCCGTCCAAGGGGGGTTTTTACCCCCCAAACCCCCCGTGGCTACGCCACTGCATCGAACTGATTCTCAGGATCCTTCTGTAACACCACAATTCAAAGGCCGTGATCTTTTTCAGAATCTTCCTGTTCATTGTCCAGGTTTCACATCCATAAGTCAGCACTGGGAAGCAGTAGTATGCAGAGGGGGTCCGGTGGGGCGGTAGCTCCGGGCGTCGACCAGATGGTGGGGGGCGTCAAAATTGGCTCGTCCACCTTTTTATTTTATCGACTTGGTCCCGGGCGCCCACCACTCTCTGCACGCCACTGCTGGAAAGATGTAGCATTTGATGAGTCTCTTCTTGCCCTCGATGCTGAGCTCTCATCTCATAGGGGCCTAGGCCTATAGCTCTTTCATATTCATAAAGGCTTCCTTGGCCAAACCTACAGGCCACAGTATTCTCGTTCTGGTCTCCTCACTTCGACCGTTGTCTGTGATGCAACGCCCAAGGTACTTATAAGGGGTCGTCCATAAATTACGTAACGCGGTTAGGGGGAGTCCGGCCATTTGTTACGAAGTGTGACGACGAGGGTGGGGGGTTCCGTAAATGTGACATAACGCAAAAAATTTAAGTGATGACCTTTGACCTTTTTTGCTTGTCATGGATTTTGGAGAGGAAAAATACAAGGATGACCTTTTTTGCTTGTCAAGACTTTTCGAAAGACGAAAATGGGGGGCGGCCCGTTGTTACGTCATAGTTTAGGGGGTCTAACGTTTTGTTACGTCGCATTACCGTCCATTACGTAGGGGTGAAGTGGGTGAAAAAAGTGCCAAATTAGCGTTACGTAATTTATAGACGACCCCTAAGTTATAACCTTCCACCTACTGAAGCTGTACATCGTCGATGATGTTGTTGCACTTCTTTTGAGTTTCTTTGCTGATTACCATGACTTTTGTCTTTTTCAAAGTTTAATTCCATTCCGTATTCTTTTCCCATCTTTACTATGTTCATCACAAAGGTCTTCAAGTCTTCTTTATTTTCAGTTAATAGGGTGGTGTCATCTGCATGCTTTATGTTGTTTAAATCGTATCCTCCTATTTTAACTCCAGGCAGGGTTGGAGTTTCCGAAGAGGGGGTTAGGAGGTTGAACCCTCCAGCTAACTTTGCAACCCTCCCAAAATCGCATATCGGGTACATGCAGTTTCTGTCATTCATTGAATTTCAGTCCTCACCCCCCCGCTCAAATTTCACAACTCCAACACTGACTCCAGGTAGGCCTAATCCATTCAGAGCTTCTGATAGTAGGTATTCACCAGTGGCGGTTCCAGGATTTCTTGGTGGGGACCGGGGGATGAAATGAATTCATAGGAAGTTGATATGGGATGAAAATATAAGGAAATATCAATAAACTTTACCCAAAAAAGCTTACAAAAGGGAATTTTATCGCGTAAAAGAGGTTGACAGGCAAAAAGGTCATCCGCAGTTTTTCCCGTAGTTTTACTAGACTTTTACCCAAAAATAAGTTTCACAAGCAAAAAAATAAAAAAATAAGCCCGGAAGTCCGGTTGGGGATGCATTACCACTCATTCCTCCACGTGGTACCGCCACTGGTATTCACTGTAGATATTAAATATCATGGGTGACAGTATGCATCCCTGTCTTACTCCTCTTCGAGTGGTCTTTAGAAATCTGTTTCGGGTAGAATGTTATCGGCCTTTTATCGCCATCTGGCAGCTGTTACTTTATCCACGACCAAATCCTAAAGCAGGTCGGTCATTCGCTCACTTACTGTAGACATATATAAACATATATAATGATCGTAATTTCGTTATGTTTTAGTGCTCTTAATCAATGTGATCAAGCTAGAACGCTCTCTCTCTATATATATGTGTGTGTGTGCGTGTGTGTGCGTGCGATTCAGTTATATTTATTAACCTAGCTTTCTTTCTTGCGATAAAATCCAGTTACAGCCTACGCCGAGCTATTGATTTTAAATATCACGATATGTCTTGATGTTCGTGACTGAGTCTACAACATTGACTACACGTACGGTGTTACTATTACAGTCCTTTTATGTGTTATCTTTACCTATCCCGAAGCTTATCAGATTGTTACGAAACAGCTGACAGTTCTCAAACACGGAACGAAATTATCAACCCACAGAAGACGATATGGGCCCTGGGCCCTGGGCGCTGGCTTTTAACTAAATTACCATTGAATTGACTGCTCCAGTCTATGTATTACCGCTCAAATACAGAATACAATACAAAAATATTAATCACGAACAATGACGTACGTTCCATACTGCGGGATTATCCTAGTAACCACAGTAATTGTGGCTTTGTCGTTTCTCTTACCGATGTTGATTCCATTACCAGGCAGCATCGAGTACATACATCGACTGAACAGGCCTAAGAGAAGTCATTCGATCGGCAAACAGGTGAGTTAAAGACGCGGCGAACAGGTGGGCTACAGGGTCCATCAAAGCCGATGCTTCTGTGCATTATGAAGTGGCGCTATAGAAGTTTAGGATTGGATCTTCGTCTACGTGTTTTAAGCAGGGTGGTATTTGAGGGTCAGACCAGTAGGGGAACCTCAATTTCCCCAGTATCCATTCCCCACACTATATAAATAATGGACAAACCAGCAAGCAGTGGCCAGTACATTCCCCCCACCCCCACGGAAAATACCACGCTCAGGCCTGAGGCGAAAGGGGGGGTGCAGTTTTGTGACGAAAGAAACAAGCAATGTTCCGGGGCCCATGGAGCTCATGCCCGGAAAATACCACGCTCAGGCCTGAAGAGAGGGGTTGGCCCCATGGGTCCGATGATGAAGATATATTGACAACAGTCTGAACCCTGACAATGACTCTGACAACGGAAAAAGGTCATCTTCGTCATGAGCACAGGGGCCCGGGCCGCCAGGCGAATGTCTGTTAGGGGGCCCTGGCCCATAATGTTAAGTAATGCCATAAAAAAGAGCGAGAAGCAAAAAAATCAACACTTTTTCACACCTGCACTTTTAACGAGAGAGAGGTGCGCTTGCTCGGAGTACTCTTTGATGAAACACTGACGTTGTTGGTCAAGTTGACCATGAGACCCGTTCGTGTTTCCGTTAACTTCGAATGATCAGATAGGTTCGTCGGTACAGCTCAACGGCAGCCGCGAATCCGCGATACAAAATCACACAACTGGTTCGAGCATTCGTCCTTTCACGCGTCGACTTTTGTAGCGGGATTCTGTTCGGTCTTCCTGAGTCCTGATCGTCAGTTCGCTCGCCTCCAGTCGATCGTCAACGCCTCAGCCCGGCTGATATATTTCGGGCTAGGTGGCATGACCACGTAACCTCGCTAATTAGGGATAAGTTACACTGGCTGCGGATCCTGGAGCGCATTGCATTTAAGCGCTGTTGGCTGACGTTCCGGGCATTAAACGAACCATCTCGTCCAGAATACTTAGCGACCTTGATTCGGAGAACGACTACGAATGACCGACGGCTCCACCTGCGCTCCAGCAGCCGGGTTCACCTGTACGTCCCACCTCCGTCTAAGACAGTCAAATTCGGAGAGCGTTCATTCTCGCGAGGAAACCCTCTCCTCTGGAATTCGCTACCGACTACAGAGTCGGCGGCCACCTCATTAGAGGACTTTGCGATCAAATAAAGACTTATCTATTTAACATCTCGTTTCCACGTTTCTTGTAAAGCGCCCTTGACTTTGGCCCTTGCTATGCTACAGCGCTATATAAATTGGCATGAACAATAAAATTAATAAGGGGCGGAAGATGGCGGTGCGAGATTCAAGCCCCGTTAGCGCCCCGAGTGACTTTCACACATGCAGTATAATGCCTCCCAAGCCACCTTAAATCACGCTATAGATAAGCCATACGTCGGCTCTGTCTCCTGCGTCTTGTATCAAAAGAGCGACGGCGACAGAGATTTAAGCAGCGTTCGTGTTTTCGTGTTGTTTGCAATTATTATATAACGAATGACTGGCGCTGTCGCCGTTAGGCCTACGCACAGGGTTAGGTCTTCTGCCCGCCTCTCTCTCTCTCTCTCTCTCTCTCTGTCTGTCTGTCTGTCTGTCTGTCTGTCTGTCTGTCTGTCTGTCTCTCTCTCTCTCTCTCTCTCTCTCTCTCTCTCTCTCTCTCTCCCCAGACGCTGATCCAGATGGACGCGGGACGCGTCGCCGCACGATTGGTCCCACGCGGTCTGATCGGTCGCCCCCACTATAACGTCAGCTGCCGGCGGAGGAGGAGAAAACCTTCTAACGCAAGAAGGTCCAGGCGCTGCCGAGATGCCTAGTCTTCTGCAACATACGGCGGCGGCGCAGCAACAACAGCAGCTGACGGGGAGTCGATTTAATATATAATATAATATAATATAACAAGGTTTAAAGTGGTTCAGTAGGGACTGCCCTGTGTGAGAACCACTGTTGCTCCCGTCCAATCTAATATCCTAAACTACTGAGGTTTATTTTTGAACTCGTTTACAGTTGTAGCCGTTACTATCCCTCACCCAGTTCATTCCATCTGTCCACCACTCTTGCACTAAAAAATGCTGTTTATGTCTCCCAACCCGTTTCTTGAACAGTTTCATGCTGTGTCCTCTGGTTCGATCATACTCCTTCATTGTAAAAATCTTTCCTTTGGCATTTCCACTTTGTTTGTTAGTATTTTGTATGTCTCGATCAAATCCCCTCTCTCTTCTTTTTCCAGGGTTGTCAATCCACAGTGATTTAGCCTTTCCTCATAGGTTAGTTTGTGATATCCCCTGATCATCTTTGTTGCTCTGTGTTGCACTCTTTCTAAGGTCTCTATGTCTTTCTTCAGGAATGGACACCATGCTTGAACACAATACTCTAAATGTGGACGTACCAATGTCTTGTAAAGTCTTATTATTACATCCTTCTCTCTGCTCACTATCGTTCTTTTGATCATACCTAGAATTTTGTTGGCCTTATTAGCTGCCTCTGCACATTGCCTAGATGGCTTTAAGCTGTTATGCATGATGACCCCTAGATCTTTCTCCTCGTTTGTCACTTTTAGTCCCTTCCCACATAACTTAAATTCATGATCTGTTCCCTTCTTCCCAATGTGCATCACCGAGCATTTATCTGTATTAAAAAGCATTTGCCAATCTGCCGACCACTGGGATAGTCTATTAAGGTCTTGTTGTAAAATTTTTGCTTCTGCTTCACTATCACTCTGTCCACACAGTTTTGTGTCATCAAAAGAATTGGGTTCGACTGTGTTGGTCGGGCTACCAGCCGCGGCCTATTCACAGGCGCGATCCCACTACTGCCCGACACGGGGACTTTTGCCTGCTGCGTTTCCGCCCTCGGCCGGTTCATCCCTCCTTAGACAACCTGGCGACCCTGAGCTCCCCCGGGGGCACCATATTGATGCCAGGCTTAGTGCGGACACCCGATCGACATAGAACCTCGACTGGCAGAACCCCCGACCTCAAGCCGTCCACCGACCCCGGCCTCCAAGTAGCTGGATTACAGGAGCACGCCACGACTCCCAGCCAAATGATTGGCATGCATGATTTAATGCATGATTAAATGATTGACTGCTGCTGGTTTGCCGCAATTGCTCGCCGTCGTCCCTTGGTGTAGTTGTCAGCGTCGAGGCGATTGACGCTGCCTGTGAAATAGAGACAATTAATTGGTGTTCAGAGAACGATCTACGATGAACGTTCGTCTGTTCGCTTTTACCTTTGCTTCGATAGGCCTACTCGTTGGCTGCTCGTCGTCACAGCATCTGGTAAATTATTTGAACTTCTAACTTAGGTGTCATTTTGCGTTAAATGAGGGGGCCTAGCCAGGGGCGTAGTGCATCAAGAAATAAGGGGAGTCTAAATCAGTCTATAAAAACACCAAATAAATACTGTATCCATAGACTATATAGCCAGCGTAAATTCCTTAACTAACAAGATGTCATCATGTCAAGATTAACTAACTTTACTAAGTTGTATACTTTTACTACATATTATTATTTGCATCACAATAATCAATCATTTCTGTTTCTCAAAAGTCACCATTGCACGACGCCTCCTGGGCCTAGCCGTCTAAGCCTGCCTCTTTCGAATTCGAAAAGATCATTCTGAAGCATTAGCTACTGAATTTATCTAGTAGAGATAAATCTAAATAATTTTTAAAAGTTTCATTGATTGAATGCATGATTAAATGATTGACTGCTGCTGGTTTAGTAGTAACAAATCAGAATAAAAGAACAACCAAATATTACAATATTCATACAATAATAAAAGAAACACAAGACACTGATTTTAGGCTTACAGTTGGAAATCAGCATTAACCCCTTAACCGTGTATTTAACTCATATTAACTGTTACTCAATGTAAAATGGACGGATATATCCGGGATCCCCAGTTAAGGGGTTAACAGAGAGATGCCAAGTGGAGAGACAGAGGAAGATAATTAATTCTCTTAAATAATAAATCTGCCCTCCAAAATAATAACATTGAGATTAGCAATGCTTGCTGTTGCCAGGGGCGTGGCCAGAAATCTGATTGGGGGGGGGGGTAATGCGATTGGGGGGGGTATAAATCTTTAAAGACTTAAAATCTTAAACAAGACATTAAAATTTGTAAGGTAGTCTGATATTTTGGGGTATATATACCGATATACCCCCGTCGCTACGCCTCTGATTGTTGCCCAGTTATGTAATGTTTTGAGCATATAATTATTGCGAATGATCATGACCAATGAATTTACAGCTGATAAGTTAGAACATGTATGCATAAGTGCAGATGAAGTGTTAGATTTATCGTTTAGATGAAAATTATGGTTATTGTGCGGTAGGCTTTATAGGGTAGCTGACTTTGCAGTGTTACTGCATACCAGGTACACTAGTGCTCCATATATAATAGCATATACAAATTAATAATACTAATAACTTACTAACATATGCCTTTAACTTTAACTCCTAGCAAACGCTCACGATACGATTGAGCAATTTGACAATAGGCCTATATGCATTTGATATTATGGAAATTACTAAACATGTCCACATGTACGTCAAATAAATTTCATTTTACAGTCAAATGCATTACAGCTTATTATAAACTGTTGTGGTTGAAAGGTTGCTGCTGATCAAATCTAAAGTAGGATTTATGCAAACTTTCTAACTCAAAATCTGATTTTGCTGTTGAACTGTCTCAAATAGCCTATCTATTCCAGTGGTAATAGCGTTTGTAAAGCATGCATATGGTGATATGGTCCATGGATCCCACTAATTGGTTAATGCTTCGCCGCTCTAATTCTATTATCTTAAACATCGTAAATCACTTTTTTGTGTCCCGTCTAATTCCTCGTTTTCTATTCAGCACTTTCACGCAATCCGTTCTCGTTTACTCGGCAAGCAAACAGGTACAGGCAACAGGGGTGGGGGTGTGACGAGCGGCAGTGTCTGTCACGCGAGCGCAGCGTGACTAACGTCAGCTGCTTAGGATTAATCCGAGTCGGATGTGATAGGACCCAAAGCTGCGATAGTGATCCGGGAAGCTTTTAAACTCGCCTGACCGCGTCTCAGACCAGTGCGTCCAACAATAAGACCGAAATAGACAGACGCCTATAATCACGTCTTACACTTAGTGATCCGATACGAGTATGTATGTATGTATGTATGTATGTATGTATGTATGTATGTATGTATGTATGTATGTATGTATGTATGTATGTATGTATGTATGTATATCGTCTTCTCATTCGGTCTTCTCATCGTCTTCTCATACGTCTGCGTCTGAGGATAGGCAAACGGTCGTTGCAAAGTCCGAATCGATTTAGACAGACAGTTGTCTCTTTCCCATGCAGGCGCTTTCGTGCACTCGGATGATCAGATTTCCGAAATACGAACGCCGCTGTGCGTCCGCGGACATTAACAAAATGAAAAGCGTCGTCCGTCACTCGATCAGAATGGAATCTATTTTCCTGTGCCCAGAAAAATCCAGACTGAATGTCAGTCGTTTTTGCAACAGACAAAACGTATCTTGTTCCCAAATGAGAAGACGATATACATACATACATACATACATACATACATACATACATACATACATACATACATACATACATACATACATACATACATAGTTTATTATATGAAGACAAACATAGGTGCGTAGGTCGATGTGACGTAGTCTGACAAAGAAAATGCAACAAGTATATACAGGTAAACCTCGTCTCGGTGCGTTCTTTAGGGAGGGGAGGGGAATCGGCCATGTTAGTCTTGCTTAGAGCATGATTTAAAGTGGCTTCGGTGTAGTCGAAGGCCTTTGTTTTGCGAGTACGTCAAAATAAATCTGGCTGTGTTATGGAGAGTTCGTGTTAAAGGGTTTTAACTGTAGAAACGATTACACAATCGTCGAGACAGTGACGATGGGATAGAGATAGCAGCAACTAATGCCCAATGCAGTGTCACTCGGCATCATCCACTGATATGAATGATCATGACCAATACATACAGGGGCGGTTCCGCCATGGGGGTGACTGGGTGCATCCCCCACCGGCCCACCAAAAATGCGTTTGTGGCGTTGCTATATTCCTGAGAATTTTGGGGATATTTATTTCTTGGGATATTTATTTCTTGGTAGTTCTTTAGTCTAATAGTATACTTACTGACTAACTGCAGTTCAGCCGAAACGCGAATTGTCGTATGTAGGCCTAATCGTCGATAATAAACCGTTTACATATAATTCTTTTGACAATTGGCGGGATCTTCCTAGAAATCCATTGCATCTCCCATGCAAGTGTATATATATATATACTCTTGGGAGATGCAATAGATTTATATTATATATATATATATATTATGGGGTTAAATATATTATATATATGAGGTTTAGATTTGACTTGTATATGTACAGTATATAATTGTATGCGTATATATAATTGCATACGTATATATATATATATATATATATATATATATAGAGTTATTGTAATCGTTTTGCATAAAGTCGCTTGCAGACGACGTCAGCGATTCCGGAGGACTTTTGGAATCCGTCGAAGAAATCGAGCAGATCAGACGGCTGCTGACGCCATTTCTGCGCCAAAGAGTCTCCGGCACCGAAGGCAATCTTCGAGTTCAAGAGGTAACTGCCCAGGTCTTGATCATGCAGCTCTTTTAACTAACACCAACGTAAAAAGAGTGCTTACTGGTTGCTTTCAAATTATCCAAACTTTTTAATGAATCTCTGTTTTTCGATCTCATCATGTCTTCTGTAGACTTAGGCAATCCTTCATTCGTTCTGTTATATATATATATATATATATATATATATATACAGGGCTTTTCTAGGAAAAGGTTTGGGAACTCATCCTTTTGCTCATCAACAAAACAGGTGTGGGAACGCCGTACCTGTACGTTCTAAATGCATTATAACATATCCATAATTATATATACAATCTGGCAAAAAGGTGTGGGAACGCCGTTCCCGTGCGTTCCCACTGAAAAAAGCCCTATATATATAGTACATAATATACAGTATATCGGGTGTCGGATATTTCTGTTTACTCTTCCGAGGTCGATGACATTCGGATGGGAGCAGTCCAATTCCCGCTGTTTCTTAAAAAATCATTCAACATCAAATACAAAACAATAATAAATGTTACTTTTTTGGTCGATGCAAGAGAAGTTTCAACGGTTGTATGATACAGTAGTACAGCCTATATTAGTGGAAGTGACGATGCCTGACGTTAAATTAAGAAATCGGGAATCCCGTTTTGCGCAGCATATCGTAAGAGAATTGGGCGACTTGGGTTGGCGCTTGACCGAAGACCGATTCACAAGCGACACTCCGCTGGGTACGAAGCAGTTCACGAACATCGTCGCCGACCTGAATCCCCTGTCGACGTCTCGACTGACGCTGGCCTGTCACTTCGACTCGAAGTTCTTCGAAGAGTTCGTCTTCATCGGCGCCACGGACTCGGCCGTTCCGTGTGCCCTGCTTCTGGATCTCGTCAGGAACCTCAACGAATCTCTCTGGAGGTCCGTGAAAGACGGCGCTTCGGTAAGAACGGCCACACAGTGGCACACACACACGCACTCACACGCACAAACACACACACACATTCTCAATTAAAACGGAACTTACTTACTTAGCATGATTTAAACTTTTAAAGTGGCTTAGGCGGCATTACTGCATGTGTGAAAGCCACTAGGGGCACTAACGCGGCTTGAACCCGCTCCGTCAGCCTGACGCTGCAGCACGTAACCCACTGTACCATCTTCCGCCCCACTGAAGATGTCACATGACCTTTTAAACCTTTGATATCCCATCTCTCCATCGTTATTTATCCCCTATTTTTTACTTCATAAAAACGCCCTAACATCATCATCATCATCATCATCATCATCATCATCATCATCATCATCATCATCATCATCATCATCATCATCATCATCATCATCATCATCATCATCATTATTATTATTATTATTATTATTATTATTATTATATCTGACCTATTCCTCTGGTGATGACGACTGCTACGACGATGACGACGTGATAGCGACAATGCTGATGTCATGATCAACCGTGACGCAGAAGAAGTGCCATCTCTCCATCGTTATTAAAGAAGAAGTACTGTATATATATATATATATATATATATATATATATATATATATATATATATATAGAGAGAGAGAGAGAGAGAGAGAGAGAGACCAGCCGCTGTGTCTGCTTCTTCTTCTGTGTTGACGTATATAGACGTCTCTGCAGTTGATCTTCTTCGACGGCGAAGAGGCGTTTCTGGAATGGTCCGATAGGGATTCTCTGTACGGATCACGCCACCTGGCGGAGAAGATGGAAGAATGGCGCATTCCTACGACGGACGAGACGACCTCTATCCCAGTCATCAAAACTATGGTAGGCATGCTGCACAGGCACAGTTGCTCCAAGATCACTCTCTCTGTCACTTCTGCAATCTTGGCGCATCACGTATTAATATGCAGTGGAACTGCTTTATAACGTACCTAGCGGGTCTGTAAAAATGTGATACGTTATATCCGAAGTACGTTATATCCAATACCATCTAATACGTTAAAACGACATTCTACTGTACTTTACACACACACACACACACACACACACACACACACACACACACACACACATATATATATATATATAGAGAGAGAGAGAGAGAGAGAGAGAGAGAGAGATATATATATATATATATATATATATATATATAAGAGAGAGAGAGAGAAAGAGATAGAGAGACAGACAAACAAACAGAGAGACAGAGACTTTTGGACGTTGTAAAACAGGAATTATTACTAATCTAGACGCCGGTAATAATTTGCATTTGATATTTCTGTGCAATCTTCGCCGTTTGATTCTGGCAAAATGACACTTCCCTTCGGAAACTTGAAGTCGCTGCTGAATCAGAGACATTAATGATGGATCGTGTCTTGACTGCTGAGAAAAAGCAATTTCTTGCTATTTTGAGAAAGCAAAGAAGCGATTTCGCTGCTGACTGCGGTGGTAAACAGGAGCGCAGAAACCTGACACAAATTGGAAAGTTGTTTGTCAATATTGGGCTTGACTAGAATTTTGAAAGGCATGAAGACCAACTCATGGCGCTCTACCAGTCAAATAGATCTGCGATTTTCAGTGATCCACTGCCCGTCTCTAGAAACTGGTTTTGTGGTTTTAATCTTGCTTTGACAATATAATTGAATGGTTGGATGACTAAATGAATGAGGAATGAATGGCTAAATGAATGAATGGCTGAACGAATAAATGAATGATTTCGTTGTGGGAGCATATTTAGAAAAGTTTACAGAGGTCAACCTGCGGCACGCATTATTATTATTATTATTATTGTTATTATTATTAATATTATTATTATTGTTATTATTATTATACTTCTTCTTCTTCTTCTTCTTCTTCTTCTTCTTATTATTATTATTATTATTATTATTATTATTATTATTATTATTATTATGCTTCTTCTTCTTCTTCTTCTTCTTCTTCTTCTTCTTCTTCTTATTATTATTATTATTATTATTATTATTATTATTATTATTATTATTATTATTATTATTATTATTATTATTATTATTATTGAGGATCAGAAACAGTTTTGACACGTAACTGAAAGACTTCTTCGTTGATGGATTCGATTCTGCCTTCTTCCGGTTGCATTCTATTACAAGATCTCCGCTTTTGCTCTAGCTAGGTCTCTACTCTCTAGGTCTAAACATCAAAACCGTTGTCATCTACAACTATAAGGCCTGAACCATGATATTAATCGGAGACTGACAGCTCTAACTGGCAATAGGCCAGCTGGGACTGGCTCTTTCATCTGCCTGTGATGATTTAATGCGTTCGTTGAGGTTGGCTTGTTCGAGACCCGACAGCCTCTGACATGCGTTAGAGTTAGACGGTTAGAGGTTCGGGCCCGACAGTTTTATATAGAAGGCAGCGATGAAAACGCCTACACCTAGCCAAGTGTTAAGTACGGACCCTTGTGATCTGATATTCTCAGGCTACATTGAAATTCGGCTCTAAATTTTATGTCTTCGCGTGCGATTGAAATTCTTGATCGGACATTAGCTGCATGTACTGTGGTTGGTTCTGTTTATGCTGTTTGGTGAACGAATCGCTTAGATTCGCACTTGGCAGGAGTAGGCCTAAGAGCTTTCTTGAACCCTAACTGTAGACATGTTACGTCTATTCGTTGACATTTCGCCTTCTCTCTCTTCTTGCACTTACTGTAAAAACACATGAAGAAAGTTCCCTATCCAAACAATTTCATGTTTGTTGCTGTGTGGAAAAATGTACGTGGCACAGCCATGACCATTATGTTTTGCCCCCTCCTGGAAAAATTTCTGTGGGCGCCCATGGACGAAATTCTAACTCGTGTTCCTTTTTTGTTTATGAATATCATGCTCATCATTAGTTCAAGTGTAATCGCTCATTATCTGAATGCTGTTAGGGGCTGTCCATTGTTGACGTAATTAATGGACAGCCCCTTAGAGGCCTGTAGGCTTCAACTGGAGTGAAGGGCGAGCGATCGTCACCCCCCTCCCCCCCGCTTCACGACGCATTTCATATGTCGTCCAACATCGAAGAGTCGTAAATGACAATAATATTTTGTCAGGTACTTTTCTTTTACGTCGTCAGAAAATATGATTCGTGCGGTGATTCTTCGTTTCGGATTTTGAAATGCGTCTTTTTCACAGAGATTCAATGGCCAATGGTAAATTCTAGTCTATGCAACAACATTCCACGAGCGTTGAAATCAGTGGCGGCTCCAGAATTTGACAAGTGGGAGGGGGCGTTAGGGTGGTAACTTCTAAGCATCGGGGCCAATCATTTGTCGATAAGGATGTGGTAGTAAGTATAGGGTCCCAAGTTCCAACAGAGGGGCACCGAGGGGCAGGCATTCAATAGGGGCACGACGCCCCCAGGCCCCCATTTGGAGCCGCCACTGGCCGAAATCATTTGCTGTTTTCTCATATCACACACTTTTATCTGACAGATTTTCATACGAGATGCTTGTAGCTAACTAGGTGCTGCCGCCGAATTCAGTTGAGTTTTAAGTGTCTTTATCATTATTCATAGCGCTCATAACAATGGCGTAGCCACGGGCTTGTTTGGGGTTGTTCAAACAACCCCACTTCAAAAAAATGATCAACAGAATTAATGTAAATCCGTTGACTTTTGGTTGAAGGAGGGCAATGGGGAGGGGGTGTCGGCCGCGGCTTCAGTGTTCAGTTGCATAGTGCCTCCAGTTAACAACCCCACTTTGCATAAGCTGGCAACGCCACTGGCTCATAACCATTTGGAATTATGACTACTGCAGCACTGCTATTTAATTGAGTCCAACATACTATTATTATTAAGGCTAGACCAGGGATATTTTTACACCCCCTAATATCCCCCAACACCCCCAATTTGAGGTCGACGCCCCCCACAATTTGGTAATGTGACAATGGTACGCATACAAAATGCATATTAATTAGCCCTGAATACCCCCTCCCCAAACGGAGAAGGACATCCCAACTTTTATCCTCGGATGACTTTTTTTTGCTCGTCAGACTTTTTCGGTAGAGACTTCCAAACTCCGACACTCCCTCCCAGCTTTTCCCGACACCCCCAAATTCACAATCCTAGAAATAACCCTGTGTTAGACATTAGACCAGCATGTGAACCGTTAATATACAGATCCAAAAAAAACTGCACGACTGTCTCGAGACGCAGCATGTCGTATGAGTTACGTTTATTTTATACATTCGTATTAATTTTTAATATCAGAAACGTGCACGATTTCCGATTCGTCTTACACTCCATGACTATAGCGTCAGACAGAAGACATAGCATGTACAAGCAAGCTTTTCAAAGTGTCAGACATCCAGGAGTAAAAATCGCAAAAGCAGTTCCATCATTTTAAGAATGTGTCCTTAATATCTCGTCCGCGCGAAACCTCATCCGAATGTCAAACTAATTACATGACTCGCGCGACATTTTGATGCGGTAAAGTTGCCTCTCTACATGGCCAGTCTTAGCATCTAATAGTCTCAGAACAAATTTCAAAATTTAAAAAATTATACGAAATTTCTATAGCGCTGCCCGAAAGTTTGGCGCAGTAAAGGTAGGCCTACACTCCATGGGCTCAGCGCCCGTACGGAGAAAAGAAGGGTTAGCGCCTTCAGTTTTACTTGGCAACGGCTGAATGAGGGCGATTGCCAGTCTTTCCCTCGCCGCCTTTCCTTCCACCGAGTTAACACCCGATATACTCAATCACAGCTAAGTCAACTGGGGGCGCTTGGGACAGAAACAACCGGAAAGTTTCTGCCGCGGCCGGGAGTTGAACCATGGACCTCAAGATTGGCAGACCAGTGCGCTAACCACTGCTCCACCGCGCACCACTGGCGCAGTGCACCAGCTTATTCACGAGCGCTTAATCTGAGTAAAATCCATAGTCCGTATCCCGTAGTCCGTGGTGGTCAAGGTTGTAGATCCAGGTATAGGCCTAGGCAGTCGCAGAAAGTATTTTTATGGAGGATGATAACAAGATTTGCGGTGGATAGTAAGAATTTCGCCATAAGATTTCTTGAAAAGATTTAGTTTTAATTTTGTTTTCGGAAAGTTTGTGGAGTGATGGCCAATAGTGACCGATTTATCGACTGAAGAGGAGTTAAGAGGAGCTGTAGATCATATTCTGTTGATTCATAGCCACATTGCTTGAAGCTTATGCGCTTATCTGCAGTTTTATTTTGGAACAAATTATCTGTATAGCATTAATTCTGAAAACGCTAAAAGACCTTATTGGCTTAGTTGTTGTTGTTGTTGTTGTTATTATTATTATTATTATTATTATTATTATTATTATTATAGGCCTAGGAGTCCTCCAGTTGACCGCGCGGTCAAGTACGAATACTGTACAGACGAATGATTGTCTAACAAGAGGAGAACTAGAATATTATTACTGTAATTCGCTTGGCAACAAATTGACATACTTCTCGGCTTAAAATTGAAATAACAGGCAGCGCTGTTGTTAATGCATAGCAAACAGCGATAATTAATAGTAATAATTATGCGCTTCATTTTCTCATGTGAAGTTTGACATTTCTTCCTACTTGTATGTCAGTACATTAAAATGATCAAGTCTGACTCAACAGTGTTAACTGCGACGCACCTAATCATCGTAATGCTATTCATAATGAAATTAATGATCGAATTACGAGTCGAAGGGACTTCTGAATAAACGTCCATCTGCTGATCCCTTTGTTGAAACAGCTGATTCGACGAAACACACTTAATAACGCCTTGCAAGACGCGGTACTTGATTCCTTCATTGGCCCAGTTGCCAATGGCAACCCGTCGAAACCTCTCGGCTAATTTACACACATCTGTTATCTCAGGTCGTTGCTAGGAACAGCGTGCGGTCGTCATGGTAACAAATTGATTTCTATAACAACGAAGTGTAGTTTTCATTGAGTGCCGGGAAACGATGCAGTCCATCACCACACCACCACCACCACCACCACCACCATCGTCACCACCACCACCACCACCACCATCAACGCGTAGGAGTAGTGTGGTAGGCGAGAATTCTCTCCGCCTCCTCCAATTAAGTAGGTCGTGGGTAGGCATTGCCTGTAGAGAGAAGGGCGGGTGACTGGGACGGGGCATCACCGTACACCCCTCCTCCTCCTCCTCCTTCCCGGGAACCGCAAAGATTTCGCTTGCATCTAGTGGAAAGAAGTACGCGGACGCAATCTCAGAATTCGAGGGCGTGAAATATAATAATCGATTCTCCTGCGTCGTCCGATCTGATAGGTTGATGTTGACAGATTACTCGCTCAACCGAAGACTGCTGCAGACGGCATTCGTACACGAGTCCATCGCCCTCACTCGCGCCCCTTTCTCTCCCTCCCCCCAACGCCCAGTCTGTCTCTGTCTTTGTCTGTCTCTGTCTGTCTGTTGTCTGTCTGTCTGTTTGTCTCTCTCTCTCTCTCTCTCTCAGTCGAAGCTCACAGGGCGGCCTCCGCATAATCCGTCGATGTAATAATAATAATCTCGCCACCTCCTCCATTATACTCGGCCGCCGAAGACGTTGGATTTTATATTCGGAGCAACAATGACCGTCAAGGAAACGACGACCGAAGGGGTGGCGGGGTGGGGAGGGGTGCGGGTGACTTGGACTGCCGTCTAATGAAGCAATGGCCGATGTCAATTGCGTTAGAACGGTGTTCTATTTATGGAACACAATCGTCTGATTTATAGTGTTCCTTTTTTCTAGCTGGCATTTTCACTCGAACTGCCCGTCTAGCAATCAACTGAAGCTTATAAAGAGATGCCCGTCACTGCTGACCAGCTATCGGTTAGGAATTTGATAAGTCTAATCTTGTAGGCCCATGGTTACGTTTGGATTTCAATTTTTCTTCCTCCCCATTATTCCACAGCCAGGGCCACATTAAGGCGGGGGCTGAGGGGTCTGAAGCCCCAGGCCCACCATAAAATATAGGTCCACCGTTTTTCAAGTGACGACCTTTTTTGCTTGTCAGAGATTTTCAGTGAAGGCGGCGGGAAATTTTACAAGGGGCAATTTTCAAATTATGGAAGCGACGACCCATTTTTGCTTCTCAGCCCCAGGCCCACTCGGACCTTAATCCGACCCTGTCCACAGCTCAGACAGACACTGAATGGCCGTTAGCACTTATGGTCTTTAATCAAGTTGCGAATGCAAAGCAGAAGTGCAAACTAAATTTGGTCCTACAGTTGCACAATTCAGATACACATTCCACGAGAAATCCAATCTCTTAACTTCTACAGCGCCACATCGTAATGAACAAAGGCATCGGCAGACGGAGCGCCAAATCATGACCGCACAGGACAAATCCAATCCGGGATTTTATGCCGGACAACGAGATAAGTCTATGATGGATAACAAGCCAGGACAATAGGATCCGGGTTGAGTGTAGATCTAAAAATCGGCAGTGGAGGCAATGAGTTCTAGAGTCCGCAGTGGCTTCTAGGAAGATACGGGTAGTGTCAGGGCCAGGGCCAGTGGCGGCTCCACAAGGGAACCCGAGGGGCCCGTGCCCCTATTGAGTGCCTCCCCCCAGTGACCCCTGTTGGGACCCTATACTTAATACTGCATACCTAACAACAAATGGTTGGCCCCCATGATTAGAAGTTGCCATCCCAACGCCCCCCCCCACTTGCCAAATCCTGGAGCAGTCACTGGCTAGGGGTGTTCAGTGCAGACCCTTACGAAACCGGGTTGTGTGCTCTCGTCAATCTAGTGTTGGGGTTTTAGAAGTAACTCGTTCCAATGAATTTTTAATTCTTTGAAGTTTATCAAGACTGGATCTTGATATAAACGCGGTGGAAGTCGGTGTCGATTGCAGAGACGACGGGTGAAAATTTCAGATTTTTAATTAATAAATCAAAATCGAATAAAGTACAATTTCAGAGCGAGAACCGGAAACTGACTCTCTCTCTAGTCTGTTTCCTCCTAACATTAAACTTAAGTAAGTAAGTTCATCACAGTCTCTCTACACTGTATACAACAATCTGGAGATGCTGCCAAAGTGTGGTGAACTGCAATAATCGAGTAAAGAACACAAGACAAAGTAAATTGAATGGCGTGCAAATGCTTCTGTATGATGACAACGACGACGACGATGATAATGACTGTGATTGATTTTGTATGCCGAGTCGCCGACGCATACATGCACCAAAAAGGACGCATGGTACGTTAGGCCTAACGTTGAGCGCAAAGATGATATGGATGTCTATAGGAACCACAGGGATGTACAGTAGAACTTCGCTATAACGGATTCATTTATAAACTGGCACAATGTACGGTCCCGTGTGATGCGCTGACGTATTGGGCGGTGTGTGGTATAACGTACCTCGGACAACCTGTAAAGTACTAAGCTGTACAGACCCGATAAGTACGTTAGAACGAAGTTTTATTCAGGCTATTTTCCAAGAATTTGCGTCCGGGAGTGTCCCATAATTGCAGGGGGTGTCGGTGTCCAGTGTGTCATCTAGACTCCTTGGAGCCAGAGGGGAATAGAATTGGGCGGGGGAGTGGTTGGGGTTCGATGCTTGCCCCCCCTCGGTAAAAGGAAACTACTGTACAAGTAAAAACATGATTTTCATTGTCACCTCTTCCGTTTTCATTCGGTTCATTCTAATTTGTGGCGTCAGTTATAGCCTAATGGCTCACGTTTCAATTTCCAGAGGTGAATTTTCCACTTTATAGTTTTAAATGAATAGTTTTAACATTAGTCTGTTTTGGTGATAGCCAGGGGCGTAAACCTGGCTTCAACATTGGGGGGGATAGAATAATTTTAAAAAAGTTGACCCCCCAGAAATATAAATATCCCCCCATTTTTGGGGGATATTGCATATTATGGTGGGGACTTAAAATCGTCCATGAAATACGTCTTGACAAGCCAAAAAGAAGGTCATCCTGATATTGTTATATTTTTCCCTCTCCAAATACCCTGACAAGCAAAAAAAGGTCATCCGAAATGAGAGAATGTGGATTTGGTGTAATTCTGGCATCAACATCATAGGGTAGGATAGATTTTTTTACCATATAGGCCAAAACATTGGGGGGATAATTGATACTCTGTCCCCCGCCAACTAATTATTCGGGGGGACCGTCCCCCCGTATTTTACGCCCATGGTGATAGCCAACACCATCCCGGGAACAGAGGGTATCTGTCATAAACAGGGTGAATGCAACCCCTCTGGGGTGTAGAAAAATCCATGGCTCTTTTGCAGTTCTTTTTAGCAGGGTGTAAGTAGTCCACCGGTAACTCCATATGTAAAACTGATTTAGTAGGATTTGAGTGGATTAGACTCAATCAATCAATCAATCAATAAACTTCTATGGCGCCACTATCATAATGCCCAGGGCATCAGCCGATGGCGCACCAAATCCAAATAGAATTAGAGCCAGGTCAATCCAGAAGATCAGTCAGAACAGCGGGGGAGCAATCTAAGGGGGATAAGCCAAGTCAAACAGGTAAGTTTTAAGACCAGATCTAAAAGATGATAAATTTTTAGTTTTACGCAGTTCAGTTCGCAGCCAACGTTCATAAACTGTTTCTGATTTCTTTCAGTCTGCGTTGATATTGTTGGATCTGATCGGAACAGTCAATTGTCAGTTTAGAAACTGGTTTCCAAGGACGAGTCATCTATATTTGAAACTTCAAGACATAGGTAAAATATTACAGTGCACGCCTCAGATACGCCCGATTTCATTTTAGGCCAAAACGAACACCAGCGGCAAAACGTTTGCGTAGCATTAGCGTCGCCACGAGGGGGCGGGTAAATGGGGCAACTGCCCCTCCCAACCTACCCCAGACCACCTACCAGATTCGCGCAAATCCGGTGAGAAAGTTTTTTGTGAAGGGCGGGGGTGGATAAGAAATCTGGCACGCCAGTCCCCTTTTGTCCCCCCAAACCAAAATTCCTGGCGACGCCACTGCTGCGTAGAACTGTGTTAATTCGTCGTTTTCCCTCTTATTATTGTTAATTATACATCTTCATCATCGGCCCGGACCCCCTCCAGACCACCAGGCCCCTGTGCATCTGCTTCTCTGACCCCCTCTCGGCGGCCCTGCCAATGATTAATGCGTTCAACGATGAAGGTGCAAAGGAAAAGGCAGGATTCCCAACAGTAGAAGACTTAGTGTCTATACATATGTACAATGACCCAAACTCTCGAATAGCGATGATTAGGTCCATATTCCAGTCGTCGTTAAGCCCTGATGTACTGTATCGTGTGTCTGAACTGCTAATCCTGCGCGCGCGTGTATATGTTAATTATTGTTAACTCGGTTTTAATTCTCGCAGAGAAGCGACTTTTTCGCGCCGGATTGTTAGACACCCTCGGCAGGACGACGTCTGCAGAGTTCGAGCGCAGCCGATACTTTCCAGACAAAGAGATTCCGAAGATGATGAGATCTGGGATTGACGACGACCACGTTCCCTTCATGCGCAGAAGTAAGAACAAACACACACACACAAACACACACAAAACACACAAACACACCAATGATACCATACATACACATACACGCATACAGGCCGAAAAGAGTCGTACATTCGTGAAATTTCAAACGACCGGGAATACGACAAATGACAAATACTGCGGAATAATACTGTAAATGCTGTAAATGGATGAAAATTGCATCTAAATTATATTATATTATTATTAGCTAAATTTTAAGCGGTTTGGGGTTATCCATAAATGACGTCACGCACTTAGAGGGGCGGGTTCAAACATTTGTGACGATGTGTGACGACGGGGGAGGGTTTCCAGAAATGACTTTACATAATACTAAATATTGTTATTAATACCGCAATGCTATGCTACCGCAAAGTTGAACGTATTTTACCTTTATAATTCATTTTTAAAAAGAATTTTAAAAACTTTCTGAATTTCGCTTCAACTATAATAATTATAGTGAGTATTTTCAAACGAATTCACTGCAATATCCGCTTCATTCAAGAAATAAGCGCATTGCGACATTAATTTTGACATTAAAAAGATGGGGGGGTGGGTAACGCGTTGTGACGTCATTTTTAGGGGGTCTGACTTTTTATGACGACTTGTGACGAGAGAGAGGGGGCGTAAAAAACTGCCAAAATCGCGTGACGTCATTTATGGACGGTCCCTTAGTAGGATTTCTCCTGTTTTGAAAACCAGTCTAACAAAAGAAAATAAAAACGGCTAAGGGCTGCCTTCCAGGGAGAGGCTCTTGCCTATTTTTAATATACTGACTGCTCATATGTGTGAAACCCGCTCGCTCATTCACTCACTCGGTCACTCATCCGTTCATTCGATCGCTTGGTCTCTGTCTCTGTCTCTGTCTCTGTCTCTCTCTGTCTCTCTCTCTGTCTCTCTCTCTCTGTCTCTCTCTCTCTCTCTCTCTCTCTCTCTCTCTCTCTCTCCTGCATCTGTGAACGTGGTCCAGTTACAAGCAGGCAGTAGTGCAGGGATTTGTGCTATATAATTTAATCATTTTCCCGAATTCCAATTTTACATGGAAGACTAAATCATCCATCTTATAAATCCGTTTTGCCTGAAGTCCGACGCTCCGAGTCGGAACAGAAAAGAAAATAACTTAGCAGTGTATAACTAACAATATCATATATATATATATATAATATATATATATATATATATATATATATATATATATATATATATATATACATACAAAACATTGACTTACAGTACAGTGTAGGCTAGCTATGGATAAAATCCTGGACGTAACGTTTTATTCGAATCCAGTCTCTGCATTGTCATTTATTATATTACCGTTTAGGGGCTGTCCATTAATTACGTCAGCAGTTTAGGGGGAGGGGGTTTGAAAAAGTTTGGCAGTTGTTGACAGAGGGAGGGGGTCAAGAGAAGTTGACGTCAACAATTTCGCTTTTTACAAATAATCAAAAAGTAGGAAATTTCATGGAATACTACTTATTACAATAGAAAAAAGCATGGCAAAAAAGATCATCACCACCATATTTTGACACTCGATGAGGGAAAAAAGGAAAAAATGGTCATCACCACAAAAAATAATAACCTTGTTATTGGGGCCTGTCATCGATCTTTGGGGGGGGGGGTCAAGAGTTGTTGACGTAATTATAGGGGGTAAGTGAAAGTTGACAGTTGTTGACAAGGGGGCAGGGGGTCAAAAAATGGCCCAAAATTGTTGACATAATTAATGGACAGCCCCTTAATAGTTTCAAATAACGTTACTGATGTAGCGTAGAGCCGTAGACGAAATGACAGTTTTCGTAGCTACATGTATAGTATTTGTCTTCTTTCGTTGAAAACGACAGATGTTTCCATTTTGCATTTGATTTCCTATCCGTTTCCAAGCGTCTGGCACAAAGCATCGGACAACGAGGAGGCGCTGAGCTATCCAGCCATCAACAACCTCGCCCGCATACTTCGCGTTTTCATCGTCGAACATCTAGGCCTACATTTTTCTCTATAGGCCCAGAACGGTCACTTGCCTCTCATAGTAATTATGATTACCTGGTGACGATTCCGCTGATGGTATCTTATAGGCCTAAACGACGACGCATCCATGCAGGGGCGTAGGCAGGCATTTGATTTGGAAGGGAGGGGGTATGATGTGATTTGGTGGTTTAAATCTTTAAAAAACTTTGAAAATCTTAAAAACACATTAAAATTTTTAAGGCAGTCTTATTTGAGGGGTATATATACCGATATACCCCCGTCGCTACGCCCCTGGGGGCAGTGGCGGTTCCACAATGTTGATGACTGGGTATGCATCCCCCCACCGGGGTTCCGGATGACCTTGTTTTCTTGTCAACTTATTTTCCGGTGAGTTTTTTTAATTTAGTGAAAAATACTGCGAATCACCTTCTTTTTTTAGCTTGTCGACCTTTTTGCAAGGTTTATTAACATTTAGTGGGCAAACAATGACCTTTTTCTCTCTTTTCTTTTGTTTTTCTTCTTCGCTTTTCATCCCTAACACCAACGTCCTATAAATTTTTTTCATCCCCCACCCAGAATTCCTGGAACCGCCACTGCCTGGAGGCATCCATGATTAGTGAAGCTTTATGAAGTTAGCTCGTATCCATCATAATCTCGACTTCATCAGTGAAACGTGTCTAGATCTTAAATTTACAGTATTATAGGCCTAACTGGTTTCACAATTCCTCTGTATGTGTATAACCTAAACAATTCAAAACATCTCTTTGCGAAAGTCACGATTAGAATTCTAGTATTGACCTTGTTGAGCGCGTAATAAAGAAAGTTTGAAATTGAAACGTGTAATTTCGTTATTTTATACCTAGGCTATATTAAAAACATGTTTTTGCCAAAAATTGTAGGATATATCCGAAATTAAACAAACGTTGGGGTGATTGGCAAATGCCAAAAGTCAGTTGTTTCGCGATGTTGAACCCAGTGTTTAATCTAGGCCGTTTCTGGGAAAATCGCCCCTTTTCCCCGGAAATTTCAAATTCTCCCCGGAAATTTTGGAATACTGCATGGACTAACAGCGGCCCCTAGCAGAATTCCCCCGGCTTTGTCAGTTTCCCCCCGGCTTTTTGAGTTCCCCCCCGGAGTCCAGGAGTCTAGATTAAACACTGGTTGAACCTTCGTGCAGTCATAAATATTAGTTCAACGATGCCGAGTGAGCATGCCAGACAGTGTTTATTCTAGCCACCTCGACATTGGGGGGGGGAGTTTGAAATGTTTGGGGGGACAAGATTTGTTTCTCCACGCTTTTGAGGGGGGAATTTCCATCCCCCAAGCCAACATATACAAATTTTTGGAGGTGAATTTTAAAACTTGAGGGAAGGAATTCCCCAAAAAAAAAAACAGGCCTAAAATAAACACTGATGCCAGAGCTGTTCACTTCGCTAGTAGGCCTACACTGCAGTTGGTCAGCCATGGTCGTACCGCCGGAACTTCAGAATTTAACTCCCCCCTCTGGCAAATAAAATCTCAATAATCTCGCGAAATGCAATTGTTGAAGCTACATTATTAGGGGGCCTATATTATGAAGTTGATGAATAAGGTCAACATTTTTCCAGCGCTCATTTCATGTCTCAGAATAGCCTACAACCACTTTAAACACTGCACGGTCTCAGTTTTTGGTGACGTTGTTCAGTAGCAGAGGCAAGCTCTGGTTGAGAAAGGAGCCAAACACACATACAAACACACATAGACGCCCATCGTCTTTGATACGAACGCGTCTATAAATACACACACAACACAACCAGGGTTTAATCTAGGTTGTTTCCGGGGGAAAGGGCAATTTCCCCCAGGAAATGTGAAATTCCCCGGAAATTTTGGCATAGGCCTACTACATCAACTAACAGCAGCCCCTAGCTGACTTCCCCCGATTTGTCAGTTTTTCCCGGAGTCCAGATTAAACACTGAACACAATACAACACAACAAACACAGTAGCAGGGTTGAATTGTCTACAAAGAGATCTTAAGGATAAATCAGGTTCGAATCATCGAAGACAGCCACTGTCAGCCAGAGAGTAAAGAGGCGAGAAAATATTGAAATGTTAAGAAAACGTGTGATCTTTTGTTTAACAACTACTAATCAAAATCTAATTTAGCTTGATAAATCCAGGGCAGTCTGTTCCGAAGGACAGGAACAGAGATTACGTAGAGTGACTGTAGTCCTATGCAATGCATGTCTAATATGTCTATTGGCCGCCTGTCAACACTCAACCGATCATTTTCACACAAGATTCTGTGCCAAACACTGACGAATGGGAGTAAGTAAGTAAAATCTCGTGGATTTCTATAGCGCCTTGGGGAGCAGCACAACAGTAGCTGCTTATTCTTAGGCGCTCAGCCTTTCTTAAATTAGCCATGGGAAAGATGTATGATCAGCCAGGCAATAGTCAACATCCAAAGGGCAGTGAGTAGATGGTGAACACATCATTAGGGCTCTTTAATCTAAACATCGGTCTAATATAAGCTTTACAAATTCATTATATATATATATATATATATATATATATATATATATATATATATATATATATATACACTGAATAATACACAACACACAATATCTATATGTAAACAGGTAAACAGGGTGGGTCAATAAAACCGGTAGGTCTATCACCCAGTTTCGTTGCCAATATTTTCACAGCCACTGGGTCAAATTGCATTAAATTTGGTGTACCTCAGCAGTATTATTCCCTGAATGCAGCCAGTAGTTTTTCTTTCAAATTACAAAGTGCAGAGGCGCCACCTAGCGAAAATACAGGGAACACTTCCATAAAAATATAGTCTACTGTACTGTGTTTGATTGCAAAATTATTTTCTGACACAGAAGTGAAAAAGCCAGCCAGTTATGCAATTTCCTGTGAACAGGAATTTCCTGTGCAATTTCCTGTGTATCTGTAGCCTGTCTTCCTGGCTGCATGTTAATATTTTCCCGTCTGGACAGAGTGTGGAAATCACTGCCCTGTCGCCTCTCTGCCGTACCTGTACTATTGACTTTCTTCAACAGACGTTCAAGACTCAAATGCTACCCCACATCTTGTTCGGAAGTTCTGTCAGAAGTCGCTGCAAACAGCAAACATTCTCCTGACACAAACCCTAAATTTATTAGGAAACAATTATCTTTGGGTATTTTGCCCAATCATCTTTGCTCTTTGCATATTTTCCCACCCTAATAAAAAATTTATAGAATTTACTTTGAAATATTTACAATGAAACAGGGTGGTACCGCTTTTATTAGCCAGCCAACTCTGCATATATATATATATATATATATATATATATATATATATATATATATATATATATATATATATACATACACACACACACACACACACACACACACACATAATAAAGCACAGAAATAAACTACTTCACAGCACACTTCTAGTATGTTCAATGTTCATGTTCATAAAATCCACTAAATATCAACACCATTAAGCAACTAGGGCAGCAATTTATTATTGAGATTATAATCAGATGCTGCCAAAGCATTTGCTAATTATAAACAGTGAAAAAAATGTATTAAAGAACCAGTGCATAATAAACGAGTCTAGTTCTAGTATTAACATTAAAACAAGGAAACAGAAAAACAGATTTGCTATCAAACACTTCTCACAGTAATTTCAAGCAGTCTTTGAAATGATTTTTCTACAGGCAGAGAATCACAAATACATCAGAGAAAACATCAAACTACAAATTAGTTCTTTTGTTAACTACCGGTGCCTTCGAAGTAAAGATTTTGTTTCAAGGAGATGTCACACCGAAGTTCAAACATGCAAACAAAATTCATTAACTACACTTAACTAGATGGCTAAGGAAGCAAAGCAATCAACCATTGAACAGCAGCTAATATGACATGAACAACATAATGAAAGGCAAGCCATTTAAAGCAACAGTTGTTTCACTCAAATGTACTTGAATCTGAAACTCAAAACCATGGCAGTATAAGAAGACAATGGCTACTGCATTTATATTTCAATCTTTTTTGAATCACTCTTTAGCATTAAGTGAAAGTGAAAATATATTAATTTTATTAATGAATTACTTTTCGGCTGTGTCGGCGTTCATGCCAAAACTCAGCTTCATTTAAACAGCTACTAATATGGTTGTTTTTCACAATATTCAGCTAGTTTATTCAAAGCCAAAATGGGCAACAAAAACCTGGAATGATCACCATGTGTGCGTAAAAATGAGCCAAAAACTGCCACTAATTTTGCTTTGAACAAAAATAGAATTTGATTTCTGGTAGCGATATAAAAGGTTTAATCATGAAATGAGTATCTAAACATTTATATTAACTAAAACATTGCCAACACAAAAACTGAAGAACAGTGGCGTAGTGAAAGGGGGTCGGGTGGGGCAGCTGCCCCCGGGCTGGGGAGCGCCAAAATCAGGTATTTGGGCAAGTGAATGCATAAGAAGAAGAAATATGCGTGATTACCTTTTTTTTGCTCGTGTCAGCCAATATATGGAGAGGGGGCGCCTGTAAGACTCTAAGACTTGAGGGGCGCCGAGAACAATGTGACGACTTTTTTTTGCTCGTCAGCAGTGTTGGGGGCGCCAACGGTAGACTTTGTCCCCGGGCGCCGGATACCCTTGCTAGGCCACTGCTGAAGAAATATCAATTTCATAGTTTTGACTGGTTTAAGTCACTGCATTTTGCTTTATGTAGAACGCAAGGCCCGCTCTCTTCACCATTCTTTTCACATACAATGTGTTTGGTCAATTAGTATACTGTAACATTATAAGAGCTGATGATAAAGTGACTTCAACTTAATTCTATTTTTTCACTACACTGTCTTTTTCAACTTGTCAGGCTATTTAAACATCAAACAACTTATGCAAAAATTACCAGTGGACTGCCAGCTAACCACACTAATTAGATTCTAACACAATTAGAGTTTGTTGTAATTAAAATTGAACATCAACTAAATATCATTTGATTAATATTTATGTCCAAATGATTTTTTCTTCCTGTCCAAAAGATCCCATTACACTGCAAAACATTACATAGACTTTGCAGGTAAATTGTTATAGGCTAAATACTTATCACGAACTTAAACGGCAACATTTTTCAACACGAAGAAAGAGTGCTTGAAAGATTTCTTAAAATAAAACCGCTGCTAGAATTTCATTATCAAGACTAAATAGTTAATCGTTAGTAATTTAATAGCAGCTTAATTTCATTGCCAATGCCAGAAAGTGAAGTCCTTCAAAAAACTGTAATTTACTCGTCTTTTTTGAAACTCGAAGAGCAATGCTCTTTAAAAATTTCAAATAGCAAGAAAACACTCGGAAGAAAAGCTTCAATTTGATATATTTTAACTCTAATTCATGCAGCAAATATATGTACTAAGGAAATTACTATTATTATGAACTACACATATTATTATACAAGACAATTTCTAGAGTACCGTAAGCTCTAGAAACTGTTATTAATATTCAGTGGCGTATTTAGAATTTTAGTAAGGGGGCCAGCACTTCGCCTATAATGGGGTCTGGGGGCGTAGCCCCCAGTGGGGTTAAGGGGCAAAGCCCCTGGTGGGGGGTCAGACTGCAACATTTTAAGATTTTCCAGTTTAATTTTTCTGAAAATATGCATGATTATGTTCTTTTCATCCACATGTGCAAGCCACTTTTATTGGAGAAAAAATGGAATTCTGTGGGCTGTGACTAAGCCCTGTATGCAGATTAGGCTGAAAATGTAAGCACTTGTAGGGGGGTTAATTAAATTTTTTTATAAAGTACACAACACAACTGATGGAGAGACAGCAGTTGCAATTTCTGGCATTGCAGCTGTTTAACCCCTTGAATCCCCGTTGAATTTAACTCATTGAATAATTCTTTTAAGTCCCAACGCTGGAGTGACAAGATTATAAAATTAAGATTATGGTTTAATTAGAAGACCTGAGGAAGACTTGAAATTCTTGAATTAACTTTCTGTACGTACGTGGGGCAACTACAGCACTTGATTGGCCAGAATGGATGGGTCAGGGTAGGCTAGGCCAAGACCAAAGGGGGGGGGGGCCATGGCCCAATGGTAAATATGCCACTGTTAATATTACATAACACATATTTGAATCAAAATCCCGCTGCCATACAAACCATCATCATTTCACAAACATCATGAAAGATTACTACACAAGATAAGACAAGACATCCATAAAATCAAGCAAACGTGCTTCAAACGTGATACAGTGGAGCTTTAGGAGGATATTTCATGATAGATTTTGGTACATTTGGTACAGATTGGGTTGGTGTCATTTTCACATAAAAACCATCTGAAGCATTCTCAGAAATTTCATATTCAAAATACATTTGAAACCAATGGACCATCTTCATAATACAGACAATTGATAAAGTCCTGTTTTACTTTGGCCAGCTTCAACCATCAAGCAGCTGGGCAATGAGGCAATCAATGTTAAATCCTGCTAAATCCAGCCAAGATCAAGTTCAGTCATGATAACAAACATCTGCACTAAAATCAAATATCTGAGAATTTGTAATAAGACTGCAAACTCAAATACGGTTAAAATTAGGAACGAAAAGCTCCCAAAGATCAATTTTCCTTACAAAATAAAATCACCTTTCTACAGATAACCAAAGAAACATAAAATGTTTACATCAAAACCACATCAATACTATAACATCAAACTCCAGGAAAAGCAGAAAAGCTAATCATATCTTGTATGATGTATCTGACCAAATATTATGATCAGAGCAGAAAACAAACTGAAAAATAGGTAAATTCCATATAAAAAATTATAAATTAAATTACTCTTAATAATGTCAAATATAATGAAGCAATAAACATATAACAGCTGCTATTAAATTCATCATATCAAGTGTGTTAAGTAAAATTTTAAATCTGAAATATTCATGGTTTGCATATCAAACGTCAATGTGAAAATAAACTGAGAATCGTAGGAAGCAGTGAAAATACACCAACTAGCTTGGCCATTTGAAATCTTGCTGTGATAAAAACAACTACCAAAGACTTCTTCCAAACTTCATGGCAAGAAAGCTGACCAAGAAATAGAAAAGGTATGATAAAACGTTCTAAACAGTTGTGTAAGGTACATCATAAGAAGCAAAAATGTGCGTATAGAGGCAAATCCATAAGACAGCACAAAAATGGTCTCATGATGCCCCAACAGAACATATAAAAAAATTTTGAAATACAAAAACGGACAACTAAATTCCTAACAACACTGGCAAGTCATAAAACTGGAAATATTTTAGAACAACAATGTAATGGTTCTGCCAATGATGAATTAATTATTAACCAATATTATTTATTATTGGTCCTATATTTAAATTTAATAAATGAACGAGTACTACAGATTAACATTTTCTACTATTATACCAGTACGTGTACTTCTAAATACTAAATGTGGCCTACCATCAAAATTCTTACAGTCTTCTCTGTGATACTTCATAAATTCTGATTATTAAACCTAGCATATAGCTTTCATTAACAATGAATCAAATGTAGATCTTGTTCAAGGACAACAATATTATGATACATACCGGTAATAACAGGGGTGTCAAATCTGATCTGTACACCAGAGGATCATACTGTTATCTAGGAAGGCCAAATCTTAACTACTGGCAGTGCTTCAACAACAAACTCAGTCACCATGCAAACAGCTTGAAATTCAATGTATGTTCTAGCAAAGAATAAAATGGATGTACAACAGCAACAACAACAACAACAACAGACACCCATGATATTATCCTGCAAAGTACTAGCAAATGCAAAATAAAAGGTGCTAGGACGAGCACGCCTAATTAAGTTCCTAAGCAGGGCGGCTAGAAACAAGCTTTCTCCAAAAGCATTCTAAGCCGACAAAACTTTCAATTACAGGTCTGTTAACAATGTGTTCATTGTGCTTCAACACTATGATCACAGTGTAAGCCTACAATACATCAAACAAAGATCAAGGAGTCCAGTGATTTGACACCCCTGCTTTAAAGAAGCTTCCACAAAACGGCTAATAATGAAGCTTGTGAGTCACTCTCTCTTTCTCTCTCTACAGATCCAAGAGGATGACTCTTGGGTCTTCTATGACTGCCTTAATCTTGCGCAGGAAAGTCACAGCCTCTCTACCATCTATCAGCCGGTGATCGTAGGTCAAAGCTACGTACATCATTGGCCGAATCTTCACCTGCAACAAAATGCAATATATATATATACACACACACACACACACACACACACACACACACACACACACACACACACACACACACACACACACACACACACACACACACACACTGTATATATGTTACAGTCATTGCATGTAATGACCAATAGGGTCAATCGTTTCATGCAATGACTAACTGATTTATTTCATGCTTTGACTGACCACTATGTTTGCTAATATAATCTTATAGCACTGCGATTTCTGCGTATCAGGCTGCGTCAATAACGGGTGCATTATCGCTGGCCATATTTTCAGGCCCCCTTATCAGGCTCCCCTTTACTGTCTTTTCTACAACTCCACATTGCAGTACTTCATATCGTTTAAGAATGTAGTAGGCCTACTGTCGCCTCCTTCTTGATTTATCGTTAACTGATGACACTTTCAACTCCTCTTCTATCAAATTAAAGTATTCCTCTTTAGTTAGCAATCCAAATTTTTGTTGCTAGCAAGAAGTTGTTCTACTTGTCCTCTGGATTTGTTTTCTATATCTCTGTTACCCATTTTAGCATCTGCTGTATTCGTATTAAATGAAACGTAAAGGAGCTACTTCCATTTATATAGGACCACATTTCTATAGGACGGGTGTACTGGAAATCGAGTTTCTAACAGTCCATCCTAGTCTACCCCAGACTGCCCAGTTGAATTTAATGTCTGGATTAGTGTCACTATTTCAGTTTAACAGGTTCTCTGTTAGTGTCACTATTAGTGTAACTATTAGTGTCAATATGAGCATCAAACAATGAATTTAATGAATCTGTCCATGACTAACAAAGACAGTAAAGGGGAGCCCGAAAATATGGCCAACGATAATCCATCTGTTATTAACACAGCCTGAGACACTGAAATGGCAGTCTTATAGGATTATATTAGCGAATATAGCGGTCAGTCAAAGCGTGAAATAATCATTTGAAAAGTTAGTCATTGCATGAAATTACTGGTACTGGTTATTTGAGCCATTGCATAAAACGACTGACTCTGTTGGTCATTACATGCAATGACTGGAACTTTCAGTCATTTCATGTAATAACTAATTACACGTTTTGACTGTAACACACGTTCACACACACACACACACACACACACACACACACACACACACACACACACACACACACACACACACACACACACAGATAACAGGTCCCTTGGGAGCAAAATACTACTGATGGCATAAATAAAAATATAAACATTCACACACACACGTGCACACACACATCTATTTACAAAAAAATAACCACAA
>CM030839.1:6230195-6635195 GCA_018105865.1 Metaphire vulgaris | reverse complement strand
GTTGGAAAACGTAAATAATTCTAATTGACCGATTCGCTGTGTACCGATGCCGACTGTCTCCGGCGGAACTAAGTGGAAAACGAATGCGTTTCAACAGTCAAATTGAAACGAATGTCTTAGCATACGGGCAAGACGCCTCGTTATTGAATTCCGTTCGCTTACAATCAAGTGACCAAGAAAGGACAGATTCTCTCTCTGTGTGTGTGTGTATGTGTGTGTGTGCGTGCGTGTGTGTGTGTGTTTTGAGAAATACTCTCGCTGCGCCACTGTACGAACATTATCTGGATAAAGAATACACATCTCTGCTTCAGTTCTTTCAGGCTGGAAATGCGCGACTGTGAGACCATTTCAAGTGGAATATCCCCCACACAGAGTATGCCTAGTCCACCGTGGGTTCAAATCTGGCGAGTTTTTGGTGCATGCATGGCCACATTTGGGTGGTATGAAAGCAGGAGTTTTACTGTTAAGCAATTGAACGATGTCACAAGCACGTCATACACTAAGTCAAAAAATAATTAAAGGCCTGGTGCATAAGAGTGCGTTTTATATCCCACGATATCGAATTCAGTCCCCACATAAACCGTCCAACTTTGCTATAAATCGGCCAACTTTTTTCTTAAAGTTATAGTGAAAATAGAGTTGGTACCATATTTTGCCGGACGCCGTGTAGGGAATAAAAAGAAAAGTGTATACCAGTTCGTATCTTGCCATATTATCAGCTTGAAGCTTCGCTTTTTTCTGTCGTGAAAGTGTAAAAGCCAAGCATGATATTCCTAATCGCTGGACCATCAAACACCCACCCACTCACCCGCATACTGCATTGGGGAATCGATGTCGAACATCTGGCGAATACACTTACAGCTTGGAGCATGACAGACGCAAAGTATTAAGGATAATAACAGAGAACGGTAGTAACATCGCTAAAGCAGTAAAGGAACTGCCAAAGTCTATGGCATTTGATAATTCTGACGGGAAACAACCATTGGCATCTTCTGGTGAACATGACTGTGATACATAGGATGATAGGAATATGATGATGTTGAAATGGCGTGCATCGCCGAAATACACAATATTTAATTACTTTTAAAAAGCATTAGTTCAAAATAATAGATACTTAATATTGTATATAATTTACACAAATTGAGTTTATTTTGACGAACGAAATCTATTCAAAGCTAAACCTTCAATCGAATTAGAAAATTGCACAGCGTAGTTTATGGTAAACCAGTTATACACTTCGGTGTCTCAATCATGACTCAATGTTGGCCCTAAAAGGCGCATAATAATTAAAAGGCGTCTTAGTGTTTCACTTTAGAACCACATTCAAAGAGTATATATATATATATATATATATATATATATATATATATATATATATATATATATATGGCGCATACACGCAAATTGATTATGAAGTTTTTGTATCTCTTTTAATATCTTTACACTTCAACATCAATTATTCGGATTATGTGAAGACATTTTGGCCATTAAGAAACAGTCCCACGCGAAAGATAGCCAACAATCGCAGTTCTAACTCAGGGCAGTTCTTAAAAAACGCAAACATTTTTCTCTTTCGGATCCTGTCTATAGGCACCTACAACGGACGCCGTCCATCTGTTAGCTATTTGTGCTTTATCTCAGCATCGTCGGCGGCCATGGCCATAGTCGAATGCCATATAGAGCGCGCAACTTCATATTCAATATACAGAGATATAGCCTGCGTATAATCGCCGTGCGCATTATTAGATGCTTTCAGAGATTCTCGAAGCTCCTCCGTGTGGGGTCGGAACAGCGTCTTGTGTTTATCGCTCGAATGCGTAATCTCAGTTGGTACACAGACTTCCTTATCTACGAATTATTGCGTCGACTCATCTAGATGGAAAACTATTCCCGCGATCCCATCCGCCAAGTAACCCCGTGCCACAGAGGGTAAGGCTCTCCAAGGACCGGGCACATACGGGGCCCATAGTGGCAGCGGCGGCGGCGGCGGCGGCGGCGGCGGCGGCATAGCGGAGTCTCTGACCCAATCTTATCGAGACCTGAACTGTTTATGGATAAGCGATGGAGAGGATCGCTCTCTTTCTCTTGTTCAGTGGTCTCATAATTGTTTATATTGTCCGCCGGCGTGTCTGCTCGTCTATATCGCTGAGTCTGTCTGTCTGTCTGTCTATCTGTCTGTCTGTCTGCCATGAGCCAGACCAAGTCTCGTCGGAATACGGTTAGAATGACAGCAGAAACAACCGCACAAACAGAAGTACGAATAACGAAGATTGCATTGACAAGACGGTATTCCTCTCATAACTGTATGTTTGTAGCTTTGAATTATCTTGATTTTAATCAACTCATTTCAAACTTATCCAATATTATTCTCTCTTTTTTTAGAGAAAATGATTTAAATATCTTGTGCAATTCTGTTTTTCAAATTTATAACAGCTGATTTGTTATCGTTGAATTGTGCACTGTACTTCTTTTTCTTGACACATCAGTATGGTCTAACTCTGACCATATTCTGACCAAAATTTTCTCCCAAAATCATGGATCTGGCAACAAAATCCTTGGGTGTCTTCAACTGGTAGAAGAAGTTGGTCCCAAACCGCCCGACAAATATAATATTGATTATTCAGAACTAAGTACATTTCTGTCTATCGGACTTCGATTTAAAGCCCATAATTAAATCATCAAAGGCTCCTGACAAACAATGTTTCAACGCTTTGAATTTTACTTCACCAATATGCAGAGCATGTTTGGCATCATCAGATCGGAAAGTCAGTCGTCAGCTGCCTGGCGTTCCCTTAACTGTAAGTGGAGATTGTGATTGTCTCTCGAACGAAAACACCCCTTAGGCATCAACTTCGAAGGAGAGATCGAAGACCAGAGTTTAACTTGGATTCTTCGAAGAGACGTGATTTTAGGTCCAGCTTTTTAAGATGCTGTGAAAAGAAATATGCAAGGGAACACTGACTGTCCTATTTTAAAAGAAAATGAAGTCTTGTTTGACTCTATTGGACAATAGCTGAGGTTCTAAGACAAACACACACACATACTTGCACACTGCAAACATGCACGCATGCACACTCTCTCTCCTGTCTGTCTGTCTCTGTCTGTCTCTGTCTCTGTCTCTGTCTCTGTCTCTGTCTCTGTCTCTGTCTCTGTCTCTGTCTCTGTCTCTCTCTCTCTCTCTCTCTGTCTCTGTCTCTGTCTCTCTCTGTCTCTCTCTGTCTCTGTCTCTGTCTCTGTCTCTGTCTCTGCAATGTCTCTGATCAATGTCTCTGATTTGCAATGTGATTTTATTTGTCTCTCTGACTTCTTCTCTCTCTCTCTCTCTCTCTGAGCAGAGATGATCAATTCGATTTGCAATTGATTTTATTTTCCATGACTTTTTCCTAGAGAGAGAGAGAAAGAGCAGACGGAACGAGACAGACAGCGACGACGACGACGATATACACATGTACAGGCATTGGAGATTGTAGCGGCGGTCGAGAGAGACGCGTCGTAGAGCAGGTGACGGGAAAGGAGGAGGAGGAGGAGGAGGAGGAGGAGAGGAGGAGGAGGGGAGGCGCTACAGACCCGCCTTCGGCTTCTCTATCGTCGCCCAATCGGTTGCTGGTATCGCCGCGGTTTCTTCGCTAATGCAATGATGAATGAACGACGCCGGCGACGACCGACGCTCAGCATTGGTTCGCTCCTCGACGGCCGCTGCCGCCGCCGCCGCCGCCGCCGCCGCTGCAGCGCCGGCGTCAAAGCCCCCGTAATCACCAGCAATCGACCGGCTGTCGACGCCGGGCACCCGACCGCCGCCGCCGCCGGCTCTCCCTCTCCTACCGACGACGACGACGACGACGTCTGCCTGGACCTGTTTCCACCCCGTTCCTCTATCTTAGCACCGTCACTGGCAAACCGCGCTTCAGTTACGAGGAAGAGTGCCAAGTGCAGAGATACGACGCTCGCTCTCTCTCTCTCTCTCGCTCTCTCTCGCTCTCTCTCTCGAGCGCACGACGGCGACTCTGTTGTTTTCAGGTGGTTATGAGACTACGACCTGCGTAGTAGGTGAGAGGACAGGTGTGCGCGCGATGGATATTAGGTTCCTGTGCGGCGTCGCAGCTGCGGGAATTGGAAAGTCGATGATGTTTCGGTCGATCGGCGGTCATCCGTATTCCTCCTCCTCCGCCGCCGCCGCCGCCGCCGCCGCCGCGGCGTACCCGGTTCCGTGTTCGGCGGCGTCGGGTCGCTTCGCTCGCCATCCGCCTCCTTCGGCGGATTCTACTCCTCCGGCAAAGAGTTTCCATGCGGCGGTCAGTTTGCGGGTGGCGTTGGTCATCCATCGGGTCATCCCCATCATCCGTCGCTCCTCTCGGGGGCGGTTGTCCAGGGCTCGGTTCCCTTCTCCATCGACTGTCTCCTGACCGCCTCCGACCGGCCTTGCAGTCCGATCACGACGATTGCTGCGAACGGAAGGTGCGGCTCCTCCTCGGGACCATTGAGGCTTCGCAGGCACTCCGGATCGACGATCGACAAATCAGGTAGAAATCATCTTCTGCCAGAGAGAAGAACTGCGCCTTCCCCCTCTTTAGCTCTATGAACCGAAAAGGGTTTAAACATTCATTGACATAATAGGAATCGTCGTTTTAGACACCAATCTCTATCGCCCGCCCGGAATCACTTAGTCTATGTATTAAAGATTTACATGTAATACGTAAAATCATCTAAATGCTTTCAATTGAAAATTATAGAGAACGCTGATTTTTATTTATAATTATCAGTATTAATTTCAAATTTTGCTTAATGCATTTAAAAGTTCCAAATAACTGCTGGTTATTTAAAGAACTTATTTGTTACCAAACTCACTTGATTAAGTCAGTGTTTTGAGTCAAGGTTTCGAGTGGAGATGAATAATTAATGTAATTAATTTGCTTAGCACAAATCATGTGGGAATTAGAATCAAAGATACAAAATTCTAATTAATTTTTGCAATTTGCCATCCGTATTTTGCGCGAACGAAAGCTTTAGAAGTTTAGACGTAACTTTAACTTCAAAATAGTCTAAGCAAATTTAGAGATGAATATTGATAACCATGAATTAGAAGCAGCGTCATGGAAAATTTTCAATTAAAAGCTGTTGGTAATTTTACGTTTTACATGTACATTTTGAATACAATTTTTAATCCTCCTTTTCTGTTTATACCACAACCAGCTAAAGTTTCCTTGCATATATAGGCTACATGCTATCATGTCACCCTGAATGCTGATTTTCACTTTTTTCAGCATTTATCAGCTATTGCCTGCAATGGCTACAGAAGTTTATAAATGTCTTGGCTCATGTTATAATTGAACTACGCTAAATAATCGCAGAGTCTGCTAGCAATTGGCTTCTTAGCTTCCAACCAAACGAAGCTTTTAGATTTTACTTCGTCGAAGTCTGTCTATTGCATTGGCGTAGCCAAGGAGAGCCCCTCCCCCTCTTCGGACGGGGGCGGTCGTGGCATTCGCGCAAAACCGTTGAGTAGTTTGGGGTAGGGTAGGTGGTTGATGAGATTGAGGATAATGCAAAAATGCAAGAAGCTGAAAGTTCTTGACAGGGCGACGTTTTTGTCCTTCCATACTATTTTACCCCCCCCCCATGCACACGCCCCATTCCGAAATCCTGGCTACACCAGCCACTGGCCTATTGACTCACAAGGTACCACGATCCATCCACTATCATCGATCTTACTTATTTTTTAGGATAATAGCAATCGTTCACGCTTTCCATCTGCATCAGCACTTCGATTTGATGCATTCGACTAATATATGCCCTACTTCGTCGTTGAAACCTGACTGTGGAGTTCTTCATCTCTAGATGGAACGCGGCAGAGTATTTGTGGGTTCTTGACTGCGATCGAGGGGCGAGGGTTCGAATCTTACCTTGGGCAATGTATAGCGATTTTATAATAAAATATAAATAACAATGTGATTTCAAGAGGTCTATAGGGGCATTGGCCTGTGTGAAAACCCTATAATTACTCTCAACATTCAATAACCCATTTCTCATATATAACTTTTGAATCCATTTATTGTTTCAATTGCCGCTGCCTTTTTGTCCAAGCTGTTTCATTTGTTCACAATTAATGCACTAAAAGCTGTTTCTTTCTTGGACCCACCCTCTGCTTAAACAATTTGCATTGTGTGACCTCTTGTGCTGCTATAGTGTTGTGCCAATGTAAAGAATCAATCATCATTTGGCACATCTATTTTCCCAGTCATTATTTTGTTTGTTTCTATCAAATCCTCTCTCTCTCTCTCTCTCTCTCCCTGCACCATCTCTCTCTCTCTCTCTCTCTCTCTCTCTCTCTCTCTCTCTCTCTCTCTCTCTCTCTCTCTCTCTCCTCTCTCTCTCCCCTTTCTAATGCTGTCAATCTACAATATTGAAGTCGATTTTCATAGCTTTAATTATGGCATTCATTGACCATCTTTGCTGTTCATCTTTGAACTTCTTCTATAACAGCTCTGTGTCTTTTTACAGACAAGGATTCTCTGTCTGAACGCAGTATTCCAGATCAGACTGTACTGATGTCATATAGAGTTTTACAAACATCTCTTTAATTCGACTGACCATTGTTCTTTTCATCATTTCCAATATAGGGTTGCCCTTTTTGCTGCCCCCGTATACATTGTCGAGATGGATTCACGCTTATTTGGATGATTACCCAAGTCTCTGTCAGGGGCGTAGTAAGGAATTTGATTTGGGGAGGTATAAATTTTGGGGTATATATATTGCTATATATTATATAATATATATTATATTACGTGTATATATTATATATTATATGCATTATATATGTTATATATGTATATATTATGCATACTGTATTATATATATGTACTGATTTTTGGGATATTTACCGATATACCACCCCCGTCGCTATGCCCCTGGTCTCCTTTCTCTCTGGTGACTAGGGCTTTCCCTTTAAGCACATTCGGTGCCATGAATAGATTTCCCAACGTGCATTACAGAACATGTGTCTATATTAAAGCCATCAGTCAGTTCACAAACCATTTGCATGGAGACCGTTTATACAGATATATACTCCGGTAAAATTTAACATCAACAGGTCAATATTTCTGCACATCTTTGCATGATAATTGCATCCATAGCAAACTTGGAAATTTGGATAACCACCACCACCACCACCACCACCACCACCATCATCATCATCATCATCATCATCATCATCATCTTTCTTCTTCTTCTTCTTCTTTTTCTTCCTCTTCTTTATTTTCATCTTTATCTTAATCATCATCATCATCATCATCATCATCATCATCATCATCATCATCATCATCATCATCATCATCATCATCATCATCATCATCATCATCATCATCATCATCATCATCATCATCATCATCTTCTTCTTCTTCTTCTTCTTCTTTTTCTTCCTCTTCTTCTTTATTTTCATCTTTATCTTAATCATCATCATCATCATCATCATCATCATCATCATCACGAAGACGACGATGACGATGAAATTCAACCATTCAGAATTTGAAGATCTATGCGATGAAAGCACATTAATGCATGCATAGTTTCGTCAGGCTGTTGAATTCTATGGACTGTGAGACCACTCTGTTGTGAACTCCCATATTCAGTTAGCACTCAGCATGTAGATCCAGTTGCATTTGGTTATCTCGTGAGGCTTTCATATCAGATAGGATATCAATTATCGAAATTAGTGTATAAAGATGGATCCGACGGATAATAACGTTGCCTTCATGACGGAATACAAAGGAACGGGCGATTCGGGGTTTTGTTCGGAGCTGATTGAATGTCTTTGTTAAGAGCGTAACCTTAGACGTTTGCCATTTTGAAATCGCTTTCCAAAGATGACGACGACGACGACGACGAAGATAAACACGGCATCGGTCTTCATAATTGAAAAAACCTTTTTAGCCGATTGTCAACAAAACAAACTCAGTCATAGGCAGCATTCGGAGAAAGAAAGAGAGAGAGAGAGAGAGAGAGAAGTGTTTGCTAGGCCGCGCATAAACACTCAGTTATGCAACTATGTCATCTCATATTCTTCTCATATATATATATATATATATATATATATATATATATATATATATATATATACACGGTCTTATTCTAAAAACCTTACGAGTTTTCAATACATTAACTTTCTGCTCCAAAGAAACACATATAAGAAAGCGCAGTTACTTATGTATAAACACATACTGTGCTTATACGGTTTTATATATATATATATATAGACCTTCGTATACAATGGCAACCATTTATTTGAAGTTGAACCGGACAAGATCTAATAAATTGCTTCGGATTCGGTTAACATGCATTTAACTGATCCCCTGAAGTCAAAGCTAACTATACAGGTTATTTCTATACATATGCTTGAGTATACTATTACTTTCAGAGGTACTTAACGATACTACGATAGTGATCAACAAAATTCTCTTGAAACACACACACAGACATACACACACACACACACACACACACGAACACAGTGTCACAGCTATCGAACCAATTCAAGAAATAAAGATTAAAATTAAGCAAATTTCTCCTTTATGAAGTCTTTATGAATGCTATCTATATCATACTCTGAAGACCTGCAACAAATTTCATAACAGTCGTTATATTTAAAATTAGGTCAGAATGTAAGCGATAAGAGATAAGATATAATGTATATAAGTGATCTTCTGGTTCTTGATTTCTCTAGCGACAGTTTCATCACGTGGCTGCCATATGCCTCATATTTTCATCGAATGTTTTATGCACACCAGGGTTATACTTTTAATGTTCTTAAAGATCTCACGACAGTTGAGTGTTCTTTTCAAAGCTCTATACTTTTGACCACTTGGATGGAACGACAGACACTAATAGGCCTTCAGATTTCCTTGTAAGGACATTTGGCATTCCCAAAATAATGCAGCTCGACGCCATATTCTTCCCCGATGACTGTTAGACATTCTTCGCTCTCCAACTGTTAATGCCAACAACAAGATAAAAATCTCCGGCTAATAGTGACAGGATGTGGACGAGGAGGAAAAGGAGGAGGAGGAGGAGGAGGAGTGAGTATCTCTGATCGCAAAACTGCAAGAGAAAAAGTTCTTTAAGCTTAAGAATTATCCGCGAAGCATTCTGTCGAAAGCACAACTCTTCTACGAGTACAAACACGTGTCGCCACGCTGTTACAATTAAACGGGGAATTATTATTATTATTATTATTATTATTATTATTATTATTATTATTATTATTATTATTATTATTATTATTATTATTATTATTATTATTATTATATTATTATTGGAGCATTATGAGGTCATTTGCCATTGTCTTGCACATTAGCTTTTTCAGCAAAGGCATCAACTGTGACGTTCTTGGCCCACCTATACCTCAGCGTTAGGATTTCAGTTAACGCAGTCTCAGACGCAGCGGCGTAGCCAGGCTTCCGGAATGGGGGGGGGGGCAGCACATTGACAGTTTCCGGTAAAGAACTCTCAGGCGAGCAAAAACGTCGTGACATTCACATATTCTGTTAGGTCATTGTAATGTAGAAAAGTTTGACATCGGTTTCTCTTTTCAACATCATGGTGGTAGCGGTACTAATTCAAGTCAGCTGTCCGAGTGCAAAGTATACCGTTGGCGCCCCCAACACACTGCTGACGAGCAAAAAAAGGTCGCCGCACTTGTTTCTTCTTATTTACTATATATGTGTTTAGCTGTCTTTAACGTACCCCAAAAACCCGATTTTGGCGCCCCTCACCTCGGCGCCCGGCGTCATATGCCACCACCTGCCCCCCTTCGCTACGCCTCTGTCTCAATGGATTTTACGCAAATCCCACGACCAGTCCCAGCCAGAATTTGAGGTGCCCGGCCCCCTCGTATCGGAGTCGTGTCCCCACTCTGACTACGCTAATGCTTAGACGCTCCGCTGTTTATGTCTGTAGACGGCGCCGGCGACTACCGCGACGGAAACGACTGCCAGAAGCGCCGACGGACGAGGACCAACTTCACTTCGTGGCAGCTGCAGGAACTGGAGCAGTCGTTCATGGACAGTCACTATCCGGACGTCTTCATGAGAGAGTCCCTCGCTCTGAAGCTCGATCTGGCGGAATCACGAATCCAGGTACAATGGAGCATTATAGGAAAATTTTGAGCAATTTTTGGCAAATTTTGAGCAATTTTTGGCAAATTTTGAGCAATTTTTGGCAAATTTTGTCGAATTTGTAAATTTTTGATTATTTGGCAAATTTTTGGCGATTTTTCCACATTTCACATTTATTTATTTAATACATTATGCATAATTTCTTCCTGCCCCCCAAATGACGCCCATGTCTGCAACTTAGTAGCAACATACGGACAGTTGAAAATGACGGGCTAAGTCCTGACTGTCTCCAGACAATTCGCCTCAGAAAGACAATCTGTTACGGTAATATTCTATTCCAATAAAGAATAAGTTTATTGCAAGCCAACAAAAGTGCTCTCTATCTATCTATCTATCTATCTATCTATCTATCTATCTATCTATCTATCTATCTATCTATCTATCTATCTATCTATCTATCTATCTATCTATCTATCTATCTATCTATCTATCTATCTATCTATATCTATCTATCTATCTATCTATCTATCTATCTATCTATCTATCTATCTATCTATCTATCTATCTATCTATCTATCTTCTATCTATCTATCTATCTATCTATCTAATCTCTATCTATCTATCTATCTGTCTATCTATCTATCTATCTATCTATCATCTATCTATCTATCTATCATCTATCTATCTATCTATCTATCTATCTATATCTATCTACCTATCTATCTATCTATCTATCTATCTATCTATCTATCTATCTATCTATCTATCTATCTATCTATCTATCTATCTATCTATCTATCTATCTATCTATCTATCTATCTATCTATCTATCTATCTATCTATCTATCTATCTATCTATCTATCTATCTATCTCTATCTATCTATCTATCTAAATCTAATCTATCTATCTATCTATCTATTCTATCTATATCTATCTATCTATCTATCTATCCATCATCTATCTATCTATCTATCTATCTATCTATCTATCTATCTATCTATCTATCTATCTATCTATCTATCTATCTATCTATCTATCTATCTATCTATCTATCTATCTATCTATCTATCTATCTATCTATCTATCTATCATCTATCTATCTATCTATCTATCTATCTATCTATCTGTCTGTCTGTCTGTCTGTCTGTAGGTCTGTCTGTAGGTCTGTCTGTAGGTCTGTCTGTCTCTCTGTCTCTCCGTCTCTCTGTCTCTCTGTCAATCTGTCTATCTGTCAATCTGTCAATATGTCTGTCAATCTGTCTATCTGCCTCTCTATCTATCTATCTTCCCAATTGAACCTGTGGAATTGCTACCAAATTGTCTTGGATTATTCTGACCGCACAAACAACGGAGCATAAAGAATGTCACGATGCATTTGCCCGTTCCGTTCAGGTTACACTGTGCAAAATACAGACAGAACGCTAGGACATGAATCGTTTGACCATTTTATTGGCGGCGAAAACTAGAAAAATAGCGAGATCACGACGACGACGCGATGTTGCGCACGATTAATCGTGCTATAGATTGTGGCAATCGCACGTAAATGCGCTGATGTGGCCACAACTTTAATGTTAGTTATATCGTAACCCCAACATTTTACATTTGATATTAAATATGATTTACATTTTTATTATAATTTTTAATGTTCTAAAGCAGAGGTTCCCAAACCACGATCCTCGGGCAATGTGTGTCCCGCGAGCTCTCAGAAAGTGTCCCGCCGGGCCTCAATGTTTTATATAGTCTAATTACTGACTATACCTTTATTGCTTTAGGATTTGGCCTCTGAAAGTTAGAAATGATATCACACAACTTTTATAATTGTATGAACAATTATATTCACGGGGCGGGAAGTTAGAAGAATGATAGCAACGCTGGACGATGGAGCAGAAGGTCGCGGGTTCAATTACCGCAGGAGCCCTAATGTCGACTCAGCTTTGCTCGCTAGAGAGCGGTGGCAACATGAGGAGCAGCGTTAAGCTGCGAGGTAAAACGTTGGCCTGGGGAAAGTAATGGCAACCTACCCCAGATTAATGGCATATGCCACCCACGTCGCTGATTGCCTAAACCAGGACTTTTTGTACAAAATATTTTCCGGAACGGGGCAAGATTTCTATTTTGCGCCCCTAAAATTCGGTAATGATCTTTTTTTAGTCGTCACAGAAGTTTTCAAATCCGTATAAAACACTCCATTTTCCGGTCGATGACCATATTTTTAGTCGCCACAGCTATTTTTTTAAATACCAGTCTTCCGATTTTCCGGAACGCCGTTCATATTTTCCGGAACGCCGTCCCGCCTCGTTCCGGCTCAAAAAGCCCTGGCCTAAACCGAAGATAAGCGCCGGATCCCAACGCTCGGACTCGAGTATACGGGACGTATACCTTTACCTTTAGATTCGCTACGTATAAAAGCGATTTTTCATCACAAGAAACCTGGCCAGAATCAGCGTATATATGTAGCACAGTTTAAATTCTATAATTTTATAACGCTGTGGCTCGCTTAAGTGCCGAAAATAGCATGATGCGGCCCTCTACTTGGAAGGCTTGGAAAGCATTGTTCTAAAAATATAGCTTTCAACATTAAAATTGGTATTGACGGGTTGCTTATCTGCGACGAATCGTCCTAGAACCTTGATGACAACTGACAAGGTGACTAAAACGACAGGCACTGCATTAGTCAAATACGCCACGCACTGCGTAGAACAACAGTGATAAATGTCACGCCATAGAATTATTGACACTTATAGCATTCGAATGGTTGGCATTCATCGGTTGGTGTTCGGTTTCTGTAACAAGGACTTAAATTCAACTGTAAGAGCTACTGAATCTTATTCGATGTACCAATCTTTGTACCACTCCCCATCGATGTACAACTCCCACTGATATCTGGAACTGACATTGCCCGGCTGACCACTATAGACTTAGGCTATATAGCTATTTCAATGGTAGATTGAGCGGTGAGCACCTATATAGGGAAAAGCAGCTTCTTCGGTACCTGCCCGCGAAAGCGCTGTAGAAATTTACAAGATTTCACTTACTTACTTGCTCATTTGCTTTGTAGCTTTGGTCATTCAACATGGTGCATGAATGAGAAAATTGATGCATTATAGTCTAATGTTACGGCAGCGTTCTTGATGATTTTGCTTACCATAACATTAACCACACAGATCCTGTTAAACCATGGCACAGACCTACGTCAAAGCGTCAGAGAATAGGAAATCATATATTTCCTTCCAAATTTACTGGTTTTAATAATAATACTAATAATAATAATATAACAAGGATTAAAGTGGTTCAGTAGAGTCTGCACTGTGTGAGAACCACTGTTGTATACCCATCCAAATCTGGTATCATACACTGTATATAGTACTGAGGTTTATTTTGAAATCATTCACACTCGTAGCCATTACTATCTTCTCTCGTCCAGTTCATTCCATCTGTCCACCACTCTTGCACTAAAGAAAATACTGTTTGCATCTCCCAACGCGTTTTCTTAAACAGTTTCATGTTGTGTCCAATTAACACACTCACATGCACACACGCACACACATAAATAAATTACATATAAATAATATATATACATATATATATATATATATATATATATATATATTCTCTGAGTGATTTTTCATACACACACATAAATAAATTACATATAAATAATATATATACATATATATATATATATATATTTCTGAGTGATTTTTCATACACACACATAAATAAATTACATATAAATAATATATATACATATATATATATATATATATATATTTCTGAGTGATTTTTCAGTGGCGTATAGTTGCATAACTATTCTGTTACATTCTGTTTTATATACATACACACATATATACATACATTCATACATATAGAATGATAGATAGACAGAGATGTTAAGATTTTTGTTAATCGATGATTCCAGAGAATCCAGGCAGGACGGACAGAGTCGCCAGAATTCATCAGCCCCTTTGGCCCGATCTCCGTCTTCACCGCCAAGCGCGGTCGTCGCTTCGACCACCGCCGGAGTCCCTCCCGTCTATACTCCCGCAGTCGCCCCACCCCACTCTCACTCCCCCCCCTCCCATACCGCCGCATCACTAGGGCACGAACGGCGCTGGAGTCGATTCTTATCCGAGGGACGGAGCACCCCAAAGGGGAACCCCTGGCGAAAAACGCGGTCGAGATAGACGAAAATTCCCATCTTCAGATTTCCCGAAGCGACCAGATTTCCAAATTGAATTTAGAAAGAGTATATTGTTTACAAACCTCGGGAGAGGCATCGGTTCTATTATACATCTTTGCGGCCGGGCGACTATCGGTCCATCGGCCGAAACGCACTGGACTTTATTGGACAGCCGAGGATATCGGGCCGGTCCCCCGGGGGGCTCGACCGGCCATTTCCCATTCCAGTCGCAGAAAACTCGATTTGGGTCACAAATTTATTACGCGTCCGTTGACGTGGTAATTTATTAAAATTAATAGGGTTTGCTCCTCCGGGAGGACTGCATGGTCGCGACGAAGCTCAATTTCGCGGGGCGGTCTCTATCAGATCGGACCTCGGCTGCGGCGGCGGCGGCGGCGGCGGCGTCTGTAAGGAAGTAAGGAAGGAAGGGAGGCGCTTCGCTCCCGACCGACCGACCGACTGTCTGCCTTCGTCACGTGCTGTGGCGTCATCGCTTCGACGAAAATGATTCAATCGGTTTCCGCGAAGAACCGGAGAGCCAAAAGAACCGGGGATCTAAGACCGATGGCGATCAGGGATTAATCCGCGGACGAGATATCTCGCCGAACTGTCTCCTTCTATATCTGTCGTCACAATCTGAAGACACATTTGTTGAAGAGAGATCGTTCGACGATGAGCGTCGATTGAACTGCTGCTAATTAGCCTAAGCTGCTGACCAGCTGTTCGGTCGAATACAAGATGACTTGTAAACAGTGGCGTAGCGAGGCAAAGTGCCGCCTGCAGCGAAAAAAGTGCCGCCTCCGAAAAAATCTGGCAACCAAAAAAGATCATCATACTATCTAAAATTCTTGACAAGCAAAAAACCGTTATCCTCGAAAATGCCGCCCCTAGAACAAGTGCCACCCGGGTCGGTTCGCCCCCACTGCCTCTTCGCAGCTCAGGGATGTCCATGGGTCCATTTTTTAGAACCCAATCCAACTCAACCCATCAAATCTCCAACCCAACCCAACCCATGCCGAAAATTATAATAGGTTTACTTGACCCAACCCAACCCACTGTAATACATTACAGTTTCTTAAACTATGACTTATTTTCCGACCCAGCCCAACCCAATCCACCATTAATATGAAAAAAGTCTGACCCAACCCAATCCAATCCAACCCATGTGTTAACCCAACCCATTCACATCTTTGCCCTCGCTACGCCACTGCTAGTAAAAAACAGAACAAAAAGAAAAAAAGCCTATATCAGGTGATAATGACGTGTGTGTGTGTGTGTGTGTGTGTGTGTGTGACCAGCGTTGCTCTCCATATATTTACGAAAAATTGAATCTACTTTAGAAAATCTCAACATTCGCGTGAAAATAGAACATTTCAAACATCGAAAAAGTAATCAATTAGGCTTTGGGAAAACTCGGTGTTTTGATAACACAATCGCGTTTTGCCAAAATATGAATTGCTTTAAAAATGTGAAACTGTTCAAATTAGCCTAGCCGTGATTTCAACAACGCATATAAGACGATTGTTTATTTATAATGAGCTTTCTCTTCGGTAAATGTAATAAGCAAGTATGTACTCCAATGGCAAACATGACAACATGCCTATATATATAGGCCTACACTGGCACCGGATGACTGGGTCTTCATAACGCTGAGACTCTTCACAATCGACATTTCAAGCCATAATTACAACCATCTTATACTTTCCTTAACATCTCAATTTTGAATCTTTGAAGAGACTATTTGCGAAAACCATTTAGTAGTTTAACAACTATATATATACTAGGTGTTTACCCGTCAAAAATGACGGGGGAGAATGGCTGTTTTACCACCCGATTTTGCGCAAATGCAATAGGATTTTGCGCAATTAATTGTTCTTAACTCGCCGCCTTTTCCTTCAACCGAGTTAACGCCCATTCGCAGGAATTTTCTGAAATTTGATAGTCAACGTTAGTGTAATGATTTGGCAGTGTCGAACGACATGCAGTGCTTGATTCTCTTGTTTGCTGTGCTGCTTTTTCACGCCGAGTAACAGCCTGCTACTCATTCTCACTTGATTGTCGCAAACCTCGTGAACGCTGGACTTTTTTGTTTTGCACGGGCGGTTAGAAAGAGGAATAAAAAAGCTAAACAATGGTGCAAAACTCATCTTCTTAGCTCTTATATAGCCTGAGATATAGCTAATACATAAAAAATTAGGAAACTTTCTCAGAATTCAAAACTTTAGCGAAATTCACCGATAATACTTATGTTCAAACATTGGGGTCATCGGGTTAGAATTGATAGATCTTTGCCAAGTGTCACCGATTTTCAAACTTTTTGGTTTATTTTGTTCCTCTGACATCCCTTTACAACTTTGCCGCTGACCAAAGTGGGGTTACCGCTGAAAATATTTTGCTAGGGGGCTTTAAAATTTTTTTGGGGGGAGAGGGTGATATTTTAGGCCGTAAAGTGGACTCTACCCTAAAAATTTTTTTGTTTTGCACGGACGGTTAGAAAGAGGAATAAACAATCTAAACAATGGTGCAAACTTCATCTTTTTAGCTCCTATATAGCCTGAGATATAGCAAATTTATAACGTTACAGCAATCATTTCTGAAGAACGCTTTTCCAAAAATTAAATACCCAGTACGGTGACGGCGTCTGAAAATGTAATCCCCACTTGAGGGGTTAAATTTAAAAAAATAGGTATTGAGGCTAGGAAGGAATAAATATATAATAACGGGGGGTAGGGCATTGGGAGAGGGAAGGGAGGTTTGGGAGAAGGAAGGTGGGTTGTACGGGTTTTCGGAGCAGCGTTGTGTAGGTTTGGGAACGGGGTTTGGGGCCGGTGGGGTAGGGCGAAGCGGTGATGGGTTGGGGCTGGTGGATTGGGAGAGGTATGGAGAGAGGTACGGGGGTTGGGAGAGGGGTGGGGAGAGAGAAGAGAACGGGGGTTTGGGGCCTGTCGGGCAGGGCGGGGAGGGTATGGGTTGGGGCCTGGGCGATTGGGAGAGAGATGGGGAGAGGGAAGGGATGGGGAGAGGGAAAAGGGGAGGGGGAGAGGGGAGGGGAACGGGGTTTGGGGCCGGGGCCGGAATGGGTTGGGGCCAGGGCGATTGGGAGAGGGATGGGGATAGGGAAGGGATGGGGAGAGGGGAAGGGGAACGGGGTTTTGGGGCGGGGCAGGAATGGGTTGGGGCAGGGGCAGGGAATGGGTTGGGGCCGGGGCGATTTGGAGAGGGATGGGGAGAGGGAAAAGGGATGGGGAGGAAGGGAACGGGGTTTTGGGGCCAGGGCGGAATGGGTTGGGGCCAGGGCGATTGGGAGAGGGATGGGGAGAGGGAAAAGGGATGGGGAGAGAGAAGGGGAACAGGGGTTTGAGGCCGGGGCCGGAATGGGTTGGGGCCGAGGCGATTGGGAGGGGGTGGAGAGAGGGAAGGGGATGGGGAAAGAGAGGGGAAAGGGGTTTGGGGCCGGGGCGGGAATGGGTTGGGGCCTGGGCGATTGGGAGAGGGAGGGGTGAGGGAAGGGGACGGGGTTTGCTGCAATTAAGACGCTTCGTTAAACGCTCCGTTGGTAATAATACAGTTTTGATTAAACAATATTTGGTTGTCAATGATAACAGCGTCTTGCAATATCTGCCGTGTTGCCGTCGGACGGACGGACGGACATCGAGAATTATATATATATATATATATATATATATAATTTTCCAAAGTTTATGTTTGTGTGTCTTTGTATAACTGCGTTCTCATTGGACGACGCGCTGCTGTCATTTTATAATCGTTGCTAGGCAACCAAAGGCAATAATGGGCGGAGCAACCAAATGGCTGGAGCTTAAGATATCATCCTGCTCGAGTGGATACTGCTTATATAGGTTCGCGGTGGGGCAGTGGTTAGAGCACTGGCCTGCTAATCCGTGGTTCAAGTCCCGGCAGGGGCATAACTATTTTTGTTTCTGTCCCAAACGGTGGAAGGAAAGGCGGTATACTCCAAAGGCCAGCGTGGGCCCTAGCCCTTCGGGTTTCCGACTGGCCCACGCTGGCCTTTAGAGTATACCGTTTTCAATGTTGCATGGATATCTTATAGTCCATATAGTTTCCTAACTTTGTGTGTTCATGTGTTTGTCCCCTCATTCTGTTAATCCCTCCTTTCGGTCCATTTCCTCTCCCTCCCCTCCCAATCTCCTTTCCCACTAACTCCTCTTCCCCTTTCTTTTAATCTCTCATTCCTATCCATTCCCTCTCACACTGCCTCAAAAAGATACCCTCCACTTTCTGTCTCTTCCCCTTCTCTGTTCCTTATACTGTACCCTCCCATCCCTCTCTGCGCCCCTTCCTTCTCTCCTCCATTCTCTTCGTCCTGCCCATTGCTCTCTCTCTCTCATTCCTCTATCTCTCTCCTCCCCTCACCCTTTCCAATCCCATTCCTATTTCTATCACCTCCTCTTTCTCGCCTCCCGTTCCTCTCTCTCCCTTCCTCCCAATACTACTCCAAACAAACTGCATATCATTGACCGACATAATTCAGATATTCGATTATTCCTCCTTCCTATTCGTCTCTACATCACACTGCTCAAGCTATGTTCCGGTTAAGGACAAGTCATTGGGCAAAATGCTAGAACATTTGCAAAAAATCGTGTAGGAAAACAGCCAAGCTCCCCCGTCATTTTTGACCGGCAAACAGTTGGCTGATAATAGATTGTCAGTAGGCCAATAACAGTTTTAACAACTGTTGATAATTAATAGAATTATCGTCAGTGTAACGGTTTCTTTGTCGTCCTATGTAACTGCTTCTACGAAATGTGATCGCCATTCAGCGCTTCATTGGCATAGACTGATGTCTTTCCTTCTCTTTGATTCTAGGTTTGGTTCCAGAATCGAAGGGCCAAGTGGAGGAAGCGCGAGAACACGAAGAAGGGCCCGGGGCGTCCGGCCCACAACGCCCACCCGCAGACGTGCAGCGGAGAACCGATTCCACCGGAGGAGCTGGAACGGAGAGAGCTGGAACGCCTGGAAAAGAAACGCAGGAAGCAGGAGGAGCGCCTGAAGAGGCTAGAGGCCCGGAAGTGCGGTCTTCCGGTCAAGGACTCCAGCTCCGACAGTTACTTTTCCATTTCCGGCGACGTCCACAATTCCAACGAAGGCGTCGTCCGTGACCATGACCGTGACGCGGTCAGCATCATCGGCTGCGAAATGGTCGACGTAGTCGGAGAAGAAGAAGAGGGGGATGAAGGAGAGGGAGAGGGAGAGGAGGGAGACGAGAGTAACTGCAGCGCCTGCCACAGATCCGATTCTCAGTTGAACGTCAACAGACAGAGCAGCGACGTCAACTGTGACGTCAACAGGAACAACACCTCGGCGGATGACGTCATCTGCGACGCCGCGTCGCAGCGCAGCTCGTGTTGCCATGGCAACGGCGGCGGCGGCGGCGAGAAGCTGAGCGGTGACAATCCGGACACGAGAAAACGAGATGTCGCAGTTTCGAAACCGGAAGAAAGTAATTCGAATAAAACGACGACGACGACGACGACGACGAATGAATTGATTGATAAGGAGACGTCGAAAGTGGCGACCAAACAGCAGAAGTCGACGCCGCACGAAAGCCCCTTCAGCATCTGGAGTATACTCGAGACGCCGAAAGTGCCGCGAGGCCGAAGACCGAATTCCAAGTACCCGAGAGTGCAGGCGTGCAAATCGATGAACTCTTCTTTCTCGATGGGCCTGCTACCGCTCTATCCCGTGACCCAGCCAGTGGGGTTCCAGGTGGAACGCATTCCCACTCCACACTCCTTCTCTCCAGACGCTCATCCATCGGATGATGATGACGACGACGACGACGAATCAGAAAGAGCCGTCATGACGTAATACGAAACTACTCTTGACGATCAAAATAATTAATCGTTCTGTCTTTTTCACAATAAAACCGATCTAAGCTATCTACCTGTGCTCTATTGAAACGCGTTTTGTCTGACTGTAGGTGGAGCGAACACACAGTGGTAGAATGACTTTCTTCCTTTAAAGCAGCTTTCTGACCTGCAGATGATTTTGTAAACGTCTTGTGTTTCTATACAGCAAAAAGACGGCCATGTCGTGCAACATGTATGATCGTTCGCGTCATGAATCATTACGTCATGAGGAAATATAAAACTGTCAATCGTGTATTTGCATTTTATTGCCATGAAGGTCAACCTGTGTCTTCGCACGACTAATCTACCCACTAGCCCATCATTCGCCCTAAAAGCAAAGTTTATGTCGATTGAAAACTGTAAACTAACTATATATGATCCTGGCGGGTGGAGGGGGAAGATCTGCAGTGGTTAAATTACTCTTTCAGAAGTGCCGGATCTCCTTATTTTTCCTCCGGCCACAAAATTTCTCCACAACTTTTTATTCATTTAAATTTAAACGAACATTTAGAATACAGTTAACGTTTTCTTTTCTTTCCCAATGCATGCAAAGTGCTAAAGTAAACAATAAAAGATCACAACGAATAAAAAGTACGTTCCGGATCTCATGCCAGACGTTCCGGAAATCATGCTAGCCGTGCCGGATCTCTTGCTAGACGTCCAGGATCGAAGACCCGGCAAGATCCGGCTCAATTTAACCACTCAAATACCCTAAATACTTATCCCATCCAACCATTCGACGGCTGCCTAAGGCTTATCCCAACCAATTCGTTTTTCAATCCTGCGTCTCGAGCCACTGTAATCCAACCAAAACATTGAATTCGAATCTCCCCTTTGAAATCCTAATTCCACTTTCTGACTTTCTGTAACACTCGAAAATATGATATAATATAAATTAGTTTAACTGGATTCGTTGCAATTATTACACCGTTCTGTGTTGCCTCCCACTTTTTCAATTTAAGTGACACGTGTCAACATTTCGAGGCACATTTATTGCTTCGAAATTCCTTGCTTAAAATCGCTTGGCATAATTTTAACGGTTGTTGTTATCTATTTGGTAATTAAGTTGATGGTTTTGCGGTATTTTTACTCGAATTTATTCCAAAATTGTTTCTTTGTTATTGTTTTAAATCCAATAATGGCGCGCGTAACGGTTGCACTAAAACTTCCCCCTTTCTTCGCTAAATTTCAATTTGAAAACGTGAAGAAAATGAGATTGGAAGTTTCCACGATGACCCCGAACAGAACAGCCAAGATTTTTTGGTTCGATTGCATCTATCCTCTTTTCATGCAAACATCTCATTGATTGCAAAGATATAGACAGTTAAAACATCGTCAGCACCGAAAACACCGGAAAGGCTCTGAGTTAACAAATGGATCGTGGTTACCACGCATCTTCACTGTACAGAAGAATAAATGTGCCTTTGCCAGGTTACGGAGAGAGAGAGAGAGAGAGAGAGAGAGAGAGAGAGAGAGAGAGAGAGAGAGAGAGAGAGAGACGAACGAACAGGGACAGAGACAAAGACAGACAGAGACAGAGAGACAGAGATAGAGACAGACAGAGAGGGGGAAAGAGAGACAGAAAGACAGATAGAGAAGAAGACAGAGACAGAGACATATGCACAGTGGAATCGGGTGGAGCATGAGATACCAGCTGCAGGAGCCGGGAAATGCAGGGATCCCCCCATTCCAAGTGATGCGTATTTGAATATCCGTTGAGCATCAGCATCGTCACCACCAGTTTTATTTGGCGCCTGTCGCTGCTCGAATGTCGATCCCTTGGGTGGCTGCGGGGAGGGCGCGGGCGGAGTGCAAGGGTGGTATGCGAGACCGAAGCGTGAAGAGGGGAGGTGAAGAAACGGTGGGTGGGGGGGGGGGGGCGAAAGAGGGTCAGTTTAATTACAGAGTCACAGACGCGCAGGTTCGTGACAAAAACTGGCAACGGCGTCATTTGAATGGAAATGCAAGACGTTAAATCAGGCTTAAGCCTATAGGCCAACTATAACAACACAGCCGCGCGGACATAAACTGGTACAATTACAACACCATTAATTGCTGACAAAATTACAGCATTAGTAACATAGCTAATGTTTCATAAATCAAATCGCTATCTCAGCGTCAAATGCGATCATAGCTATTAGATAGACGTAAGTGTATATTCATAATATTTTAAAGTATTCGAAATGGCAATAGAAGTATTCACTAGTCGTTAGCAAACTGGCGGTCAAAAGAATTGTCATTTGACCTGTGACGAGTTTCCTATAAGGCCAACAATCTTGTGTGTTTGTGTGAGTGTGTGTGTGTGAAAGAGAGAGAGAGAGAGAGAGAGAGAGAGAGAGAGAGAGAGAGAGAAGAAGAAGAAGCGCTCTATAAATGCTCCGTTAAATTCTTCTGCACCTCACTCGTGCAGATGTCGACGACAAATGAACAAAGATTACACCTGCGTTCCAGTTAAACTGGGAAACTCCTCGTCCCTTCACCACAAAAGACCATCAAGATGGGAGAAAGGTCGTTCACGCGAGGAAACCCTACGCTGTTGAACACTCTGCCGAACAACGTGAACAGCACGGACTCTGCCGGACTTTTTATTAAGAACTTAAAAACTCACTTATTTAGAATGAGCTACTTATTTTGATGATTATGTGTGAAGCGCTCTTGTCGTGGGTCTTAGCCCTGCTACTGCGCTGAAAAAATTGGCCGGGAATAAATAAATAAATAAATAAATAATGCTGCGGCGGGAAGTTAGCAGAGTGGTAACAACACTGGACAATGGAACAGAAGGTCGCGGATTCAACTTTACTCACTGGTGGTGGTAAAAATGAGGAGCAGCGTTAAGCTGTGAGGTAAAACGTGGGCCTGGGGAAAGTAATGGCAAAATACCCCGATTACTGGCTTATATCGCCTACGTCGCTGATTGTCTAGACCCGAGAAAAGCACTGGAACCAACGCTAGGACTCGAGTACGGGACGTATACCTTTACCTTTACCATTACCATTCAAGCTAGTATTTTCTATTAATTACATTAATATTTGACCATGTCTATTCAATAGTGCAATATAATTTAACGGAGCATTTATAGAGCGCTTCTTCTGAATGATTACACATACATCTTCTCGCCATAAATACTACTATTTAACAGGACGAGGATCACTTTCAGAAGTGTGGTTTCTGGATCTTTGGACGAGAAACTAGGGCCTTAAACAGCAAATACAATCATCATCGTCATCATCATCATCAAAATAACCTAAAGTATTTTTAGGATTGCGCAACCTTCCGTAAATAGAATAGGACACAGATAAGCCAAAACGAAAAGAAGGCTCAAGGTACTTAATAGCGAGAACTGAAATATTATAAGGGTAAACATTGTGTATATATCGTTATCATATATAAATAATAATAATAATAATAATAATAATAATTATTATATTATTAGTAGTATAGTAGTAGTAGTTAGTAGTAGTAGTAGTTATAGTATTATAGAAGTTCTCAAAATCGAATATTATTATTACGTGAAAGTTCCACGGAAGGCGACAGCGACAGCGTTATTATTATTATTATTATTATTATTATTATTATTATTATTATTATTATTATTACCTCTCACAGCACCATTTCTAATACTAATACCCGTAAGCATCAATCTACGCTACTCCAAATCCGAACGGTAAAAGACCAGGTCAGTCCAGATATCACTCAGTGAGAGACAGCAAGGCAGGCTATCACTTCTATATTATAGCTATTCGCGGCTAGCAATTGAAAAACACACACACAGACAGACAGAGAGAGAGAGAGAGAGAGAGAGAGAGAGAGAATTATCGCAGCAGGCTGAAGGATAAAACTTCGTTTAAGGAATGAAGAAACGATTTCTAGTTTGACTGTTTAGAAAAAAGTTCATGATTGGACTGACGGAAATCCGCTGAGGAAACATCTGCTCTCCAGTTCTTTCTTCCAGTTCTTTGTTTCTAAATGCACGTGCGTGTTCGCCTTTGTCTCCTGAGCAGCAGAATTGATGCAGCTGACCGTCTGCTCTGGCTGCTGAGACAGCAGAAAGAAGTTTCCGGTGATGCGCAGAACTGCATGGCATCTCCCAAGGCCACGTGACCCCGGAGACTCCAGAAATGCCAGAACGTAGTAATTTATATAGCTCAGAACAACCTATTGGCTCCTTTTACTACCAAAGACTTAGCAAGTATGATAAATAAGTGATCAAATATATGAGATACTCTGGTCCCAAAAATGCTCTACGTCGATACAGTACAATGCATGCATTGCGATGCTGAGGTTAAGTTAACAATTCTGTTGAATGAACAATTGAAATATTTACGCTTTAAGACCTAGGTCAAGCTCTTCGTCGACTGAACGCAGTTCAGTCTCAATGTCAACAACGAAATACGCAGTTGATTTAGGAGAACGCAGGGCCGACGAGAAGGGAGGACAGGGTTACATTTGTACCTGGGCCCGGCGATAAACAAAGGGCCCGCGCTGACCAGAAAACAAATATTTCAATGTAAAAGATGTAAATGACGACTTTTTTGCTTGTCAGCATTTATTTACTTTTTTGTCTTGTCAGCAATTATTTAATATGAGTCGACCTTTTCTCTTTTTGCTTGTCAGGGGCGTCATTTTGGAGGGACAGTGGGGCCACGCCCCAAGGGGGATGAAGAGATAATTTATAATGTACTAAAAAAATTAATTAATGTGAAATGTGCAAAAAATCGCCAAAAATTGCTCAAAATTTGCCAAAAAATTATCTTGCCCCAAAAAGTGTGAAATGACGCTACTGTTGCTTGTCTTGCATTTATTTAATATGAGGATAAAGGATAACCCTTTTTTGATTGTCAAGGTTTTGAAACAAGAGGCCCGGAATCAATATTTGTCCCACGGCCCGTATTTTCTCTCGGCGGCCCTGTCCGTGAACGACAAAAGCAATGGAATATATTAAGGCAATCTACGGAATACCGTGTTCGTCAGTTCGTTTTTACGCGTCCAACGTCTGAACGGACGCCCATATACAGGTGTGTATATAAAAATATAACAACATATAGCTATTTGCAGATGATGTAGATCTTATGGTATAGGGACAGAAGATGGACATCAAGAACTAACAGATAAAATAAGCAACGGCAAGAGATTTGGACTAAAAATCAATCAGGAAAAATTAAGGTAATGATCATAGGAAAAAAAAAAAAACATGTAGCATATTACTCAGCAATGAAAGATTATAGTAAGTCAAGGAATTCTCGTACCTTGGAGGGGTAATAACAGAAGATGGGGCGTGAGAGAAAGACATAAAGAAAAGAATTGCGCTAGTGGCAACGGCAATTGGAAAATTAAATAAAATTTGGACATCAGCAGTATTGAATATAGACACAAAAACTATGGTTTACAAGGCAATGATATTACCAATCTTGATCTATGGATCCGAATGCTGGAAGATGAAGAAAGAAGATGAAAGAAAGACACTTACCTTCGAAATGGCTTACCTAAGAAGAATTTAGGAATTATAGGAAGAGATAAGATCAGGAACGAAGTAATCAGAGAACGAACGAATATGAAAGACACGGCAATAGACAAAATTTGAAGGAGAGGACTACAGTGGTTTGGACACGTGATAAGAATGGGGGAAAGAAAGACTGCCTTGGAGAGCTCTGTACTTGTCACTTGGAGAGCTCTGGGTCTATCTTTAGTAATAATAGAAATAGAGGAAGACAAGCTAAGAGATGGATAGATAATATAAAAGAAGATGTCGGAAAACAAAATCTGAACTTAGAAGAAGCAACACACATGGCAAGAGACAGGAAGACTTGGAGTCATCTCGTTTCAAACTCATTGTCATCACAGATGACGGAAAAAGAAGAAGAAGGAGGAGGAGGAGGAGGAGGAGGAGGAGAAGGAGGAGGAGGAGGAGGAGGAGGAGAAGAAGGAGGAGGAGGAGAAGAAGAAGAAGAAAGATATAATGGCGTCCTTGCGATGTCAATGTATTAATTTAAAATGTATTATGATTTTAACCAGAAAAACGAAAACAAATATGTTATTTCATAACGAAAACTCATGCGTATTTCTCTGAAAACATCTGCCTTGTCCTTATACTCTTCAGTGCGATTTTCAGCAAGCGTTTGTCAACAACACGATACGAAATCACGTGACAATACGGAGGCAGATAGATAGATAGATAGATAGATAGATAGATAGATAGATAGATAGATAGATGGATAGATAGATAGACAGACAGACAGACAGACAGACAGACAGACGATAGATAGAGAGATAGATAGATAGAGAGATAGAGAGATAGATAGATAGATGATAGATAGATAGATAGATAGATAGATAGATAGATAGATAGATAGATAGATAGATAGATAGATAGATAGATAGATAGATAGATAGATAGATAGATAGATAGATAGATAGATAGATAGATAGATAGATAGATAGATAGATAGATAGATAGATAGATAGATAGATAGATAGATAGATAGATAGATAGATAGATAGATAGATAGATAGATAGATAGATAGATAGATAGATAGATAGATAGATAGATAGATAGATAGATAGATAGATAGATAGATAGATAGATAGATAGATAGATAGATAGATAGATAGATAGATAGATAGATAGATAGATAGATAGATAGATAGATAGATAGATAGATAGATAGATAGATAGATAGATAGATAGATAGATAGATAGATAGATAGATAGATAGATAGATAGATAGATAGATAGATAGATAGATAGATAGATAGATAGATAGATAGATAGATAGATAGATAGATAGATAGATAGATAGATAGATAGATAGATAGATAGATAGATAGATAGATAGATAGATAGATAGATATAGATAGATAGATAGATAGATAGATAGATAGATAGATAGATAGATAGATAGATAGATAGATAGATAGATAGATAGATAGATAGATAGATAGATAGATAGATAGATAGATAGATAGATAGACAGAGACAAAGACAGAGACAAAGAGATAGAGAGAAAAAGAGACCAGTATAGCACCCAGACCAGCTAGAACACAGTTATCCCACCGCAATTACGAAACAGATCCTTGGATTTCGACTCGTTCTAATCGGAGATTTTTGCTGTCCCAGAGAGGGAAGGGGGGCAGCGAATAAAATTTGCCAGTCAGTCAGGGAATCGAGGGCGGTGGCGGTGGCGGAGGGCGGGGAGGAAGGTGGCATTTTGTGCCAGAGACCAACCTGCGTGTGCGTCCCACGAACCCAAATTATTGAAAACTTTTCAATAATTCACGCGCCGAGTGGCAATCGAGGAGAGCGGCGGAATCCATCATAGAGGACGCCGCAAATCCGTCTTTATCCGGCTCAATGGCGCTCAGTGGGAACATCCGTCCGGACCTAATCGCCGTCCTATGCTAATATATTCGCTGTCGCCCGACGCCCTAATCCCTGACAGATCAGGCGGCATCAAAAGTGAAATGGAATCGACAACCACCGGACCTTATTCCGCCCTCAAAATGGCGCCCGTCTATCCCTCCTCGCCGCCCCCCGCCCCATCCGTCTCCCTTTCTCCTTCCCTCCCTCCCTCCTTCGTTCTGTCGCTCGCTCGTCTGCGCCAATTGCCGGGGTTTATTTTCGCGCGTCGCTGCCGCTGCCGTTGCCGTCTGCGTCCTCTAATGTTCATTAGGGCGTCGATAGGTGGCGCCGCTGCCGCTGCCGTCGTCGTCGTCGTCGTCGTCGTCGGCTCCCAATTCCAATTTGCATTTGAATGATTGCGGAGGAATTCGACGCGAATTAAATTATCAGTAAAGTTGCATTAGGGCGGCGAAGATAAAATGCAACTCATTCCGGTTAAAGACTGTGAGGAACGCAGACCCATACAACGACGACGACGATGACGACAACGACGACGACGACGACGACGACGATGACGACGACTACCTTAATTACAAATTACGTCAACAGATCCGTCATAATCACCTGCCAGATGGAGTCCATTCCATCGACGAGTCGAGACCAGACGTATCGATTTACGATCGAAGCCGACGGAGTTTCTGTCTTGAATTCCTCGAACCTTCTTCGATTAGCCTTCATTCGAATAGATTTTCGTATATTTAAACTTTAAATCGAAGAAATCCTTTAAAATGAAGCAGTAAATTTCAGTGACGACCTATAAATACCGTGTTGCGTATTGGCTGACGGATTGCCTTGTCCAGACCTTCACTGAGGCATGATTGGAACATGGGCGTCCGCACTCCGCAGAAATTTTTCCAGGGGGTGCAAAACAGGGTCTTGTGACGAAAAAAAATAAAAACAATTTCCAGGGTGGTGCAAAACAATGTTTTGTGACGAAAGAAACAAGTAATTTTACTTTTTCATAACTCCACAATTTTTCCAGGGAGGTGCAATTCCACCCCCTTGCATCCCCTCCGGACGCCTATGGATTGGAACAAATTTTATCCAGGAGTTTAAAAAATTCGCTAATGGTTTGATATAGTTTAGCCCCACTATTAAAATCAAAGTGTATATATCTGTTACTATAATTGAGCCGGTGGCTACAGAACTACAATTAAAACGCACAAATAGGAATGATTTTTTTATTTCAAATATGATTGAATTTAAATATTTCCTCTCCTTCTAAATCGATTTTCAGCGGGTTTTTAATTATGCGAAAGTAGCTCAAATTTGCATTTAAGTAAATTCCATTCTATTCCGTCGATTTTTTAAAGAATTAACTGAAATTTCGTGCTTTGATTGAACTGCAATCACAGCTTCAATCACAATTCATGTTGGCTTAACAAAAACAGTCAGAAACCGATGTCTTGGATAAAATTCACTCAAGTGAGTTCATCTGAAACGAAGCAAAGCAATCCACAGAACCTCACTCAATCAGCTACAGATGATGATGATGATGATGATGATGATGATGATAATGATGATGATGAATGATGATGATAATAATGATGATGATTATTATTATTATTATTATTATTATTATTATTACTATTATTATTACTATTACTATTACTATTATTATTATTATTATTATTATTATTATTATTATTATTATTATTATTATTATTATTATTATTATTATTATTACACTACTACTACTACTACTACTACTACTACTACTACTACTACTACTACTACTACTACTACTACTACTACTATTGTTAGTCTTATTAATATCTAGACAATCTATATAGCGCCGTACCGTCCGTACGCACGGCATCTGCCAAAGTCAAGGGCACTGGACATATTTAACATTCATAAGAAGTCGCAAATAAATGTATCTTCAAGTTTTTCGCGAATTGGTCATAGGAGATGATGATGACGATGATGATAATGATGACGATGATGATGATGACGATGACGATGATGATGACGACGATAATGATGACGGCGGTGGTGGTGGCGATGATGATGATTTTACTGCTACTAATATGCATGGATCAATTAGTTGATCATGATTTGTAGGAAAAGGTGATAATAAGCGGCCATTGTACTCATAAAGGCTGTTTTAGATGCTGCTGTGGTTACGTTGCGGTGACGCTGAAGAGCGCATGCGCAGTGGCACGTGACGTGCGGCTAAATCGTCCAAAGTAGTCGGTCATGCATCAAGTAACACGACAACCTTAGGCGCATCAATATCAGTCCGATTGTCGTTTCATTTCGACCGAAGACTCTCCAGTCGTTTGGCAGCCAACCGAACGGCGCATAATAAATGGCCGCAATTATGCGAAATGACGAATTACGGAAAAGCAGAAACGAGCCACTAATTTCGCTTCCGAATAATTTCAGATAAGCGCTCATTTCGATTTCGATCGGCGACAAATGTCGCTATTTCGTTAGACTGCTTCGCCGTTGCAATCTCCCGGGTTTCTTCGTCTTCTCTCCGCCTGCAGTGTCCTTATCTTTACGCGAAATCGTTCGGGCCTCGAATTTAGAAATTGCCGAAAATTCTTTTGAAACAGATTTGCGTCCACTCCCTAACGACTCTTAATCGAGCGCTTTTGTCGAGGCGTTACACCCGGCGTCGGCCCCCGATTGCGTCGCCCGATTGGCGAATGGGGTTAACGGGGGTGACCGACGCCGACCGTGGCTGGCCGGGGGCTGGAGGGGCCGGAGGCAAATCGTAAAAGATTAATTGCAGTGGTTAAGAACCGCGCATCATTTATTGCCAAAGTTAAAATGAAAAGCCACAAAATCATTGAATCTGTCGATTGCGAGACAGTTCTCTAAATGCAAGAAAACGGACGCAGTCTTTCCTTAGATTAGAAATTGTTCGGATCGTCAACAAAACAAAATATTTCTATCGAAATTTAATCAGAAATCAATGGGCATTAATTTGCAAATTTTTGAATAATTTTATTCGTATTTTGTCTGAAAATCAACTTCCTGATCTTAAATATAAACTCGAATTTCGTTCGAAACGTATCATGGCTCTTTTTCTATCCCCAATTTCCTTTTATAGCAATGACAATTTCTTGGGAAAGTTACCTGGTGCAGAGTTCCTATTAAGGACATTGATTAGAATAGTATAGATGAGCTACAAAGCTAGTGGTTGTCCCAATACTCAATTCCTTCAATGTCGTTTTGCCTTAAGTCTTGGAGGAATGTGACATTTAAAGCCTGGACATCATTTCCTGAATGAGACAAATTGTCCATGCATCAGTTCTAGTCTCGACGAAAATGCCGCGCGTTGCGTGAAATCATGAGACGATCATTATAATCGATGTCAGTTGGACGAGAAGTTAAGAGATTTGTATCACACACCAGGCCGACCGACCACTAGGTCCTGTAGTTTAGGATCTTCAACTTTCAATATTTTATTATTATATTTAACATTGCAAGAATGCTCAATTGCAAAACAGACAAACGAAAGGAACTGGAAACCAGAGGCGGATCTAGGGGGTGCATGGGGGTACAGATATCTCCGGGCGCCGAGGTGAGGCGGCGCCAAAATTGGTTTACGGTAGGGAGCTCCGCTACCGGTGATGCCTTTTTTGCTTGTCAGGGTATTTGCGAAGTTGAATAAAGGGGCGACAAATGGGCAGTGCGGCGCTCTTTTTGGCTTCTTAAGATTTTCGTCAAGCTGAGGGGGCGCCACCAGTATATTTTTCCCCCGGGCGCCGGACACCCTAGCTCCGCCCCTGCTGGAAACTGAAATAGCTGTGTTTCAAACCTGGTTTCAAAGGCGCGCGGTTGCCGGAACTTCAAACAGAGAAGGGTGAACTCTAGATTTCTGCTCCTGCTAAAGAACATTTGTGAGCTAATAAATGCTGATTTTTTCGAGCCTTAATATAAATTGTGGGATAATAGTATTGAAACGCATGAAGAATCTGTTTAGACAGGCAGCAGAAGAGCGGCGGCGGTGGTTGATTAATAAACCTGCGGCCGAGAGACCGAAGTCTGTCAACCGGTGATTAAATTATCAAAGTTTTCTTTGACACAAAGGTGTCGGTCTTGGATCGTTTCAAGTCGCCCGACAAAGCGACCGCCTCTTTTGAGAGCTCGCCGACAGTCGCCGTGCACGGCTCCTCGACAGAGGCAAAGGCGAAGCCCGGAATATCACTGCGCGCCTTTATCGGTCTCCGTTCCTTGATTAAGTCGAGCCAAGACTCCGATCCCGAAACCAATAATTACGCGAATTTATTCATCTGTCAAGTCTTGGCAATCATTCTCTCGTATACCACTATTCGACGTCTCAACTCAACGGCCGAATTCTAAAGAGAACTTTTAATAACATGTCTAGTTTTTGACGTTTAGCGAAATTGTCCGGTAGTCGGGGGGGGGGGGGGCTCCGCAGACTGCGGTCAGCGGTCTCTTGCTAGTTGCGCTGCTCGCCGCTAGAGCGACATCGAAATTGAATTAATCGCGGCTCGCCTGTTGACACCGTCCCCCCTAATTACCGGTTTCGAAGCCAGTTGCGGCGCCTCGGGTGAGAGCACGTGAAATGCTCATCGTTCAGCGCTGCTTAGTTGCAGTCATGGCCTGACACGAGATCCGAGATTTTTCTTCATTGCTTTGAATTCTCTTACACAAGGACATGCGAACATGTCAGACATGACAGAGAAAAATGCTCAGAGGGACGCGGAGTGGGGTGGGAGGGGAGGGGTGGTTGTTGTTGATGGCTTCGTGTTGCTTGCAATGTGAGTTAAAGTAAAGCTGTAAAGTAAACCAAAATTTCATAAATTATGACGAAAGTAACAGCAAATGCGCATACAACCCAACCCCCACCCCTACACACACACACACACACACACACACACACACACACACACACACACAGCCTGTCGTGCTAAGTAATCTTATTTCTTCGTTCAAACTGAACCCGATTTCAACTGGGCAGTTCAGCGTATACGGGTGGATCCTGTACATACAGTCGAACTTCGTTATAACGGACTCGGTTATAACGCACCGCATTGTACGGTCCCGTGTTGTGATACGATACAGTATTGGATGTTACGTACTTCGGATATGATGTCCTGAATTTTTCAGACCCGCCAGAAACGTTAGAACTAAGTTCTGCTGTAGATACAGTGAAACCCGCTTAATTGCATAGGTGCTGTGCAAGCCTTGTTTACGCTATTAACTGGGCTATGCGAATAGCCGGGACGTCTGATAATTAATTGTACGCACCAAACACCGGTTCGGGTTTTTATTTTTTGTTATGCGATTATGCGGGTTATGCAATTAAGCGGTATGCGATTTAGTGGGATCCACTGTATTACACGAAGTGCCCTGATAAGGCTAATAAGTGCGCAGATTCGGCCACGCTTTGTCTCCGCTCTAGCAATATTTGTGACGATTTCTATGTCTTAGGGATCCCACAGAAGGAACTTCAAGAACACTGAATCAGATTGTGGAAATGCCTCTGACATTTCAACGCTCTCGAAAAAAAATATGTTTCCTTCAAAATTTTCTCTAAATTCTCCCGATCATATCACGATCGTCAACTCGAAGAAGTCGAATGGAAATCAGTGAACCTCTTGATTCTGTCATGGTGCTAGGACAAAATGTCAGCGGACAAAATGTAACGGACAAAATGTCATGGGGACAAAATGTCATGGGGACAAAATGTAACCCTAACTCTAACCCTAACCCCAACCGTGACATTTTGTCTGTGACATTTTGTCCGCTGACATTATGTCCTCATGACATTTTGTCCGCGGACATTTTGTCCGGCCACGTCTGTCATCCTCCATCAGAGACCAACGCATGTCAGTTTTTCATTTGTCCATCCTTGCCTTGTGCTTTTCATGGGCATTGTTCAGATCAGTTTAACATTACGCCACACGGTTTCAAACTACGCGGCCAAGAAAGATCCTTGGGGCCGAAATCATCAATGACCGTTCGATCATATCTCCTGCAGCGCAGCGCGGATCGACTAACTGAGACCAGATGACGATGACATTTCCTGCTCTGCAGTATCGAAATTCATTTTCTATTAATTTCCAATCCTCGGTTTATCTGATCGTAGCGCAAGTCTTCCAGTGTGTATTGCGTCGCCTCGTCGTCGTCGTCGTCGTCGTCGTCGTCGTCGTCGTCTCCTACTCTTCACGGGAATTCTGTCGAATGGCAGTGATTTTCATATTTCCTAATAACTTGGCGACAGCTGGTACAACCATTTCGTTCGTCTCGATTCCGATCGCCAGATCCTTTCCCCCTGAGGCCAGATACGATGCCCGCTGTCCGGTCTTCACGGCCGTCGAGTCGATTCGTCAGCGCCGCCTGCCACCCGGGGGCCGGACGGCCGCCGCCGCCGCCGCCCGCCGCCGCTGCGGTGTCCGGTGACACCGTCGACCGATCCAAATGAAATAGATGCTCCCTTATTAATCACAATATCGTTAATGACCGGCGCTCGTTTCCGGTTCAATGGAATGGGCCTCAACCGCCGCGGAAATCGCAGCTGACGTACGCGAGAATAGAACGAGAATTTGCGCGAGATCGCGTCTGACGCGCTCTGACGTTTTCCATTTCCATTCGAAGGAAGGGGGGGAGGGAGGGAGAGAGGGAGGAGCCGATGTCGGCTGCTCTTCCATCGCAAAACCATCTTATTCTATCTGTGTCTGCCTGCCTGCCTGCCTACCTATCTCTGTATGTCTATCTGTCTCCCTCTCGCCAGCCGACCAGGGACCGATTCCGGTGGGTATCACTTGCTCTGGTTTTCTATTTGCAGAGATTTTCTTCAAAAAATAATTTAATCCTCTGTTTGAAGAATCCAAGTAAAAAGAAATTAGCAGTTAAAATAAAAAATACAGTAATAATAATAATAATAATAATAATAATAATAATAATAATAATAATAATAATAATAATACGGTTTAAAATGGTCCAGTATAGGGTCTGCCCTGTGTGAGAACCACTGTTGTATTTATTTCGAAGAATCGATTGGAACAATGTTCTCGGTTAAGATGATTCTTTTCCATGTTTCATGGTCTGCTCCAACTTTGGCATTCCAATCTTCTGTTATAATTATTACATGTATATCATGCTTTGGGATTGCACTTATAGTAGATTGCAATGTCTTGTCTTTAACTGTCTTGGCTCTGAAGATTGGCTGCATTGTGGACTGCCTTCTTCCAAGTGTTACGATCTTCTGCTCTTCTTGTCGCCTGCTCTAGAGTGAGTCCTGTCCATTCTTGGATGTCTTCTTCCCACTTTTTTGGCCTACCTTCTTTTCGTGGTTCTGGCATTGTACCTTGTACTAGCTGTTAGCCAGTCAAAAATGACGAGGGAGAGAGGCTACCTCCTTTCCCGATTTATTGTAAAAGTTCGTTTTATTACATATAACAATTTTTTAAAATCTGAAAATGTAAAGTGAATGCATAGATTATCATTAAAATTTTTCCTATGTGCTCACTGGGTGGTCTTGCCCCCTCCCCCACCACAGGGAGCTGCTCACCATAACGGAACCTACGGATACGGTTTGGGCCTACGATTCCATTGGGATTTGGTCTCCGACGGGGGTGCGCCCTTCAGTGTTACCTACGGCCCATTTTGAGCATATGCGGCTTCTTTTTTGCTTACGGACCCAAAGGGGCTTTGTATCCCATGGAGGGCTGTGACTTTTTCTCCCCGAGAACTGTGCCCCAGTGGAGGATAAAGCCCCACGAGGGGCTGTGGCTAGGTCTTCCACGGGAGGCTGCGGCCCAGTAAGGCCTACGGCTTCACATGAGGGCTGCGCCCCCAGTAAGACCTGCGGCCCCACACGTGGGGCTGCGCCACTCAGTGAGCTCCCTCCGGGGCTTGGGCTTGGTCTCCGACAGAGAGGCTGCGCCCCCCAGTGGTGCCGTACATCGTGCAGGCAATCAGGACGATTCGTTAGGCCTCCAAACGTCAGTTGGGGCTTGCAACGACGTTCCAACATCTGCCGTGCATCGCGCTGCGCCCCTTCCAGTAGGGTCTACAGGCTACGGCCCATCCAATACCCATTCGTTCGTTTTGTTTGCTTTTCAAGACGGGGACTGCCTGTCCCCAGGAGAGCCTATGTAGGCGCCAACAAGATCTCGGTACTGCACCCCCAGTTGGTGACCTATTCCAATATTATATTGTGAATTTTGATGGTGCATTTCTTGTCTTTTAGTGCCATTACCTTTGTCTTAGCAATATTGATCAACATATTATATTTTCTGGCTATTAAGTCCACCCTGGACACAAGATCTTGCAATTCTGCAGTTGAATCTCCGATAAGTATGATGTCAAGTGCGTATCTTAAATTTGCCATCATTCTCCCTCCCTCTTATTTTGATGCCACCCATGAAACCGTCCAGTGCTTCTCTCATTACCTTTTCTGCCATGATGTTAAACAGATTGTAATAGGCTTATACAAATTGTCTATCATCTTCTCTGAGCTATCGGATGTAGGAGAACATAGGCTACTTGAATTAGTGCCATTTTACCAAACTTTGTTAGAAACCTTGCTGTCATATTCTAGATGATGCTGTATTGTATCCAATAAGAGATCTTGTTGCCTTTCCTGGTCATCAGTATAGTTACTCCTTCTTGCCAACTGTTATCGTCTTTACCTGAGCATATTATCTTATAGTTTGATCCGTCTACTGACGTTGTAAACTCCCCTTTTCCCTTCCATCTTGTCTCTGATATTCCTAGTTATGCCCAGTATGTCCCATTGATGCTTTTTCATTTCTTGCACAAGTATATTTATTCCCCCGAGGAGTAAGTGTTCTTACCTTCCAGGCAATGTTCCCTCTAAGCTGTGCGCGTGTGCGCGCACAGAGGTCGCAAAGCAAGCGCACAGATGAAAAACATGGAACGCACAAATTTTTGACAACATTTTTCCATTGCTTGCATATCATACACGCACTTACTGATAAAGATTCACCCTTTGTTGTGAACTTGTAACAGCTCCATACAATTACAAACTTCTGGTCTATACTATATATGGACAAAAGAGGTCTTTTATTTAATGATTTGTACAAAGCACGTGGTTCCAAATATCGATAAAATTAAAAGAATAAAAAGCCAGCGATAGAAATGTCTTTAAATAGAAATTCGAAATCATTGACGTAAACGTGAGAGAAAAAATGGGAAGCCGAGCCCTGTATCACCCCATTCCCTATTGTACCCTCTCAAAAACCGGGGACTTGCGCCTAGAAACCTAATATAAGTTTACGCTTATGTTGGAAATGAAAACGAACAGCGATTTCATTTAAGAGTTCATGGCTGCTCTTGATTGTGAACAGTTTCAAGATCTGTAGCAAATCGAATGGATCGATATAAGTGGAACGTGTCTGACAATCAGCGAAAACTGTGAACTTAATGAATATGTTGAAGAACAAGAGAAGGAATCAATTAGAGCAGGGTTCCCAGACATTTTGGAACTGTGGCCCACTTCAACAGTTGTGTACAGTGGCGTAGCGAAGGGGCAGAGGAGGCGAAGCGTCCTAGGCGGCGCTTGCCCCAGGGGCGGCATTTTCGAGATTTCCTAAATTTGTAAAATAATTATTAGGGGTATTTTTGCTTGTAAGACTTTTTAGAGACTCGATAACCTTTTTTATTTTTTTGCTTGTCAGACTTTTCTAGAGACTTGATTGGTTAGGTTTTTTCCATGAAATTTTGAAATTTTGGAGGCGGCACTTTTTTCTCGCCCCTGGGGGCACTTTGCCTCTCTACGCCACTGGTTGTGTAAGGTGTTGCGACTCTAAAAATAGGCCTATAATAGCAAGTAATATAAAAATGCATTATGCCATCTGGCGAAAGTTGGTTGAAAAGAATCCTCTGAGTTTTAAATAAATGGCAAAACAAAAGCTCTGATTCAATTCGAATGAAAAATGTGGCAAATATATTAGGCGGAATTATTCATGCTTTTGCCAAATAAGATGAAAGAAGAGAAATAAATATTGAAATTTCTTGAAAATTGTCTTTTTTAAACTTTTCCAAGAACATACCTTTATTACGGGTCTTAAAAATCCTATGAGTATGGCAAAATCGCCTAACCGCTAGCTAATGGTTCTAGGCCTAATAGTTCAGAGATTCCTGTTGTTATTGGAGTTTTAGAGCAAAATGGTCGGCATACGCTTCCTTGCGTTATTGTGAAATGAGTTTAATTTTAAAAAGTTCTATAGCCTAGGCAAGGGTTGCCCAAACATTTTGGAACTGTGCGACTCACGTCAGCGGCTGTGTAACATGCCGTGACCCTGCAACTTATTGTCGACTAAAATTGCATAAAAGTTTCATAAAACACTATTCATTTTGCTATGAGCTGCGTATGGAGGATTGCATGCATATAAATTTCTTAAGACCTAAGTATACTTGCAAGAGGAAGGTATAGTGTTTGCGCTCCCCCTCCCACCACTTTTTCATCCAAGTTTACGCCAATTCATGTGTTATATTCTAATCTGGTAGGAAAATTGTAAAAAAGTGGATCATTGACCGATAAGAGTGTTCTGAGACGTATTAGCTTGTTAGCAAATAAGTAATGTTGATTTCAGACAAATTCTCGGTGCGCACAAAAGTTGACTTTCCATGTAAAACTTTGCACACAAGAAATTTCAGGCGCACACAGACTAAAAAAATTAGAGGGAACATTGCTTCCAGGCGCCTACTCCAATGCACCCATTTGTTCCTAGTCTTGGCTTTGGTTGGCACCCTCAGTATCTAACTTATCTCTGGATGTCCTAGTGCCCAAACAACCAGGGCGGACCTTGGTGATCCGCAGAGGCGTAATTGGAGGGGGCCAAGGGGTCGTGGCTTCCCAAGGAAATGAAGAAATAATGTATAATGTATTAAATAAATAAATAAATGCAAAATGTGCAAAAAATCGCAAACATTGACAAAAATTTGCAAAAATATCAAAACATTTGCAAATTTGCCCAAATTTGCCCAAATTTGCCCAAATTTGCCCAAATATGGCAAAAATGGCAAAAATATTGGCAAAAAAATTGCAAAAAATTTGCAAAAAATTGCCAGAAATTTGCATAAATTTGCCAAATATGCAAAAATTGCCGAAAATTTGCAAAAAAAGCCAAAAATTTGCAAACAAATTATCTCGCCCCCAAGAAAAATGTGAAATGACGCTACTGGTGATCCGGGCGACGTCCGAACCGGCACGATCCTTCTTTTATTACACTGTTCATGTCTCTGTTTCGTCTCCTTCCATGACCTCGTATTCTCCATGCACTGGTCAGGACTTCACGGCAGTGGCGTAGCGAGTAGCGAGGGGGTCAGGGGGCAGCTGGCCCCTGTCGCCGAGGTGGGGGGCGCCAAAATTGGGTATTTGGGTAAGTGAAATGTATAATAAAGAAGAAGAAAATATGAGACAACTTTTTTTGCTCGTCGGCACTATATGAAAAGGGGCGCCCGTAAGATTTGAGGGACGCCGAGAACACTGTTACGACCTCTTATTTAGCTCGTCAGCAGTGTTGGGGGCGCCGATGGTAGACTTTGCCCCTGGGCGCCGGATACCCTCGCTACGCCACTGCTTCACGGTGCATCAAGGTGGCCGCAATATCCCATTAAATTGGATATCTGCTCTCAGCAACCTCGCCTGCGCTCGAAGATCTTCCGCCGTGTCGATTCCACCGCTGCGTCTTCTGGTATAATTGGTCCAAGGCACCTTATTCTGTGATATTCGGCGCAATCCCATGCAGGAGGCTTCTCTGCCCAGAACTTCCCCCATCCGAAACACGGGGGGAGCGCCTCTAGTTCTATACGGAGAGTCTACGCCGTTGTATCCCAGCGCGAGGGGCCATAGAAGGCATAGATCTTGGAAAAATAAGCCATAGATTCATTATATATATATATACTGTATATACACCGGTACACATCATATATGCCTGAATTATATACGTTGTTTAAGTCCAAACCATAGAGATAAATGTGGAGGATTTTGGGGCTTGTATGTTTCATCTACAAGGGTTTCTTATAAACAAAAGGTTGAGCTGCAAGATGGCGTCTCAGCTTCCTGTCTTTTTCTCCCAAAGCTCGATGGGGTTAACATTTATCATTTTCATCTGGAAGACGACTTTGGAGTTGGGTTGACGAAAGAACCATTAACTGTTAAGACTGGTATTCCAGAGAACAAATCTCCCAAGTTGATCCTACTGTTTTGGAGAGGTTCTCGATACTTGACTGACTTAAAATATGTCTCCAAGATTTTGAAGATTTGTGGGGACGTGGTAATTGAAGGTAGCTATGTAGATTGCTTCCTTGCTGACAGAACTTTCATGCTCCATAACCAGAATCAACTTCTGAACCAAAATCAGTGAGTGTTTATGTAATCTGGTCCATTGATTTTGAATATTTGCTTAGCAATCGATTTGAGTTTTTTTCCATGGATCTAATCAGGTTTTTAACATTGAGTAAATCCTTAAAGTTCAAGCCAACCGTTTGCTCTTTTTAAAAAAACTCTTTTATCCTTTTTTCTTTGACTTGTTTTGAGCATTGGGTATTTTCATATAATTTTGTCATTTCTTAGTTTTTTTACTTCTGGCCATTATTTTATGTAAAAATCTTTTGTAATTTGTATGATTGTGCAGTGCTGGTACTTTTTGCTTTATTCAATGAAGAAGTTACAAATAATAATTAATAATAACGTTGGATGATAGAAAGTTTTATTGACAATAAAATCTATTTTTTCCAGATCTACACATCTATTAAAAGAATTCTAGGCAAATGTTCTAAAGATGTTCATTTTAAATCGGGTGTTCACTTCATGGTGAAAGTTTCGTTTACATCGTGAGATGGATCTTAAGAGATTGCTGTTAACCCTGTTATTAGGGGTTTCGTGCCGGTTTTCGTGCCTATTCGCCTGGGAGTTGCTTTCTGTGGAGGAAGTGACCTGCTTGTTACTTCTGTTGTCATTGAGGCAGATAAGAAGAGTGAAAAGCTGGTTAAAGCAGAACTTTTATGATTGAAGGCTGCTCTCTTGCCGGAGAAATGTTCTGTTGCTTTCTTGTTTTGCTCCAATTCACGACTTTCTGGGCAATTGTTTACTGGCAAAGGAAATTTTGAGTCTGTTGAGCCAGAGGCGTTCAGGAAATTGTTTCCTGACGTCCCGATATTTGGATTCTCGGAAGATGCAGAAATAGGATTTGATCATCTCCCTGGCAATGCAGATACGAAGGCAGCTGTTGACTACAGCAAAATTAAATACTGTCATAGAGGAACGGCTATATTTGTGATTCTGTATTTTCCATGACTTTGCAAAGACAAAGTGGAAGAGACTAGTATGCTTATATTTCAATTTTATTTTGACAATTACGGTTTATGTTTCTGATATAAATGTTTGAAATAGCCATCTACCAAGATGGTCTCTATGCTAGCTACATTGCAAAACAGATGCACGCAATTCTTATATAGAAAATTCTTCTGTAACAACCAGTCGACCCAATACATTGAATTATTAGATGCATTTGTTTTATATTTAGATTTGAAATTGCACTAAGGTGATACGTGAGAATTAAGAAGACTGTGAACTGAAACTTTAGGCCCATGGGCCAAGTTTTTAAAAATATAATACTTAAAAATTATTTGTAGAATTATAATGAGGTATGTGATGATGATTATTGTTATTATTATTTTTATAATTCCGTTTTTAGTCTTCATTTCTTATTACCATTCTCAATATTCCAAAAATGGAGCTTTGATTTTTCTGTACTCATTCATTCTGCATATGTGTCCAACTGGATGGATTGCTTTGGCTTAATTCTCTTGCATAGTTCATTCTTAAGACTTTTACCCACTCATTTCTTAGCACTCTTCAATCTTTATGCTTGCTGTTACGTTCACACAGATAATAAATTAGCAGACTTACCATTTGATAATTAACATTGCGATTGTGACACATTATTTTAAACGTGGAGGTTGCATAACTATGTATACTTTGAGGCATCTCTGTGGATGAATGGGCATAGCATTGGCTTCGCTCATAGCCTGTCGATCCGCAGTTGAGTCTTGGAGCCAGCAATTGGAGGAATTTGTATTGCACGTCCATTGGTGCACAAAGTCAAAAGTCAAAGTCCTTCCCTTAGCCTCACGGGCTCATAAGGCGGCGCTGATCTCCGTTTCTATAGCCCTCAGCCAGGCGTGCAATGCCACGGATACGGGGCTAGTGTATCGCGTAGCGTACCTGTTTGACTTATCGCAGAGATTTTTACCACTGCTCCTCATTTTAGCACCGCGAAAAAGGCTGAGCCGACCTTTAGGGCTCCTGCGGGACTCGAACCCGCGACCTCTTGCTCCATCGTCTAACGTTGTTACCACTCTGCTAACTTCCCGCCCCACATTGGTGCACAGTGGGCATTAATTTGGTCTGCGTTGTGCATTCGGCAGAATTACAAGGGCGCAACATAATCTCGTCTGTTGTAACAGTACAGTATGCATCGTAATGGATATTGTCCGTAGACGATACAGCGTGAACTGTTAAGAGCCCGTTTGGCGTCCTAACTAAACAGTTAGTTCCATTTTAACAAAACGTAACAGCGTATACGAGGGATTTCAGCAGTAAATGCTTGTAGTTTTTTCTTGAAATGCTGATTTCTTTGTTCACGAGAAAATCAAGAGTCATCAGCTTGAGAAGTAATCATTCGGCAATTTTGACAGAGGAGGAGAATTTGTCGACGGAAGAGTGCAGTGAGTGAGGACTATAAGAGAACAGCAGTTGACGAACCAAAGCAGTTAACATGATCTATGGCCATTACTATTAACGCTGATCAGCGCTGGACTCTCACCGGCGTCGACCAGCTGCTCGGTGGGCGTAGGGGCCTTCGAGGAGGAGGAGGAGGCGGCCACGCCAGTGACGGCCGGCGACCGCCGTAAGGAAGCCGGGGCAGGAGGAGGCCTTGGGTCCTCCGTCCCCGGTCTTCTACGTCGGCTGTTTATTGATCCCCTTCAGAACAACCGAAAGTTGGAATGCCAAAGAGCCTGGAACGAACGCCCCACTGACAAATCAATTTAATTCGAATAGATTTATTGGGAGGGAGTTTCCGCGTGACACGTGTATCGGATACGGTCGGTCACGTGACGACGCTTTCTTCCGGTCACTTCAAGCAAAAACGGTGCTTTGTGTCGTCGATTGAACTCTCGCAGTAATATTAATATCACGAGGAAAAAGTTCTTCAACGCCCTTCCCCCCCCAAGGATCATAATTTCAAGGAAGAGAAAATGTAAAGTGCAAGAGGGACGGACGGAGGACTAATGAAGGAACAGATGGGCAGATGGACGCCTGTCTATGCTCTTATCTACCAGTCCGTAGGTTATCACACTTCTTTTTATCTCTACGTCCGTCCCTTACTGTTCCCGTCTCCATTAGTCTCTCTCGCAGTCTCTTTCTGTCTCTGTTTCTGTCCCTCTGTCTCTGTCTGTATGTTTGACACTTTCTGTGTCTCTGTCCCTCTGTCTCTGTCTGACTCTGTCTGTCTGTCTGTCTGTCTGTCTGTCTGTCTGTCTGTCTGTCTGTCTCTCTGTCTCTCTCTCTCTCTCTCTCTCTCTCTCTCTCTCTCTCTCTCTGTGTGTGTGTGCTGTGTACGGAACAGTGTCGTAGTGTCATTTAATACGTGCTGCAAGAGAGGCGCTTCGTCGCATCGACTGCGCTGTTTGAGCGTCCTTCGCCGGTAGATGTCGCCAGGCTGCTTAGCATTCAGACAACAGTTGGACGAAGTAGTCCCCCGTGTATTCCTGCGCCGCCGAACCACTCTTCTATTATTTAGAAGTTTCGCGGACGAAGCGGGCGTCGCCGGCCGAAGCGCCGCCGTTCGCCTAAAAGGCAGATGAACATTAACAGCTTATTTGAATTCATTAGACGGTCCCAGTCACCGCCGACGACGACGACGGCGGGCTCTGGTCCACCGGCGATGGTCCGTTCTGGAAGGCCGGCGTCGCCTCCGCACCCCCGCCCGCCACTCCCTCCCTCCCTCCCTGCCGTCGTCGTCGTCGTCGTCGTCGTCGAGGCGATTCCTTGGAGACTGGAATGATTTAGGCATGGAAAAGTTGCAGTTAGTCTGGTGTCTTTGTGATTGAATTCGATGACAGTTCTTCCAATCGCCTTGCGCATTCCCCGCTGCAGTGCATTGCGGTGCATTGTGTATATGTGCTCATACGTCGATGATTTCATTGGTTGCAGGTTTTCATTCATCTCCCCTTCTCTCGCCCAGACAACCGAGGGAAGGGAAGATGAATTAAAGCATGCATACACGCAACGGCGTGCATAGATAGATAGATGATAGATAGATAGATAGATAGATAGATAGATAGATAGATAGATAGATAGATAGATAGATAGATAGATAGATAGATAGATAGATAGATAGATAGATAGATAGATAGATAGATAGATAGATAGATAGATAGATAGATAGATAGATAGATAGATAGATAGAGATAGATAGATAGATAGATAGATAGATAGATAGATAGACAGACAGACAGATAGATAGATAGATAGATAGATAGATAGATAGATAGATAGATAGATAGATAGATAGATAGATAGATAGATAGATAGATAGATAGATAGATAGATAGATAGATAGATAGATAGATAGATAGATAGATAGATAGATAGATAGATAGATAGATAGATAGATAGATAGATAGATAATCCAAAGCTCTGACCAGCCATTAGTCGGTCACTTCGGAAGTTCGGACACGTGACAAGACTTTCTTACGGTCATTTATCATTATGAGATGCTGGTGTTCAACAAGTCTTATACCCTTCCAACACTTATCCCCACTACCCTCCACCCTCGCTATTCTTCAGTAACTTATAAGTATTATGTCATCATCAGCATCACCATCATCATCACAACAACAAAAATCATCATCATCATCACCACCAGCATCATCAGCACCACCACCAAAATCATCATCACCACCATCATCATCCGCAGCAGCTCCATCACCATCGCCACCACTATCATCATCATCATCATCATCATCATCATCATCATCATCATCATCATCATCATCATCATCATCATCATCATCATCATCATCATCATCATCATCATCATCATCATCATCATCATCATCATCATCATCATCATCATCATCATCATCATCATCATCATCATCATCATCATCATCATCATCATCATCATCATCATCATCATCATCATCATCATCATCATCATCATCATCATCATCATCATCATCATCATCATCATCATCATAATTACTCTCTGCCAATTCATCATTGGTAATAGCTAGCCAGAAGACGTAGTACATGCTAGGCCTAAGTATTCCGTGGCGACTGGTTCTCCTGATATAAGATTTCAGCGGCACTGAGGCGCTGAATAGTTGTCGCTTCCATCGAATTACAGCAAGAATGATGTTTGGCAAAACAGATGAATGAATAAGCGTTTGAAAGAGAAGAACAAATCGAGGATAGAGTCTAGAGAAAGGATATATATATATATATATATATATATATATATATATATATATATATATATATATATATAGAGAGAGAGAGAGAGAGAGAGAGAGAGAGAGAGAGAGAGAGAAGAGAGAACGAGAAGGAGAGAGAGAAAGGAAGAGAGGGAGAGGTGAAGGTCATAGAGTAATAGGAAGACTTAGAGAGACGCCCCTGTGACTGCAATGGCGATGTATGAATTAATCTCTGGTTGCATATCGTAGATAATTTAATATCATTCGTCCATTATTCAATTTCTGTCGGATGCCGCACCCTAAGCCTCTCGTCGCCAGAGCGAGCGCTTCGTGCGGCGCCTCCGACGCCCGCTAGATGGCCGCCAGCGCCGTCGCTCGACGCCAGATGTCGCCCCGACGTCCGCCCGTCGCTGGTCCGGTCCATGCGCTCTGTCTCGGCGAAGGATTTCGAGAGTCTGCCTGGATTATGAAAACCGGATTGAGGAAGGTTGAAGCAGACATACAGGATGATTTTATTCATTGGTTAAGGCCCCGGAATTTTGTTCTTATATTACTTAATTAATCTTACGATGGAGCAGCGGTTGGCGCACTGGTCTGCAAATGATGAGGTCCGTGGTTTGAAGCCCGAGCTGTGCAGAAACTGTTCGGTTGTTTCTGTCCCAAGCGCCTCCAGTCGACGCGGCTGTGAATGAGTACATCGGGCGTTAGCTCGGTGGAAGCAGGGTTTAATCTAGGCCGTTTCCGGGGGTAATTGCCCTCCCCGGAAATGTCAAATTCCCCCGGAAATTTTGGCATACTACATCAACTAACAGCAGCCCCTATGGCTGACTTCCCCCAGCCTCGTCAGTTTCCCCCCTGAGTCCAGAGTCTAGATTAAACACTGGGTGGAAGGAAAGGCGGCGATGGAAAGGTTGGCAATCCGCCCTCATTCAGCCTTTGCCTTGTAAAACTGAAGGCACTAACGCTTCGGTTCTCCGACCAGTGGCGGCTCCACAGAAGGACGCGGGGAGGCCCGTGCCCCTCCCCTATTGAGTGCCTGCCCCCCAGTGGCCCCTCCTGTTGGGATCCTGTACTTAATACTACATACATAATAACAAATGGTTGGCCCCATGATTAGAAGTTGCCACCCCAACGGCTCCCCCAGTTGCCAAATCCTGGAGCCGTCTCCGACGTACCCACGCTGGCATTTACCTCTTTTTACGGGAAAATCTAATTTTGCTGCGATATCAGAAAACAAAATCGCAATTCGAAACGTTATTTGAGTTTACTTTTATAGCCATTCATTCACTGTTTAAGTTATTTAGAGCTATTCTTTGTTAATAGATAAGAGTATCCAGAACAATCTCTATGGTCACTGATCTATGCTCACCAGCAAGAAATCTGCTTCTGCCATTGGCGTCTATTAATAGACGACAATGGTTTCTATGGTTTCTGCCCACCAGTGGGCGGAGCAACCGGACTTTGTTGGTAAACACTGGATACCCCTATAGTAACACTCGTGTATCTAAGTTAGATAGTTTCTTGCAACCAACTTATTTATTCATTCTTTTTGAATCAAATGCTTGCATTGACTTATATGACAACATCGCACCGCACAGTTACAATTATGAATTATATATCAGCTAAAAAGAAAGGCATTGTGATTCGTGTGATTCATTGCATTGCAGTTTACAGTTGATTGTGCTCTGGAGGGCGTTGCGAATTTATTTCGTAGTCACAACAAGCGGAATTTATGGCCGAAATAATGACAGAGAGACAGATTCATATTGAAAGGACCCGAAGAAAATTATTTCAAACATTTTATTCGCGTTTAATGCTGCGCATTTGACCAATGGCGTTTGCTAGAAGTGATTACTATACTTTGGTTTTATGGCAGTTTCTTAGAACCATAAATGAATGTTAAAACGTTAACACTTGACGCGTTTACTTTCACGCGAAGTGAATTTCCTGTCGCACGATTTCGAATTTTCCGCAGCGCAGATCTCGCGCTGCTGTCAAGAGCAGCCAGGGCATTAGCATGGGCGCCGCTGGCACTTGAGGTAGGGGTGGTGGTGGACTGGGGGTGGAGGGGTGGTTGTTCGGTTGCGGTAATTTCCAGGTCAATAGATCCCTCGGATAACCGAATGGCTCAGTTTGACTGATTGATACTACGGACCCGTTGCCCAGGATCAGACCGTCTCTCCCCTGCGCCGCCCGTGACAACCGTGATCCCGGAGACGGGAGCCACTGGCCGCCGTCGACGCCACCGAGGCTGCTGCCGCCGCCGCCGGGGCTCAGTCGCCGCCGCCCGCTCGCCCGTCCGCCCTCGTTCGATCGCCAGAGCCGACCGACCGACCGACCGACTGATAGCGGCGATAAGAGACATATTTCCGTAATCGTTTTCTGATGGAACTCATGCATATATTACTGTAACGGCGAGAGGCGTTTTGGCTGGTGGTAACCGATGTGTGTACGACTTTCGGAAAAATTGTGCAGGCGCTGCATCAATTCCAGTGAGTACCGCGACTGTCACTGTCAGATCGGTTGGAGGAGTACTCGAGAGTACTCGTACCTAAGGCGACGGCTGAAACCTATCGCTGTAATGATTTCCTCCTTTAACAGGACAGATAAGAGACGAAACAGCGCGAAATTTCACTTCCATGCAACAGTCGAATGTTGTCTCCATGCAATATCGACAGAAAATCTTCGATAACATTCGGAATAATCGTCTCAGATGTTTTGATTTTTATCTATCGTCATTCTATCGTCATTCATAAAGCTTTATCTCTGTACAGACACATTAAAGTAATAACGCTGCATACGTACCAAAATTCGTGCAGTCTTGGTTGTATAGATGCATACTGTAGGTGTTTAATTGTGTATATTGTATATATATATATATATATATATATATACATTTCAAAAATGACGAGATTGTCTTTTTACCACCCAATTTTGTGCAAATGCAATAGCATTTTATGACAAAGGAGATTGCAACCTAATTTTGCTATAACACAGAATTAACATTAAAGCATTTTGCGCAATTGAAACTCGCCGCCTTTTCCTTCAACCAAGTTAACGCCCATTCGCATGAATTTTCTGAAACTTGATAGTCAACGTTAGTGAATGATTTGGCAGTGGGACTGCAGTGCTTGATTCTCTTGTTTGCTGTGCTGATTTTTCAAAGCAACAGCCTGCTGCAGTCTTGGATTGTCGGAAAGATCGCAACGCTGGACCTTTTATTGTTTTGCACAGAGGGTTAGAAAGAGGGATAAAATAGCTTGCAATGATGCAAATCATCTTCTTAGCTCTTATATATATGTATAAATATTGGAAACTTTCTCATTCAAAACTTTCGCGAAATTGTGATAATACTTGTGTTCAAACATTGTCATCAGTGTGATCTTTGCCAAATTTAGTTTTTGTTTATTTTGTTCCTCTGAGATCCCTTTAGAACCATGACCAAAGTGGGGTTACCGCTGAAAATATTTTGCTAGGGGCTTTAAACATTTTTCGGGAGGAGAGGGTGATATTTTAGGCCGTAAAGTGGACTCTACCCCAATTTTTTTGTTTTCATACGGACGTTAGAAAGAGTAATAAACAATCAAACCTCATCTTTTTAGCTCCTATATAGCCTGAGATATAGCAAATTTAAAACGTTACAGCAATCATTTCTGAGAACGCTTTTTCAAAAATTAAACTGTAATAACGACGTCTAAAATTTAATCAGTTGAGGGTTGGGTATTGAGTCTAGGAATGAATAAATATAATATTTATAATAATGGGTTGGGAGAGGGAAGTTGGAGGAAGGTTTGATTTTCGAGTTGTGTAGGTTTGGGAACGGGGTTCTATTGGGTTCTATTGGGAGAGGGAAAAGGATTGAGAGGGAAGGGGAACGGGGTTTAGGGCCCATAATGGGTTGGGGCTGGAATGGGTTGGGCCTGGGTATTGGGAGAGGGATGAGGAGAGGAAAAGGGATGGGGAGATATATATAACGGGGTTTGGGGCCAGGGCCGGAATATTTGGGGCTGGGGTGATTGGGAGAGGGATGGGGAGAGGGAAAAGGGTTGGGGAGACAAGGGGAACGGGGTTTGGGGGGGATTGGGAGAGGGATGGGGAGAGGGAAATGGGGAAAAGGGGAGACGGAAGGGGGAACATTTAGGGATGGGGAGAGGGAAGGAGATGGGGACTTTGGGGCCGGGGCAATGAGAGGGATGGGGTGAGGGAAGGGGGACTGGGGTTTGAAGACGCTAAACGCTCCGTTTTGATTAAAATAATAAGATATATGTTACCCGCCGTGTTGCGGACGGACAGACACAGACATATAATTACATTTTATATAAAAAATATATACAATTTTAACTTTATTCAATGTGTCAGAGATGTCCATGGGTTGGGTTAACTTATAAAGACTTTTTCAAAATGGTGGGTTGGCCAAAAATAAGTCATGTTTTAAAACTGATCTAACTGGTTGGTTAGGTCAAGTAAACCTATTATCGGCATGGGCTGGTTGGGTTGGAGATTTGATGAGTTGAGTTCTATTGGGTTCTAAAAAATTGACCCATATATATATGACATTTGGCAGCAAATGTGAGGCATTTATTAGAGAATTACTGGCAATGACTGCTTGAAATATGAGCATAATAATAAGATATATATTAACTGACACTTATAAACATTTTATACTAAAAACAGCACAATTTTAACATTCAATTTCAGTGAGCTTATAAATTCGAAAATCTGAAGCCCATTAAAGATCTAACTGGTGGTTATGTGAAAAAAACAACACGATACATCACTTTTGCAGAGCTTTGAATGCAGAATCCAACGATGTATGACAATATATAATTTTCTTATGTTGGACCGAGATAGACTGGAGTCGTCCATTTTACATTGAGTTGCAAATAGTTGCCCAGTTAAGGGTTAAGTTTGATTTCTACGGAGTCAGCGAAGAGAAGAAATATATTGAACGAACAACTTCTGTAAATCAAATACGAAGATCAGTTTCACTTCTTTACTGACCCATTTCTTAACCGGAAGCAAGCACCTCTGCGTAAAACTATAAGATGCGCTATACAAATCTGACATTGCTTTACATTACGTTACAATATTCGACAGTGGCATGTCATAAACTGGCGACTGCATACAGGATTTGTTTGCATTTTCCTTTAAAACATGAAAATAGCAAACACTCCAAACAGTGGATGGTTGTTACATATTCTATTAGTTTCAGTGTAGTTTTCAGGCGTAGCTTGATATTACTCAGGTGGGGGAGGGGAGGAGAGGAACGTTTTAGGAAATTCTAGTCTCGGTATATTAATTCTTCGGTCTGAATCAGTTGTATATGAGGGGATTATCGTTGCTTTAGGTCTGTTTTAGATGGCGGCATTTGACAGTGGATTTAATTTTATAGGTCCATCTGCATATCACGCCGACCGACTGCGTCCTATATAAGGTCTCCGACCGGATCGTAGGCGAGGCACGTTTCATCGCCGTGAGATCTCTTCATAACGGCATTAGCCACGTTCTGTTGGGCAGAACACACGCCGATCGCCCCGTCTCTTCCCCTCCCCGCACCACCTTCCCCCGGCCCATTTCTCCGACTGATACTTAATTAACGACTGCGGGACACGGGTAAGTGGCCCCAAGATCAACCGCTAACGACACCCTCGGTGACCGTCAAAAATCTGGCTCGAGATCCGTCGTCCATTGGCCCTTTTCCCTTCCTCCTCTTCCTCCTCTTTTTCTCCTCTTTTCTCCTCCTCCTCCTCCTCCTCCTCCTCCTCCTCCTCCTCCTCCTCGACCTCTGTCGTTCTCCTCACTTTCCCTTCTCCGTCGTCGTCGTCGTCGTCGTCTGCGCCGCCATTTTGCCGTCTGCTGTGGAGCCCAATGCATCGATCAGGCGGGCGAGGGAGGAACTATCTTACGGCGCGGATGAATTAATTTCTGGCCGCGGAATGATACGCTCCCTCGGCTGTCGTTAGGCGGTCGTCGCATAATACCGACCGCGGTCGATTCGAGACTTCGTTATTTCCATTAGTTTGACGCTTTTGACGCGTCGAGGGTCGAGACTACGAAGGAAGGTACTCGATCAGGAAAAGAAATAAAGTATGGTCACGTTCACGAATCGTAAATTGAAAGATTTTTTCGCCGAGTCAGCGCAAAAGGAAGGAAACCGGCTGATAGATTGACGCCGACATAAAGTGTCAAGAACTCAGTCGCAGAAGAAACTGTAATTCAATTTGTCATTCTGATATGTCTTTGAAGAAGTCCCCGATATAGTCCTATAACGTTAAAAACTCTTAAAATAATTTGGATATTAGCAAAGAAGTTGACAGAAAAGTAATCTCCCAACAACAGGTGCGGAATAGGTTTTAAGCCGTTCCTTTCAGTCTGGGAGATTTGCCACTATACCTGGATTTGTCATTCATAAGTTTGTCAATACCTGGGAACGATTCGCCGCTGTCACGTGATCGATGTGATCCATTCTAAGAGTGTAACGAACGAACGGCAAATATTTGGCTCTACTTGAAAAATCAAAGAGCGAAAGGTGTTATACGAAAGAATGAGTCGATAAAAATTGTTTTGCTCGATAAATATCCGAGGAGAAAGAAATGTTAGATTTGAGGGTCTTGAAAAATCAGCTTCAAAGTTTACCCTAGTGGTTTTCTCATATAAATCCATAGTACAAAGAACGTGTTTATCGAACTCTGTGTGCTTTTATGATAATAGCAGAAAGAAAGCGGTTACAATTTGAAAACATCAAAAGGGCTGTATACTTAAGCCATCTTAAACTTAGCTCCATCTGGTTAAAGTGGCACGGGGTTAAGTGACGCTATATTGCCGCAAAGTTGAACGTATTTTACACTTATAATTCATTTGTTAAAAATAATTTGAAAAGTTTCTGAATATCGCTTCAACTATGATAATTATAATGAGCAATTTTAAACGAATTCATTGCAATACCCGCTTCATTCAAGAAAAAGTGCATTGAAACATTAATTTTGACATTAGAAAGAGGGGGGTTAGCGCGTTGTGACGTCATTTTTTAGGGGTCTGACATTTTGTGACGACTTGTGACGAGGAGGAGGTGGTAAAAAAACTGCCCAAATCACGAGACGTCATTTATGGACGGCCCCTAGGGTTACTTGACCCAGCCCACCGTAATATATTACACTTTCTTGAACCATGACTTTTCTGACCCAACCCACCATCAACATGTTAATGTCTGACCCAACCACCATCAACATGTTAATGTCTGACCCAACCCACCATCAACATGTTAATGTCTGACCCAATCCACCATCAACATGTTAATGTCTGACCCGAGCAATGTTTCCTCTAATTTTTTGTAGTCTATGTGCGCATGAAATTTCTTGTGTGCAAAATTTTTCTGAAATCAACATTATACTTATTTGCTAACAGGTTAATACGTCTCAGAGCACTTTTATCGGTCAGTGATCCACCTTTTCAATTTTCCCACCAGTCTAGAATAGGCCTACAAACACATGCATTGGCGTTAACTTGGATGAAAAAGTGGTAGGGGACCGCATACTTTATAGGCCTACCTTCCCCTTTCCTATGGTAGCCTTTCAATGAGTGGGGCTTGAGTCTAGAGGCCTAATAGAAGTTTACGACTAAGATTACACATGCGGTTTAACGATATAAGACATTCATTAGTTTATAAACATAAAGCGCCACAAATCAAGCATTACAAATTTGCAAAAGGGTTACGATTTTCATGCCTTTAGACTTTCTCTTCGATCCTTACCATGTGCTCATTCGATCCAGGTCAGTTACGCTTCCTCCAAGAAGATGACTCTTAATGCACACCACCATGTCTAGATGGTAATCGTCTAATTCAACGTTTCCCAACAGTGGGTCGCGGGGTAGCGCGAAATGAGATTCAAAAGTGCCATTTTCTAACCAATACCACAATGTCACATGCAAGCCTTGAAAGTTGCAGGTAGGCTTAGGTTTTAAGAATTTATATGCATCAATCCTCCACACGCAGCTTACATGTATATTAAAATGATTAGTGTTTCACGAAACTTTTATCCAATTTTAGTCGACAATAAGTTTGCAGGGTCTCGGCATGTTACAGAGCCGCTGAAGTGAAAGGCACAGTTCCGAAAAGTTTAGGAAACCCTGGTCTATAGTATACTTTAAAAATTAACATTATTTCGCAATAACGCAAGGAAAGTGTATTTCGACCATTTTGCTCTGAAACTCCAACAAGAATAGGGAATGTCAATGAAGTATATCGTCGGCGTCAACTGAACGGTTAAGGCCGTTAAGCGATTTGGCCATACTCATAGGATTTTTAAGATGCGTAATAGAGGTATGTTCCTGGCAAACTTTAAAAAAGATATTTCTTAGAAATTTCAATGTCTATTTCTCCCTTTTGCCTTTTTTGATAAAAAAATGAATAATTCTACCTAATATATTTGCCATATTTTCATTCGAGTTAAATCAGAGCTTTCGTTTTGCCATTTATTCAAAACTCAAAAGATTCTTTTCGACCAACGTTCGCCAGATGGCGCAGTGTCTTTTGATATTACAAGCTATTATTAGGGTCATGTTACAAAACCGCTGAAGTGGATCACAGTTCCAAAATGTTCGTGAATCCCTGCACTAATTGATTCCTTCTCTTGTTCTTCAACATATTCTTTAAGATAAATTGTGGTTCACAGTTTGCGCTGAATGTCAGACGTGTTCCTCTCTGTATCCATTCAATTTGCTAGGTCTTGAAACTGTTCACAATCAAACGCAACTAAGAACTCTTATATGAAGTTGCTGTTCGTTTTCATTTCAAACATAGGCGTAAACTTCTATTAGTCCTCTAGGCTCAAGTCCAGTGGCGTATTTACCATTGGGCCATTTGGGCCATGGCCCCCTCCCTTTGGTCTTGGCCTAGCCTGGCCTGTCCCTCAGACCCTGACAAGCAAACAAAAGTTGTCAACTTTTTTCCAAAGTTGTAACTTGTCAGGTCGAAAGTGTCTTGCCCCCCCTGAAAAACAGTGAAATTATGTCTCTGGCTGGCCCTCCTTACCAAAATTCTAAATACGCCACTGCTCAAGTCCCCCATTTTTCAGAGGCTACCACAGAGAATGGGGAAGCAGAGCCGGCGCGTGACTTTCGGGGGCCCCCTGCAATTTTTACGAGCGCAACGTTTTTGAAATGTCTTGACGAGCAAAAAAAGGTCATCCGTATATATATTTTTTTATATATATTTTTGCCTCTTCAAATGGCCTGACGAGCAAAGAACAAAACAAATACTACTTAAGAATAAGAAAAATGAAAACTAAATATCCGATGCCGGCGGGCCCCTGCGGCGGCGGGGCCCCTTTCGGCCGCAGGCTTTGCAGGCTCCACGCGCCCGCTCTGTGGGGAAGGTACAGGACTCGGCTCCCCACTTTTTCTTCCACGTTTACTTCAATGATTTCAAATCTCTATTTTAAGACATTTCTATCGCTGGCTTTGTGTTCTTTTAGTTTTATCGATATTTGGAACCACGTGCTCTGTACAAATCATTAAATAAAAGACCTTTTGGCCATGGTCTAGACTCTAGACCAGAAGTAATTGATTGTACGGAGCCGTTAGTTACAAGTTCACAACAAAGCATGAATCTTTACCAGTAAGTACGTGTATGATATGAAAGCAATGCAATGGAGAAAATTTTCAAAAATTTGTGCGCTCCATGTTTTCCTCTATGCGCTTGCTTTTCGACCTCTGTCCGAGCACGCACAAGCTTTGAGAAATCATCGGACCCAACCCAGCCCATGGATGGACCCAACCCATGTTCATGTCTGGCTTGGATACGCGTGTCTGTTGCTTACACTGAATGCACGTGTAAAGTGTCAAACCCGCTTATGTCAAAAGACGCTCCAGCACGAACCCACTTCTGCCATCTTCAATTGAACCATGTTCTTGTCTGGCTTGAACCGCCTTCCGTGAGATAACAATTGAACCGCCTTCTTGGGCCAATTGAACCGCCTTCTTGGGCCAATTGAACCGCCTTCTTGGGCCAATTGAACCGCCTTCGTGGGCCAATTGAACCGCCTTCGTGGGCCAATTGTAACGCATTCGCGGGCCAAATTTGAGATCATGATCGCTTGGGATCTTCTTTCTCATTGACGCACTAGGACTGGTCCAGTTAAACAGGCCATTTCCTTCTTCCGTGGGATCATCACGTCCCTTAGAGGAAGACTCAAAATATCTGTTATCGATTGACTATCCTCTTTAACTGGAACCCACCGGCATACCTCTATAGCACCACATGATATTATATATATTATTTTCTTAGCATTCGTTCATTGAACTACCATGGTCAATTGGTCATGATTCCGGTGAAAGATTTCAACTTCAAGTGACCATCGACTGCGATATATTAACTCGTGGCGCTATAGAAGTATTTGAATTTAGCTGAATTGTTTCTTGATAGAACATCATAAACAGAATCGTCTCTGCATCAGACGAGCCTGTCAACCTGGGTTCGATCCTAGGAAATTGAAATTGTGCAGCTCGGACATGTAAGTGAGAACAAAATAATTTAAACAGAAAATGTATTTTTGTTCCATTGTACATTTTTGACCTATTCGGCGGTATGGTTGGCGCTTGCGTTAATATCTGCCGCCACCTAGCGAGTGCAATGAGAACAATTAACTATGGGGATTAGCTGAGGGATGTTCAGCTTGTTGCTTGACATACTGGATGACTGGATCATCTCAAAGACGGCAGAGGACTTATTCTGAGTTTGTTTGAGGGCTGGTGATTTGGACGCCAATTTTGTGAACGTATTAGGTCCCAAGATTCTGATCCGTTTTAATATTACGCAAGAAGAATAGAGCCTATATTGAAATGCAGAGTTGCTTCAGGCTTCCAGCAGAAGTAACACTGAGTCTTTGTTTTCAATATCAAGTGCACACTCGACTGATATAGCGCAGAGATATGACAGACAGACAGACAGACAGACAGACAGACAGACAGACAGACAGACAGACAGACAGACAGACAGACAGACAGACAGACAGACAGACAGACAGACAGACACACACACACACACACAGACACACAGACACACAGACACACAGACACACTGTCACACACAGACACACACACAGACAGATACATAGACACAGACTGACAGACGGACGGACGGATAGATAGACAGACAGACACACAGACAGACAGACACACAAAAAAACAGACAGAAAACAGACTTTGTTATATTTCTCCATTTGGCTAATTCACATGTAGGTACATTTCCAGTTGTCATCCATTGACAGTAGCATTGCATCATACAGCGTGACCTTGCCACCTGGCGAACACTAACGGAAATTCTCAGTTGGAGATTTTTAAAAAGACGAAAGTTGATTCGAAATTCGAATTCTTGGATTGGATAGCTTCAGTATCATTAGTACAAGTTTATTACGGTATTAGATTCATTCTACGGAGGTTTCGAGGCTTCCGATTTGCCACTGAAAGTGAAGGAACGAAAATCAGAATGTTGCCGCTTCGCTCCCGATTCAAGTTTCACTACGGGTTTCTTTGACTAAACGCCTTTTCTATTTCCACCACAAGAGCTACTTTGCAATGATAAAGTAAAATAGACGGACAGAGGGTAGAAAAGTTCTCCAAAAAGCCGCAACTAAGCAGGATAACTCCTCTCGACAAATGTTGGCCCTAAACAACTTTAAATATCTAAATCAGTGTTTATTCTAGGCTCTCTCGACAAATGCTGGCTCTAAACAACTTTAAACATCTAAATCATCCTGCATGAAGAATTTAGCGTTGAGCCTCTAAGGCAGCTGTACATAATTAATCAATTAAGTAATTAAGTAAGTAACATCTCGTGAATTTATATAGAGCTTTAGAAGTAGGTACCGTAGTAGCTGCTGAGGCGATTAATTTGCAGTGTATTGGTCAGCCGGGCAAAGTCAATTCCAGAGATCAGTGTCAGAGTAGGAGTGGAGGAGGCAGCAAGGCAGACTTTAAAAGGAAACAGAGAGAGAGAGAGAGAGAGAGAGAGAGAGAGAGAGAGAGAGAGAGAGACGATTTAATTCTATATTTGGTAGTAAAAAAGTCAAAGTCCTTACCGAGCCTCACGGACTCATAGGGCGGCGCTGATCTCCGTTTCTATAGCCCTCAGCCAGGCGTGCAATGCCACGGATACGGGGCTAGTGTATCGCATAGCGTACCTGTTTGACTTATCGCAGAGATTTTTACCACTGCTCCTCATTTCACCACATCGAAAAAGGCTGAGTCGACCTTTAGGGCTCCTGCGGGACTCGAACCCGCGACCTCCTGCTCCATCACCCAACGTTGTTACCACTCTGCTAACTTCCCGCCCCTTTGATATTTGATAGTGCGGGACAAAAATCGTCATAAAACTGTCTTAATTTAGTAATGTAGCCGAGGTACAACAGCAGGTCCAGTAGCGTGCAGATGGGTGGGGGCGGTGGGGCGGTGGCCCCGGGCATTCACCAGATGGGGGCATCCAAATTGACTTGGCGACCTTTTTGCTCGTCAACACTTTTTTTCATGAAACCCCCCAAAATTATCGATTTGGCTCTGGGCACAGGGCCATCTTTTGACTTTTGGACGCCCTAGGCAGAGCTGAATTTTCGCCCATTCACAGAATCCGATTACGATAACACACGACGCCATGATGGAGATCAAGGAACATTGAAAACACGCAGACATGCTCTATGACTCTATCTCTGCTCACTGCCGTCGGTGTTCTTATTTGATTTGAACAGATCAGAACTTTTGGGCATTTTCATCGACAATTCCTTCTCAGACGTCTCTTTCTTCTGCTGTTCAGCACGTCTTTTAGCTCCACTAACCTTCTTATAATGAGGAATACCCGGAATTTTTTCTTAATTTTTGCAAAGAATGCAATACACTATATTATACAGTACACAAATTGTGATAAATTGAAAATGATTTGAAAAAATGCAAAATGGCAAAATCTAAACAAACATTATGATCTTGAAAAAAGTTGACTGAATTTAATTCTAAGATACATAATAACTTGAATTTAAGTTTAAATTTTGCAATGCATGAACCCGGGTTCGTGTGACCGACCGTACAGATCTTTGCGGGAATTGCGGAAAGGGAAATTGCGGCTTCGATTCTGTTCACAGTCCACAATCTACTGACGTTTTGTCTTTGGGTCTAACACTCAGCCGCTGGCCAACATAGCCCAGTGTTTCCCAAACTGTTGGTCGCGACCCAAAAGTGGGTCGCATGGATCAGTAGGCTACAGTGAGTCGCGGGATAGCGCGAAATTAGATTCAAAAGTGTCATTTTATAACCAATACCACAATGTCACAGGCCTTGAAAGTTGCAAGTAGGCTAATAGGTTTTAATAAATGTATATGCCCGCAACACTCCATATACGGTTTATATTACAATAATTAGTGCTTTATCTAATTTAGTTGACAATAATATGTTTGCAGGGTCGCGGCGTGTTACATAGCCGGTAAAGGGAGTCGCAAAGTTCCAAAAAATTGGAAGACCCTGGCCCAACGTGTTTTTAAAAATTAATCTTATTTCGCAAAGAAAGCGTATTCCGACCATTTTGCTCTGAACCTCCAATAACAATAAAGAATCTATGAGACTATCAATTGTACTGACCTAGCGGTTAAGCGAATTTGTCATACTCATAGGATTTTTAGGACGCGTAATAAAGGTATGTTAGTGACAAAATTTTAAATAAAGCAATTTTTAAGAAATTTCAATATTTCTCTAATTGTTTTCCTAATTGACAAAAATATGAGCAATTTTAAATAATATATTTGCTATATTTTCATTCGAATTGAATCAGAGCTTTTGTTTTGCCATTTATTCAAAACTCAGAGGATTCTTTTCAACTAACGTTCGCCAGGTGGCCAAATTAGTTTATATATTACATGCTATGATAAAAGTCGCGACACGTTACAAAACCGTTGAAGTGAGCCGCGGTTCCAAAATGTATTGGAAACCCTGCTATAGCCTGTAGGCTATAGTTATACTAGTGCTGCTAATCTGGGCAGCAGACAGCAGTTTAATAGTGCTATTGCACCCATCCACCAATGACCATTGACCATTTTGCTAAACTGTGTCTTTAGCCAGTCTCTAGGCATTTTGGTTGTCATTTCATTTGGTACCATACGGACGGTACTGTAGTCTGTATACACTGTAGTCTGTTACTGTATCAACTGCCAAACGCTAAAAGCCTAATACTTTATGCCTACCGTAAGACAATATTTCACATAGCAAATAGCAAGTCTGTTAAAAATGAAGGTATGTCTTACCCACTAATTTTAACCTATGTGTTATGACTAACAAGATTAAAATTACAACGGTGCTCATGTCAGTGACGTCATGCAGCCCGCTATTATTTATGCCAAGAATAGCAGAGCAGAGAAAAGAATATTAAATTATATTCATTCATTCATTATTCTATAAAAAACGCGCCTCAAAAATTTTTTGTCCCGTTTTATTTCGCCCCTAAAAATTTTTCGCCCCTAAGCAGTGCCTAAACTGCCTAAGCCTAAAGGTGACCCTGCCTGGGCATCCACATCAAACAGGGGCATCCTTATTGACTTATCGACCTTTTATCAACGTCGCGGGGGGGCATCCAAATTGAATTGACCCCGGGCACCACACCACCTTGGCACGCCACTGCGCAGGTCATGGCATTTGAAAAGGTTTGACAAGATGTAGACAGTGAAAGAAAGTCAAGTTATACTCAGTCTTGTGCAGCAACTCACAAGCTCAGCACAAGATGAATAGTGCCAGCCGATGTTAGTGCGAAACAAATAATTATGTAATTAATGTTCTAGAAAAAGAAACCGTCGACCTAATCTTAAAACAGATTACAAGTGAATTTTCAGCGGATACCTCAACTAATAGAATGATCGAAAATCGCTCAACGGCCAACATTTTTCTTGACAATTGGCACAGTATAGGTATGCTTAGGCAGTGGCGGCTCTAGGATTTGGCAAGTGGGGGTGCCGTTGGGGTGGCAACTTCTAACCATGGGGGGCAACCATTTGTTGTTTAATGTATGTAGCATTAAGTATAGGGTCCCAACTGGGGGGGGGGCGCTGGGAGCCAGGCACTCAATAGGGGCACGGGGCCCTCTGGCCCCCCTCGGTGGAGCCGCCACTGTGCTTAGGTGACCGCTGGCATGCAGTTACAAGCACTTAACAAGACAAGGCAGGAAAGTATTGCTGAATAAATTAACTCGACGCGTCTCGTCTTTCCTTGATATATCTCGGCAATTCAATCGAGTCGTTTGCTCGCTAATCGACCTGTTTTGCATTCTCAACTACAGAAGCGACACCGGCGAGCCAAGCGACGATCCTCCAATATAAGGCTGGTGGACGATGGACTTGGGTCACGGAAACAACGCAAACAAACGACGGTTGACGGCAGTTTTATTACCACAGCGATCAAAGCGTACGAGTGACCATTGGCCATTGGCCAGTCAGACGATCTGTAGCGCATGGGCAGAGACGTCGTCTCGGTATTTTGCGTGGTGCTTGAAACTTCTCTTATGGTTAGGACCTACTCCGAGTTTTACTCTGTCTCGTGTAAACGCTAGTCATTATTACTGAGCAATCTGGATCAAGACAGTTCGCTTCAGGATAGCAACCGCAATAAGAATGGATCATAGGATGCATGGGCGTCCGGAGGGGGTGCAAGGGGGTGCAATCGCACCCCCTGGAAAAATTGTGGTCACGAAAAAAGTAAAATTGCTTGTTTCTTTCGTCACAAAACCTTGTTTTGCACCATTCTGGAAAATGTTTTCATTTCTTTCGCCACAAGACCTTAATGTTTTGCACCCCCCTGGAAAAATGTCTGCGGACGCCCATGATAGGATGACCTGTAGACGAAATTATAGAAGAGTCTCTGCATATGAGCCTATCTGTCTGTCTGTCTTTGTCTCTGTATGTCTGTCTCCGTCTCTGTCTCTGTCTCTGTCTCTGTCTGTCTGTCTGTCTGTCTCTCTGTCTCTCTGTCTCTCTGTCTCTCTGTCTCTCTGTCTCTGTCTCTGTCTCTGTCTCTGTCTGTCTGTCTGTCTGTCTGTCTGTCTCTCTCTCTCTCTCTCTCTCTCTCTCTCTCTGTCACGTGTCACGTGAAAACTAAATGTCTAACAAAGAATCAAACTTATGAAAAACTTCCTATCCTCCTATGGAATTTCAAAGAGGCCATCATGTCTTGTCGAAAGCTGACCTAAAGACGACTCGTTGGTTCCCTGCAGTACATTGACCCTCCCCCTCCCTCCTCTCCCCCACACAGCTTTCGAGACCAATGTTCGCATTACAGCATACACCACAGCAGAGAATTTAAGGATAACGGTCGTGGACATTGCGATTTGGTTTTTCAAACAAGGTCATTATGAGACATAAGAAAGCAAGACACGTCGTTTCGAATCGGTTCCAATGCTGCCATGAGCGCTTATGCGGAGGCCGTTGTGCCCGCCCACAATGAGGAGAACCGAGGCGAAGAAATTCCGATTTTCCTGTCGAGGGCATCGCAACCACTGACCAGTGACTGGTCGAGACGTGAATCCGTCGCTTGTCTTGTTGCGTCTATCGACAGACGCGAAGCCTGACAACCGACAACATGCCGTGAAATGAGTTTTAAACGATGAAACGCAACAGGAAGTTAAGGTCTCTGCTCTGTTTGTGTCCGTCGATACAAGTAACCAACCCCGATATTCGTACAGTGCAGGGTAAAAGACGCTGCCTGTAAATGCTTAGTACTTCTTTAAAAAATGACAAATTTTGAGTTGTTATACAGGGTCTATTAAATTCTAGGGAGTTTAACATTTGTCAATAGCTCTAAATAGTAAGATAAAGATAATTAGCGATATTTCTATAGCGGTGACAGAATTTTTAAAAGAGGAAGACAGGCGTAAAATTATTGTCGGTCTCTCATAAAATAAAGGACCATAATGCTTGGATCTTACTCAATCTAAGCAAATGATGAAACATTCACATCGCTATTGGTAGGGGCGTCATTTGAGGGTGTGTGTTCCCCCAAGGAAATGAAGAAATAGTGTATAGTGTATGAAATAAATAAATAAATGTGAAATGCGCAAACAAATCGCCAAAATTGCCCACAATTTGCTAAAAATGCCCAAAATTTGCCAAAAAATGTAAAAAATTTACAAGTTTGCCAAAATTGGTCCCAAAATTGCTCAAAATTTGCCAAAAATTGGTCAACATTGCCCAAAACATTATCTCACACCCAAGAAAAGTGTGAATGATGCTACTGGCCAGTGGCCATCGGCAGCATGATAGCCAGAAACTCACTAGCCATAACTGGCATGGAACATTTTCAGGGTCTCTCGAGCGCAGATAGACTGTCATTATCATCATCATCATCATCATCATCATCATCATCATCATCATCATCATCATCATCATCATCATCATCATCATCATCATCGTCATCATCATCATCATCATCATCATCATCATCACCATCATCATCATCAGTGGCGGTTCCACGTGGGGATGAGTGGAATGCATCCCCAACCGGACTTCCGGACTTTTCTTTTACTTGTGAAAACATATTTTTTTATTTTTGGAGCTAAAAGTCTAGCAAAAGTACGGGAAACTGCGGATGACCTTTTTTGCTTGTCAGCCTATTTATTGGTAAAAGTGTTGTAAAATTCAGAGAAAAATTCTCCGTTTGTCAGCCTTTTTTCAGCAAAGTTTATTGATTTTTCCCTTCTCTTTTCATCCCCCACCAACTTCCTATAAATTCATTTCATGCCCCCACCAGGAAATCCTGGAACCGCCACTGATCATCATGTCCTCTGTCCTGAACAGGTTCAGGGCTCCATTGAGTTCCATTCCTCTTTAACGTCTGCATAGGTTTTGTGAGTTTGTGCATCCGTTTTCATCACCCAGTCCAGTAGCATTCTCCTTTGCCTCCATTTTGTCTTTTTTTATGGCATACTTCCTCAATTATTAATCTAATCTAATCTAAAACTTCTATAACGCCACTTCATAATGCATAGGAGTAATCAGCCGATGGCATACCAAATCCAAATCATTAAAGATCCAGGTTAAATCCAGGGTATCCGGCCGGACAAACGGGTGACAGTCTATGGTGGATAAGTCATGTCAAAAAGATGGGTTTATAATCTTGTTCTAAGCATCTGTTCTAATCAACTTGTCCAACCTGGTTCCTCTGTCTTCTTTTGACAGTGTTAATCAGCGATCTTTGTTCTCTCGCCATCTCTAATAAACTGTATGACCCATGAAATACACACAAACACACACACAAACACACACACAAACACACACACAAACACACAATACTATAGTGTTGAAAACTTGTCATAATATAATATAGTAGTGTACACTGTATTTGTATTTAATGAATACATCAAAAGAGAATCGCAGCTTGTTAATCAACAACTTGAGCAAAAATGCAGCAACTGTGATTAATCTGTGACCAATGGGTCCACCGAGGACGCCAATATGCCATTGATGATAGTGGCGCCATAGAAGTTGATTGATCGACTTCCATTCATTTTCATCCAGATTCACTTTTCAAATAAGAAATGACAAAAATGTTCACATTAAGACGAGATATAAAAATGCAGTATTCGTGATCTTTGAAGATATTTAACATTTGGTGAGGCATCCATGACATCCATCGAAGCAAAATACCAGAGACCTTCCTTACGAGTGGGTCTTTGCGTGAATTCTGTATTTGAATAAGTCATTTCACAATCACTTTTGAAGAAATTCTGCTCTGATCCATGCCACGTGATTGTATTACGCATGGATTTAATATAGGCCCAAATATAGAACTGATCATCTTCTCGTTCTTCCTTCGTGTGTTGAAGTTGAGGCGACAACATTACTTTTCTTTCTCCAAACAATGTCGCGACTAAATACCATTTGCTTTTTGTTCCTGTTATAAATGAATTGAGAATTTGAGATTATTGCAATCCCGAACATCTTCAGAATAAATCTCCTATCGTGAACCGCCGTCCAATCGCCAATCGCAATAAAACTACAAAACTCTAAAAGAAATAATCATCAAAGCCCCAATATTCATTCGTCTCTGACTTCCTCGTGATTTTCCATTTCCTCTCGAGAAACCGTAATTTCGTCGGTTTAACGGAGACATTACGAGAAGACGCAGCAGCAGCAGCAGCAGCAGCAGCAGCAGCAGCAGCAGTAGCAAGTTAATGTCTGTGACCAGCTGTGGTGGTCGCAATCGAAGTCGAAACGGGACTGAACGAGTCGAAATGTAGCGCTATATAATCTGTATTTACGATTGCGTCGTCGACGACTCAGTCGCTTTGTCAAATGTTTGCACAGAGAGAGAGAGAGAGAGAGAGAGAGAGAGAGAGAGAGAGAGAGAGAGAGAGAAACAGAAGCAGAAGCAGAAACGGAGACAGTGAGACATGCAGAGACAGGGGCAGAGACAGGGACAGAGAGGCATGCAGAGACAGAGACAGAGACAGTGATAGACAGAGAGGGAGAGACAGACGGACAGACAGAGAAAGAGAGACAGAAAAGAGACATGTATAGACATATATAGACATGTATAGACAGACTGACAGAAAAAGAGACAAGAAGAGAGAGAGACGCAAGGAGGTGAATAGAATGGGCACATAGCAAGTCTTGTTAAAGTTCAATCGACTTTCGGCACCTCAGCTAAAGGGAAATGGATTTCTCGAATGGATTCCGTAGGTAAGTGGGTAGGTGGATAGGTAGGTTATCCAGCGGACTGTAGAAACTGCTGATATGTTGAGCGATGAAAAGAACTTGAAAGATTTCTCTTCCGCAACTGACACATCAGTCGGTGCTATAGGGTCTTAAAATTGATAACAGACCAAAGGGCAACAGTGGCTGAAATTCTTCCGTCAATGATTGTCGGGTATGATTTTAGAAGGACATTGCGTTTGAAAGTTACTTCTTTTTACCAGGGCTTTTTTGTGCCGGAGCGAGGCGGAGCGGCGCTCCGGAAAATCCGGACCGCGTTCCGGAAAATCCGAAGACTGTTTGTTTGCAAAATTAAATTATTAAATAGAAAATTTAGAGCTATATCTCTATATCTATCTCTCTATACATTGTTGTATTGTATTGATTATAATAATTCATTATATATATATATATATATATATATATATATATATATATATATATATAGCTACGTGACTGCGTTATGTTGACAAGTGACTTTCGACTGTTGCGCTCCTGAAAATATTTTTTAGAAAAAGCCCTGCTTTTTATCCACTTATTTCACATATCATTCGTAGAATTTCAAATTAAGCGTATAGACAAATTTTTCGCAATCTGTCTTCGCTTTCATATTTTCGATAAGGCAAAATTCACCAGCATTGAATACCTAGCCACATTTTCCTATTTTTGCCCAAGATCTCGTCGACAATCTCACCTCTCATCCGAAAAATATCGTTTCGAAATATAGAATCTGAACCTTGAAAGTGCAGAAGAAAGGACGCTTGAAAAAGACATTGACATCTTCAGATGAGTCTTCGAATCTCTGAAAAATACACAAAAGAAGCTACGATTGTATGCTTAATTTCGCAATTGGCCGACAGATGGACCGATTAATTATGTAAGAAACCCCAACTATGTTCGTTTGAATGTGCAGAAGTTTTGTGTCATTCTACGGCGAATGAATTTCTGAATGTATAAAATGTTATTTTCGATTACATTCAACAGTGCTACTGAATATCGTGACAGTGGCGATTCCACCATGTTGATGATCGGGGGTGCATCTCCCCACCGGGGTTCCGAATGACCTTTTTTGCTTGTCAACATATTTTCCGGTGAGTTTTAACAAAAAATTAGTGAAAAATACTGCAAATGACCTTTTTCTTGCTTGTCGGCCTTTTTGGCAAGGTTCCTTAGCATTTAATTAGCAAAACACTACTAACAATGACCTTTTTCTATTTTTCTTGTTTTTATTCTTTACATTGCATCCCCTCACCAACTTCAAAAAACATTTTTCATCCCCCCAACAAGAATTCCTGGAACCGCCACTGAATATCGATTCGAATAAGTTTCGGTTGAAATCAGTGCGATCGCTAAATGTAATCGAGGTAAAGGTCGTTGCTGCAAAGCGGTCGCAGGTCAAACCGATTCTCTGAATTCGGACAGAGTAATGTAATACGACGAGGTCAATGTGATATGACCAGCAGCGCCTTAACGTTTTCTCCGACTCAGATGAATTTTCTCGCATTATGGCGATCGTTTGAAATAAATTGCTTTCCGAGAGAACGAATAGGCCACAAAGCCAGCGTCTGCCACTTAACCTTCAATTACCATGATGTGTTACATTATAATATTAGAATGAATTCCACGCAGTCACAAACCAGTAACTCCATTTATGCATTTTTGCGTATAAAGGATTAACTGCATTAATAGCCAGTGGTGTGGCCATCTGCATGTATCAGAATACGCCGTGAATGCGTAATAATAAGTAGCCTACGTACGTGACCCATAATAGACTATGAAACATGGCAAGGAGACATCGGAAAATGGAGAATAGGACACGGATATAGCCAGATAGAAAAACAAAAAGTATAATAGACTATATCAAATCAAATGGATGGAAGTCATATGTATTAGATGTGAAAACACTTGCAGCCAAAATTGGATCTGACCACAAGTAATGGCCAAGTTTCGGAACGGAAAAGAAAATACAAAACAGAATAGTACTTGATGTCGTCAAAATAGAAGAGCAGGAAACAAGAAGAATATACGAACAAAGACTACAAACAGAAGTAGCAAATCTACAGAACCTAAAGTATTTAAATGCTTTACAACACTGGAGAAAATTATACAAATATCATTTGAAAGAAATAGCATAGAACAAATAAAGAATTTCACATACGTGGGAGGAGGAGAAGAAATTGCAAGTGATGGAAGACACGAAAAAATATTTAAAAAAAGCAGCAATGAAAAGACTTAGGTGTATTTGGAATGCAAAAGAAATAAATAAAGGTCGGTACCAAAATTCAATTATTCAACACTATCGTTACACCACAAACAGACCAGAAACACTGATCTTAAAACGAGCAGACGAAAACTGACTGCTAGAGGCAGAAATGAGCTGCTTGCGAAAGATCTTCGGAGTAAGCAGACTACAAAAAATAAGAAATGAAGACATCAGAGAAAGACTGGGGATGCAAGAGACAGTAATAGATAAAATCGGAAGATGAAGACTTAGATGGTATGCAATGTTCCCTTTAAGCTGCGCGGCCGCGCGGCTGCGCACATGACAAGAAAACGCCGCGCAGCAGTTTCCAACCGCCGCGCAGTGATTTTGAGTTTAAAATAACACTGATTCGTTGTTGTCTTGGGTGACATATGTGAAAAAATTCAGGTGCTCAGGCATGAAAGTGTGCCGCTCAGGCACTATACTTTTCCGCGCACACTCAAAAAAATTTAGAGGGAACATTGATGGTATGGACATGTAAATAGAACGAAAGGCAACAGACTCCCATATAAGCACTCTACACATGCAACGAAGGCAAGAGAGAAAGAGGAAGGCACAGGAAAAGTGAATGGATAATATCAAAGAAGACTTTGAAAACAGATAGGCCTATCAGTAATTGATGAAAAGAGACTAACAAATGAAAAAGATAAATGGAGAAGTTTCTTGTCTAGCTATTGCCGCTAATGAGCTGGCAGAGAGCAACTATGATGATGATGATGATGATGATGATGATGATGATGATGATGATGGTGGTGGTGGTGGTGGTAATAATGATGGTGATGATGACATGCTCCATATAATATTATGTTTATTTTTTCTGGCCAACCATATCGACTCAAACAATGTCATCAGACAACCTTCGTAGGACAACCTTCAACGAACGTAGGGGGCGCTTCATAGAGCTGCTCGCGGGTTGTGTGCCCGCCGTCTAAATTATCGTCTTGTTCGGGACTAGTGCGTTAGCGTCAACCGAATTTCGATCGGTGTGGTGTTTCTGCGGTCGGAGATTCGGCTGTACGTCTTTTTTTAGGTGTTTTGAGTTGTGGTGCGGATTTGTGAGGTTCTGAGGTTTGATCTTTATGAGTTATTGTGATTTCTCTTCGGCTCGCTTGGCGGCTGGGTTTGGTCACCGTATTGCGCTATTTCGGGGCACATCAGCGCACCTGTCTTGTGTTGATGTTTCGGTACACGAGGGCGGAGTTATTACAGTTACGGAGGTGTACTCAGGTGCACTCCTCGGCTACTCTGCGTCGGCGACTGGCTCACATTTTCTCTAGGCCGTCTCACTGGAGGGCGGGCGGGAGGGGGGAGGGGGCGGAGTTGGTCTTCGGAGACCAATCACGGTGGTGACTTCCCGTTCCCCCAGATCCGGGGCAAACCGGGGCAGGGTCCGGACCGGCATGAATGATCGGCCTGGGCTGGTGCGCCCACGGCTTCAACGTCACCTCAACCAACGGTCCACGGAACTCAGGATGGGACTACAAAATATTAGGTCTATTGGGAGTAAAATTGAGAATGTAGTGGGTCTCGTTGAGGATTATAACCTGCAGTTACTTGTGCTGACGGAGTCCTGGCATCTTGACTCTGAAGCGGTCGCGATAAAGAGGTTGAGTGGCTATGGTCTGTCTGTTGTGGATGCCGCTCGCTCGGCCCCTGACTTAGCTCAAGCTGGACCTAATTTCGTTAACCATGGTGGTCTGGTGATCGTAGCTCGCCGGGGAACTAACATTCGGAAGGTTGACACCAAGCTCAGACCGACCACTTTTGAGCATCTGTGCTGTCGGGTGGGTGGTGAGCATGGTTCAAATGGTCTAATGATGCTGGTGGCTGTTTATCGGCCTGGTTCTCAGGCCATCAGTGAGCTATTCTTTCGGGAATTTGCGACACTGCTCGAGGCCATGGCGACCTACAACCGCAAGTTCTGCATAGCTGGCGACATTAATATTCACTTGGAGGAGCCTGCTAATGCGGCTTGTCGGAATCTAGGGTTGACCCTTAACATGTTTGATCTTAGACAGTGGGTAGGAGAGCCGACGCATGATCTAGGCGGCCTCCTCGATGTGGTTATCGGGCCATCTGATTGGCCGCTCTCCGATGTCAGGGTGGATGAGACATGTTTGTCTGACCACAAGATGGTCCTTTGGTCTGCTCATTTGTCGTCTCCACTTCCGGTGTATAGAACTGTCAAGCGGAGGAACTGGAAGGTCTTCGATCCCAATGTGTTTGCACAGAGACTTCAGTCTTCTGAGCTGTGTTTGCCTATGACGCTCGGAAGATCAGCGTCTGAGCTCGCTGAGAGCTATAACTCGGTGATCACTGGGATTCTTGACGAACTTGCTCCTATGACTGAGATCAGGACGCGTGATAGGCCTTTCTGTCCGTTTTACGATGAGGAGGAGGTCGGCAGGCTCGGCGGGATGCGCGGCGAGCAGAGAGGTCGTTTCGGAGAGCCATTAGCTCTAATGTGGAGCCGGAGGCCCGGGCTCAATGGAGGGAGGCTTTGGGTCGGTACAGGAAGTTGGTCAAGGCTAAGGGTAGGGCCTATTGGAGGCAGACCTTTAGTCGGTCTGGGTCAGATGGGAGAAGGACATGGCGGGTCCTCAACGCGCTACTGGGAGAAGATCAAAATGCCTGTGGTGCTGGCCCGGATTTTAGTGCTGAGGATTTCCACCAGCACATCGAGGAGAAGGTAGCAAGGATACGTGACAGGACGGCGAATGCTGGTCCTGCGACCTTCTCTGTGCACGATGGCCCCCGTCTGTTAGCTTTCTCCCCCCCGTCCGTTGAGGAAGTTGTGGCCTTGGTTAGGTCTGCCCCGAACAGGCAATGCCAGGCTGACCCGCTTCCCGTTTGGCTATTAAAGGACTCGATTGAGCTGTTGGCCCTTTCATTAGAATGCTATTTTCCGCGTCCTTGAGACGTGTGAGTTTCCGTCTTCATGGAAACATGCGACTGTTAGGCCACATTTGAAACGGCCAGGTCTTGATCCTTCGGATCCTGCGAGTTACAGACCAGTCTCCAATCTGACATTTCTATCTAAGCTTCTGGAGAGGGTTGTTAACAGGCAGCTCATAGGGTTTCTCACTGCTAATGGACTCATGCCGCGTGACCAGTCAGCGTATCGTCGAGGGCACTCGACGGAATCTGCCATCCTTAAGATTTTCAATGATCTGGTCGATGATGTGTCGAACGGGAGGCTTGCACTCCTGTGCCTTCTTGACCTCTCGTCGGCATTTGATTCGGTTGATCATCAGGTCCTCATTCATCGGCTTGAGAAATCATTCGGTGTGGGTGGCTCCTCCTTGCGGTGGATAGCTAGCTATCTCTCTGACAGATTGCAATCTGTAACGTGCGGAGGGAATCTATCTGTAGGGCGGAGTGTTGGGTGTGGGGTCCCTGAAGGGTCGGTAATTGGCCCATTACTCTTCATTCTTTACACGGCTGACCTTAGATCCATTATTTTGGCCTTTGGACTGTCGCCCCACAGCTATGCTGACGACACCCAGATTTACTCGTCTTGCCTCCCAGGTGATGTGGAGGTGCTGCGGGAACGGTTCCTGGGGTGTCTGGCTGCCGTCTCGAAGTGGGCGGAGGAAAATCGATTGGCCCTTAATGTTGGAAAAACGGAGTTTATCTGGGTCACCACCCCTCGGAGAAGGACGCTAGTAAGTCGTAAACCGTTCGTGATGGGTGATGCTACCATTGTCCCCTCAGAGTGTGTGAGGCTGCTGGGGGTCCTCTTTGATGGTACTCTGTCATTTGAGCCGTACCTAAATGATGTGATCAGGCGATGCCACTTTCAACTGAGAAGAATACGATCAGTCCGGCGCTATCTACCTGTATCCGGTGTCGTTCACTTGGTTCAGGCCTTAGTGCTAACGAGGATTGATTACTGCAATAGTGTGTTGTGGGGTCTCCCGGTCAATAAACTGGATCGCCTGCAGTCTATTCTTAATCAGTCAGCGAGGATCGTGTTCGGATGTCGTTGGCGCGAGCACGTAACTCCACTTCTCAGGGATCGTCTTCATTGGCTTCGAGTCCCTGAGCGGATTGTGTTCAAGAGATGCTGGCTGACGTACAGAGTGCTGCATGACCCGTACTGTCCGGAGTATCTCGCCTCTCTTGTAAAGACACCGCAGTGCAGTGATAGGAGATCGTCACTCCGTTCGAGTCGTAGGGTCAAACTTCAGGTTCCTCCTCCCTCCAAGACTGCCAAGTTTGGAGAGAGATCATTTACACGCGGCAACCCTATCTTGTGGAACTCTCTTCCTGATCACGTCACCACGGCTGATACTCCTGAACACTTCATCAAGAGCTTAAAAACGCATCTGTTTGGGTTGGGGTATAGTTGAGATGTTAAAGCGCTTTTGTTGTGGGCCTCAGCCTTGTTACAGCGCTATAGAAATCGTCCAAGAATGAATGAATGAATGAATGAATGAACCTTCGAGATGTATAATACAGCGATACAATTTCGCCTGCAACATAGATGCGATTTATAACAAACCAATGTCATTTCACGATCCTGTAAATCACTTCCGCAAATTATCCAATGACAGCTTTTATAGCCACTTTCGGCGTTCAACGGGGGCACAATAATGTGATAAATCTAAGTTCACGCTTAATAAAATGCAAACCTCCTTTCAAAAAATAAACGATAAAAAGCACCACCTTTGAAGAATCTTGACTAATGATCGTGTTAGAGCGTCTGATATGTCTTCTGTTATATCCAACACACGACAGCGCCTTGGTCTTCGCCAAAGAGGTCTCTATCTGCTGCTCTCTGTTCATCTCACAACAATTCCGGTGGCATTATTGACAAGAAAGACTTTACATTGATGGGGGGAGGATTATTATCAGTGACGTCACCATCAGTATCGGACTCATATAAGATTTACTTCGTCATTGTTTGGTGTCGTCAAAGACTTTTAGCAGACTCGCGATTCAACGTCATCGATGGTTTTGAGCAGAATTAGCATCAGCGCTGTTTACACGCGCGCATGCACGCACACACAGGGCCATCTTTTGACTTTTGGACGCCCTAGGCAGATTTGAATTTTCGCCCATTCACCAGAAATCGATTAGACTACGATTTGATAACACACGACACCATGGAGATCAAAAAAATTGAAAACACGCAGCTATGCTCTATGACTCTATCCATGCTCAGTGTTCATATTTGATTTGCGCTTATTAGAAATTTTGGGCATTTTCATCAATAACTTCTTCTCGGACACCTCCTTATTCTGCTGTTCAAGCATGTCTTTTATCTTCACTAACCTTCTTATTAATTATATGGAATTCCAGACATTTTTATCCTAATTTCCTGCAAAGAATGCAATACACTATTATACACAAATTGCGATAAATTGCAAATGATTTGAAATAATAGAGAAAATTGTAAGATGGCAAAATCTAAACAAACAGTATGATCTTGAAAAAGTTGACTGAATTTAAATTTAACTAAGAAACAAAATAACCCGAATTTAATGCATGAACCCGAGTAGTTTGGGGGTTGAAACCCTCATTTGCCGCCGCATAATTTATGTTTTAAAATGTGTTTCCATACATTTTAAATTTTCGGACGCGGTTTTGGGGGTCAACCCCCCTTGGCTGTCGATACAAAATAGTTTGTAAGCGCTGTGGAGTAAAGCTGTTCGGTGACGACCTTTTTTTGCTTGTCATGATGTTCGAAGTTGGTCATGATCAAAACCAAACCAAAACCCCCCGATACCCCCGACCAAAAAATTTCTATTGCATATTATTATTCTGTGGGTAAAGAGGCGTCAAAATCGGGTTTAAGGTAGCAAAAGATAAGCAAAAAATATCAATATAATACACTGTAGTTGTATAGGCTGTCCGCGCTCATTTAACCATAATTATAACTAACTTAACTACACGCGAAACAATAAGTGGCGACCTTTTCTTGCCTATAAGGATTTTCCGATTATCCGGATTTGGGGCAATGGTTGTTTGAAACCTTCTCGAAATCCTAGCTACGCCATTGGAGGGCGGGGCGAACCCCCCGCGTCTCCCCTGGCGACGCCAATGGACATAGTATTACCCTCTGAGTTACAGTAAACTGTTGCGAGTTCTTCCTAGGTCAGGGGTGGGGAATTTTTTTGGCTCGAGGGCCGCATATATGCTTCGAACATAACTGACGGTCGGCACTGTATAAAGTTCATAAACTATAAAGTACTATATTATAGAAATTATAAGACTTTTTATATAAGCATTTGTTCTCGAACGGTCTTGTGACCGGTAGTTTTAGTCAAGTAATGATATTTATATAACGCCAGTTAAAGTCTGTTGAAAGATGTTTAAATTGTGAGAAAATCATTTTTTTTAAATTTGTATTAGAAATTTAGAATATGCTCGGTGGGCCGGATAAAACTCTGTCGAGGGCCGCATCCGGCCCGCGGGCCATATTTTGTCCACCCCTGTCTTCTCTTAAGTTCTTCTGCCAGAACATGCACAGTATAATAATAGAGGCCAAACAACTGCATGAAAATATGTGGCATTAATCACACAATACTGTAGCGTTGCAGCATATATATAGCGATAGAAAGCTTCGATAACTGAAACAAAGAATGTCGAGGGAAGTATTTACTGGGCATGGGCAATTTAGCTCTGGTAAATCAATGATCTGTTCCAGTGATCTCTGCTTTAAGAGATCGCAGCCCTGTTTAATCGCATAATCAGTCGATTGCAAGAGCATTTCCAAGAGCAACGAAGCTCATCTTCTGTTTTTATGTTATCACGTAAAAGGATACATTTGCGTCGAAAATTGCATTAAAACGTATCTTCGTTGTTCATATTTGTACCAATTAAATTCCTTATAAATAAACTGTTTTAAGTTCATTCATTCCGACTCAGGGGTTGGAAAAATATCTACAATGAAGCAGGATGGAACCGGGTTTATTGGCCCACACTGTAATATATAATATACATGCTGTTCCCAATGTCGTGTAGTAACATTAGATGTTAAATTTTCCCTTAAACACAGGCTGCAAAACATGATAAAATATATTATCTTGAATGAGTTCCTATTCTCTAGGCCTACATGCTAGACAAGGAATTATTACAGCAATGTTTTAGAATCCAAGTCACTGACTGATTTCAAGGATAAATCAAAGACTATTGCACTCAAGGCCAGGACCAGGACCAGGACCAGGACCAGGACCAGGACCACGACCAGTACCAGGACCAGGACCAGGACCTGGACCACGACCAGAACCAAGGACCAAGAACCAAGGACCAAGGACCAAGGCTTGTAACTTGTCCTTGTGCGATTTTGTCTTGCGCTATTTTGACTGGACACCTTATAATCCAACCGAAGATCTGTATTGCTGTTGATTTTGAGATTTTCCTGTTTTCACGAGGGAGGCTAAGCGAACAGATCGGAAGTTGTTCGGATTTTTCAAATTCCGCCGAAAAGAGACAACAAACGCTGAATAGAATCTTCTCAGACGCATACATGTTGCTCTGACAGTTCCTCTGCACAAATGACACTACTATGATGGATTATCGACGCATAAATATCCACAGGGCTGAACTAGGCTTCAAAGAGAAATTCTAAGAGAATTCAAAAGTGAATTCCTCCTGTCATATGCATTCTGTTTGTTTTCCTCATTTTCTCCTCTTCCTTCCTTCCCTTCCTTCCTTTCGGAGATATCAGTTACACGATTTAGATTAAGTGATATTTCTAATCGCTAAGACGAATGGTTGCCAAAGCGCCAACAAGACCTTGCCTCGAGCCTCTGGGCGAACAGAAGTCCATGGAGTGCGGGGGAGGAGAGGGAGTAGGGAGGAGTCGAAGTGGACAGAGAGGTGACTACATGACCTGTTGCTGATTTTGCTCTGAAGTACCCTTAAGGTCGGAATACCGAATGCCAACGACGCTCTGTCTCCGATCGGAACATGGATATGGACTGGATGATGGGACGAACTGCGGACGCTGTCTGCCGACATCTGCAGACCAGAGACGATAGCGCCTCATCGATCATTAGAGGCTTTTCGGCGCAAAAAATCAGAGGCCGGAAATTCGTTTTCTTCTTCTCTTCTTCTTCTTCTTCTTCTTCTTCTTCTTTTCTTCTTATTCTTTCTCTGCTTCTTCTAATTCTTCTTTTTCTTTTTCTTCTTCTTTTTCTTTTCTTCTTCTTCTTCTTTATCTTCTTCTTCTAATTCTTCTTCTTTTTCTTCTTCTTCTTTTTTTTCTTTTTTTTCTTCTTTTTCTTCTTCTTTTTCTTCTTTTTCTTTTTCTTCTTTTCTTCTTCTTCTTCTTCTTCTTTTTATTCTTCTTCTTCTTCTTCTTCTTCTTCTTCCTCGTTCTCTTCTTCTTTTTCTTTTTCTACTACTACTACTACTACTACTACTACTACTACTACTACTTACTACTACTACTACTACTACTACTACTACTACTACTACTACTTACTACTACTACTACTACTGCCTTAGCTCTTCCTAAATTTTGCCACATTACACCATTACTCAAATCTCTCCACTGGCTCAAAATAACAGAACGCATTGAATATAAAATAATATCGATGACTTATAACTCACTTCATACATCAAAACCAGTCTACCTAAGAAATCTGATAATTCCACAACAACCTGGATCTACTAGATCCTCTTCACATGTAACTCTCCTTCTTCCTCTGAATCAATCATCTCTCAAAAATTTGCAATCGTGCTTTTTCATATGCGGCACCTGAGCTTTGGAACTCAATTCCAATATCCCTTCGCTGTCTACATCAAAGCCAAATAACAAACTCTGAGTCACAATTTTCTCCCCTTCTTGCAACATCTCCTCATGTTTTTCTTTCTAAACTAAAATCATTTCTCTTTATAAAATCATTTCCTCCATAGCTATAGCATCCTGCCCACTTGCCCTTTTGATTAAATGACCCGGCATGAGTGACCCACCTTTGGCTATAGCTACTTCATTTGAGATTGAGCGCGTAGGAATAAGGAGCTACTTCGGTGCATCTTTTGAAAGCGCTTTAGAAATTAACGAGATTTTACTTACTTACTTACTTACTTACTACTACTACTACTACTACTACTACTATTACTACTACTACTACTACTACTGCTGCTGCTGCTGCTGCTACTACTACTACTACTGCTGCTGCTGCTGCTGATACTACTACTGCTGCTCAGGCCCTCCGAGAGAAATTCCGGGCCCCTGTGCAGAATGGCCGACGGGCCCTTTTCGTCATAATTTCTTGGCGACCTTTTTTTTTCTCGTCAGCCGTTTATTATAAGTGTTGTTAAGTGTTGACGACCTTTTTTTTTTGCTTGTCGCGGCCATTTAGCACTGTGTCCCGGGTCCCCTTGTGCTCGCCGGGCCCCTCTGCTGAACTGACATTTTAACCATTCTTTAGTGTTATTATTCATTTTATTGTTAATTATACATATTCATCATCGGCCCGGGCCCCCTCCAGACCGCCGGGCCTCTGTGCAGTTGCCCCCCTGCCCTTCCCTCTCGGAGGGCCTGCTGCTGCTGCTGCTGATACTACTACTACTACTACTACTACTACTACTACTACTACTCCTACAACAACAACAACTACTAATTCTTCTTCCACTACTTTTTCGAATTTTGCAGCAGTCAAATTGACGAATTTGCATCTTGCAGACGCTAAGCAGACGGCGTCCAAGGCTTCGAAGGGAAAGAATCTAAATGTGAAAGAATCGTTGATCTGATATTGGGAAATTCCTGTAAAGAACCCCGTGAATTTGATTTATCGCCTGACAGATTTAGTAATTCAAGCCTCGGGAGGCAAAGAATACAGCTCTCAAAATAGGCAGCAATCTACACGGTGTCTCATTAAATCTCGACCCGCCTCTGTATTTTGGTTGTAACTTTTCCAGATGTTCGCTAGAAAATTTGCTTTTATGCGATATGATTCTCATTTGCACATTTTATGAACACTCTTCTTCGTACAGCGCAATATGATCGCAGTCACAAAATGTAGCACACGGCGCGTGTATATGGCCGCGTCTAATTTGCAATCAGATATGTCAAAAAGACGAAAGTCATCTGAGAGGAAAATTCTGCAGACAATATTCTTCTTCATCTTCTAGGTGCCCTGCAGGTTGACTGCGTCGGCGATCATGCATCTTCTGTTGTATGGATATCAATTGTTCCTTAGTTTCCTTCATATATTCTTTCTCTTTTGTCTCTCCCTCTATCCCCTTTTCCTCAATCATTCCCAGTGGCGGTTCCAGGAATTCTTGGTGGGGGGATGAAAAAAATTTATACGAAGTCGGTGGTGGGATGTAAAGTTAAAAAAGAAATAAGAAAATGTGAGAAAACGGTAATTCTTAGTGTTTTTGCCCATAAATGTGTTAATAAACCTTCCCGAAAAACCTCACCCGCAGTATCTTTCAGTAGATTGTTTTATAAACTTACCGGAAAAATAGACTGACAAGAAAATAAAAAAGGTCATCCGCATCCACGGTATTAACCCCTTAACCGTGTATTTAACTGTAACTCAATGTAAAATGGACGGATATATCCGGGATCCCCAGTTAAGGGGTTAAGTCCACCGAATGTAAAATTTTTAAAAGCTTACGAAAAATATGAAATATGTTGAGAAGCAAAAAAAACTCCGGTGGGGGAATGCATTCCCAGTCATCAACATGGGGTGGAACCGCCTCTGATCATTCCTGTTGTAAGAAACTTCTCTATTACATCTTTCCTCATCACGTGACCAAAAAATCCAGTTGTCTTGTTATTATTGTTGCCACTAGACCACTTTAAGCAAAACATGTGCAGAAAATAGTTTGTAGTTAAACGAGGTTTAGAGTTACGTAAAAGCAATATAGGGAACATTTCATATTTAGCTAATGCCGCAATTAGCTGGTAGAGAACCGAGGTGATGATGATGATGATGATGACGACGGCGATGATGATGATTAGCATTAGATGCAGATCTAACGTTAGTGAGCCCTGCCCAACTCAGTGAACCCATGTGAGCGTAAATAAAATAAAGCAAAAGACGAGACGACTTCCGTTCCAAAATGTCAGAGGGACTAGAACATAATTAGGTCCTACTAGGTCTTCGATCGAAAACGGCAACTGGATCTTAAATTTAACTTAGCGTGATTTAAAGTGGCTTAGAAGGAGGCACTACTGCCTGTGTGAAAGCCACTAGGGGCACTAACGGGGCTTGAACCCGCTCCGTCAGCCTGACGCTCCAGCACGTAACCCACTCTGCCATCTTCCGCCCCTCGGTGAAGCGTTCTTGTGACTGCAGATATTGCGAACATTGCTTGAGTAAATCTAGACCAACCTTCATCTGATTTAAAAAACTAGTACCGTTTTCCATTTGCAATTTTAAAGACGTCGTATATTTCTAAAATTTTGAATTTCAATGGTAAGAACCAACAAGAGGGTTGATTTGTTTTCATTAGCTCTGTGCCCGATTGGGTTCTTCATTCAAAGTTCTACAAAATTAGTTTTCTTTAATTTCTTCACTCAGTACAAGTTACTAATCATCAAGCATAACTACCGTATATCAATTTAGTGCTACAGTTAATTAAGTCACAGTTTAGTAACCTGGTGCAAAAGATCGCAGAATATATTATGTCGAAATGTGTGCAAATGAAGTTAATGAACACCCTACAGGTATCAGAATATCTGGAAAACCGAAAGGGTGGCAGCCACAAGTGTGTTAGCGGTGCGAAGGGTAGGGTATAGGTATTTTGAGTTGATATGTCATTTTAGAAATTAAGGGAAGATATCGACAGAGCAGTGATATTTCAGTGAACTGAAACTGAATAGAAACTGAAATTATTTTAAATCAGTTAACTGAAACTGAAACTGAAACTGAAATTATTTCCCGAACTGAAACTGAATAGAAACTGAAATTGGCAACCCTAAAACTGAAACTGAATAGAAACTGAAATTATTTTCCGAACTGAAATTGTTAGTAAATACTGAAAATTTTCTAAAGGTCTTTTTGGATTTAAATACACAACTTACCCGCTGAGCCTGATTTTGAAAGCGCCAGTCCGGTAAAAGAAATTTTACTTACCTACTTACTTTATCACAAAACTATGCAATGTGCACGAATTACTCTGACATTCTTCAAACTGACTCACAGCCAATGTCATATATTCTGCCATCATTTCTAAATTTGGAGTGTCACCTTCACCATTTTAGCGGTTCAAGAAAGCTCATAGGCCTAATGCTCTCTGATTTCACAAGTCCCTTTGCTTCAGTTCTTGATCCCCAGTCATTTCAATTTAATCCTATCCCTGTTGCTGCTTGTCTACTTGACCATACTGTGGCATCAGTACTACTGGCATCTCGTGAAACAGAACAACTACTGGCGGCAGCAAAATCATACATAATAATAAGTTGATGATAGCATCTGAAACACCTACCGGCATATCCGCTAATCCTACAGTGTCTTCCATTCAAGGCCAGCTGGACGACTACTTGTCAGAACTTCAGCAATACTCTGAAGATGAAGATGCACTGACTTTCCGGAGAAAGCGTCGTGCATCCTACGCTCAATTAGCAGATCTGGCTGAAGATTTAATCACTGCACCTGCCTAACAGGCCCCTATGTTGAGCGAATCTTCTCACTGTGTGGCTTGTTAACAGCTGGCCGAAGGAATCGCCTCGCCAAAAATTTGGCAATTCGAGTCTTCTTAAAACTAAATGCACATTGGATTTAACTTAGATACTTAACTTACTGTAGTTACTTAACTGAACAGAACAATTGTTACTTGCCACTTATTACGTTGAAAATGATTATTAGCTGTTAACTGAAACTGAAACTGAAATTATTTCCCGAACTGAAACTGAATAGAAACTGAAATTGGCAACCCTAGAACTGAAACTGAATAGAAACTGAAATTATTTGCCGAACTGAAACTGAATAGAAACTGAAATTGGCAACCCTAGAACTGAAACTGAATAGAAACTGAAATTATTTCCCGAACTGAAATATCACTGCGACAGAGTTTCGAATTTCCCTTTTAAGATTAGATTCTGTACAGCTGCATTAGGTCCTTGGTCTGTCTTAGTCTGACACTGAGCTCTTATTCTTATTATTCGAGCCAATTTATTTATTGCCAGCTGGTTCGGCACATTTAAAATGCAATTTCGAACGAGGCGCTGTTAATTGAGAGAAATAGCAGAAGCGCTCCATATAAATCCTTCTTCATTAGGTTGATTGAACGAATTCCGACTTTAGCGAATTTAAACGCGAGGTCAGTTAGCATTTCTCGACGACTGGATAACGACCCCGCCACTCCCAATTTCAGTCGAAGAGAAAGAGACAAACGAGGCATGCTGGTAGCTCAGGCGATTCGCCGACAATTTATTCCAGTCTGCGTATTGCTAATGAGCTAGTAATAGAGACGCAGAACTTAGAATAGAAAATGCGGCTGAAGTATGTCATCATACGAAGCTTTCATGCGCTAATTTTGTCGTGCGCGTGAATCTCTCTCTCTTCCTCTCTGTCTCTCTGTCTCTCTGTCTCTCTGTCTCTCTTTCTGTGTTTCTGTCTCTGTCTCTGTCTCTGTCTCTGTCTCTGTCTGTCTGTCTCTCTCTCTGGCTCTCTCTCTCTCTCTCTCTCTCTCTCTCTCTCTCTCTCTACACAGGTAGGTTTAGTGCTGACAAAATTTTTATGGATTCTTTTGTTTGCGCTGTGTTTTATGTCCCTTCGTGCCTCGATGCGTTGAAGTGCCGCAAGCCATTTTTCAGATTTACCAGAAGATAATCGCCCTAATGCAGTGGCGTCACTTTAATGGCATTGCACGCGGGCTTAGCACGGGAACAAAACCAACACCCGCCAACATCCGATTTAAAGATGGCTGACGAGGAGATTGTTGCTCTGATCGTTGATGTTTGTTACGATATTGCCGCACCAGTATACGACATCAGTTGTCACATTTGTCCTTTATACTGTCGACGTCCCGACTCCCGACGTTCTTCTGTTGCTTTATGTCGCAGAAGTATTCGAGACATCATTGCGGCCAGCGGGATGGTCGGCCATGGGTATGCCGACGGCATCCGGATTTACTGTAGCGGGCTGGCGGCGACAGAGGAGAAGGCTCGAACGCATCAACTATAGGCGATTGTATCGTGAAATACGTGTCTGGATGACCGGGACTCGACTGAAGTTCAACGAAGACAAGACCCAGCTCATCTGGCTAGGGTCGCATCAGCAGCTACCAAAGGTCTCGGTCATGCACGGCGACGCGTCTTTCTAGCGCCAGCGTCGAGTGCGCCACCGTGGTTAACAACTTAGGAGTGCTCGTTGACAGCCAACTGTCAATGGCCGACCACGTCACTGCAGTTAGCAGAAAGTCATTCTTCCAGTTGCGCCAACTGCCAGCGGTCAGGAAGTCGCTGACCCCGAAGCGAGCAGGACGCTAGCCCAGGCCTTTATTAATAACAGCAGGTTGGACTACTGAAACAGTGTCCTCTACGGTGTCAGCGACTACCTGCTGCAAAGGCTTCAAAGCGTCCAGAACGCAGCGGCGCGCCTGGCGACGCAGACGGAGAAGTTCGACCACAAGTTCGGCCTGCTCTACGAAAGCTCCACTGGCTTCCAGTCCGCCAGCGCGTGAATTTCAAGGTAGGAACGATCGCATTCAAGGCCCAGCACAACCTGGCACCACCGTACCTGAGCGAAATGCTCCGCCTGACCGCCGATCATTCCGGCCGCAAGGGTCTATACGCTCTGTCGCAACCGGCACAGTAGTTGCCCCTCGGACGCGGACAAAATACGGAGTCCGCAGCCTGGCTATTGCTGGGCCAACCTTCTGGGACTCCCTCCCGACACCACTGCGCCTCTCTTGCTCTGAGCAGTCATTACTTTAGTTCAGAAATAAGCTGAAGACTCTCTTGTTTAATAGCCAACACCGACTGACAGCGCTTTTGCTGCACTGCGAACATGCGCTTTATAATGTACGTAATAATAATAATAATAATAATAATAATAATAATAATAATAATAATAACAATAATAACAATAATAATAATGTCCTATAGTATTGGACGTGTGGCCACCTCCGACAGTATATTGACATCGAATTGGCTTTTAAAATTCGCCACTTTAAGTGGTGCACAAAGAGAAAATTATTCTCTGCCAGCAGTACTGTCAGTGGCTGACATTCGAACTGACGCCTGATTGGTTTGGGCAGCAAGATAGCCCGCGAACAAAGCCCGGAAGAACGTGCATACACAGACTCTCGGGCGATGCACGCGTGCGTGAGTGCGTTTTACCCTTCCAGGCTTTGTTCGCGAGCAATGCCTGTAAATGGCGCCGTCATCATTTAATACCGGCTTATTATTCACGCGGTGAAAGGTCACGGGCTTTGCCAGTCGGCAAGCCCGCGTGCAGTGTATGTAAGCGGCGCCTCAGCTTAAGCCTCTACTTAACAGTGCAAGGCGCGCCGTCCATAAAATGTCACATAAATATACTTTTGGCGGTGGCGCCACTGGTTCTGAATAAGGTGCGTGGATTTTGTAACTACGGCGTTAAAATAAATTTCTTCAAAGTGTAAGGGCCACACAGGGGCGCTGTCGACGGCTTTGTCTTCCCTGGGTCGTTGATTTAGGGCTATCGTTCCAGGTCATTGTCTTACCTATTTCTTGTTCCGAATCTCTGCTGTCCGTCACACACACAATCACATACATACACACAAACACACACACACACACACACACACATATATATATATTATAGGCGTCCATACATTGGGACAAGAGGGGCGCTTGCCCCTCCCTGAAAATGTAAATCTATTTTTGTAGCTACCTATATTTTGGCTTTTCACCAATATTTTCTCATTAAGACACTACTTGGTTAAACTATAACAGTGCCTGATTTTGCTGGTATTTTACCCGGCATTCTGGCAATCTTGTAAAATTGTAAAATTTTGCATTTGAAAACCTTACCTAAATATTAACCATGACCGTTGTGTTTGCCCCTGAAATATTCCCGTGGGCGCCCATGATATCTATAGACTTATATATATATATATATATATATTAGGGCGTGACAAAAAGTACAAAATTATAGAGTTCACATCCCGTACAAACGGAAATCGATGATCCATATTAAAGTAAATAAGCTATCGAAAACAGATATTTCATATGAATCACCCATTTCTAGCAACTTTGTTAAGAATGCAACGACCCAGTCTGGCATTAACAGTATTAGCAAATTACACCATTGCACCATTACACCATGGTGTAAAATAGCAGAGAAATATATATAATATAGGAAAATTAGCAGGGGTGGGAAGTTGGCAGTGGCAAGAAGTTATCAGAGTGATAACAACACTGGACGATGGAGCAGAAGGTCGCGGGTTCAACTCTGGCAGGAGCCTTAAGGTCAATTCAGCCTTCTTTCTCCAGATGGCGATGGCAAATGAGTAGCGGATTAATCCGCGGAGTAAACAGTCGCGTTTCATGAGAACACTGGCCCCGTATCATGTAACTTGCACCAGTCGCCTGGCTGAGGGCCTTGGTAACGGAGATCAGCGCCGCCTTATGAGCCCTGAAGTTAGCCATGAGTGATCGGGAAGGATTTTACTTATACTTTTGCACCATTCTAACTTATATGCTCTGAGTCAAGCAGCATATCATCTTCTAAATTGAACAAAACTGACCGATTAAGAACAAAATCATACGTAGGCCTATGCTTGTCAAAACAACGAATTCTACCACTGTGTTGATGATTACTCCGAACTAGTGAAATTTTGCATAAGCAAATTTTCTTATATTTTCGTCCTCATCACCGACAGCAGCTAGATACTGATGTTTATTCTGTGGACCACTGCTAGAACAGCACTGATTGGCTATCTTCCTCTTCTGTCTCCTCATTGCCCGTGTAACTGACATCACTGCAAAGGTCATTTGGACTGTTTTCTGAATTGTAATTCATTTCAAACTCTTCTAAAGCAGTACTACTTTCTCCCATTTCTCTTTTTGTTTTGCCTTCAACCTTTGTTAATTTTCATTTTCTGTCTTCTAGTTATTGCAGCCTACTTGATGTAACTGGATCAATTTTTCAATATCCAGTTTTCAGGTAGTTTTTTCTGCAGATCATTCCATTTCTCAAATAGCCTTTTCACTTTATTTCACTATGCTGACAAAATGCAATAGTAGGTATGCTGGCCTTATTATATATCTCAATCACTTCAGATGCAAAAGTTTTTACAACATCAACAGTCTTATGTCTCTCTTTTTGCTGTTAAAAATAACACACTCTTAGAACATCTTCACACGTTGGCAGCACATTTTGGGGAATTTTGGCTAATTCCTTTGGAAACCCAAATACTGAATGTCAACTTTTACCTCGTGTTCTAGAGCAGTGGTTCTCAATCCTCTTTGCCTCGTGGACCTCTTTTGAAGTTCACAAATATCTCGCGGACCACCTGCTAAATTGAGCAGTCATCTGCTCCAAAGAGGCGGTGATGACCTTTTGTTATTTTTTGCTTGTCATGCTTTTTCACGTAGAAAATGCACAGAATACACACGAAATGTGCCGATAACCTTTTTGTGCTGATGACCTTGTTTTGATCGTCTCACTTTTCAGATTTTTCACATGGAAAATTAATATGTCTAATTTTTATTTACGTTTTTTCAGACTTCGCCGCGGACCACTAGACCCCGTCTTGCGGACCACTTGTGGTCCGCGCGCGGAACAAGGGTTGAGAACCACTGTTCTAAAGCTTGCCATAATTTAACTACAATTCACCTCTAAACCCACTTAATGATCATCATTAGAAATCATAAATACAATGGTTGCTATGGGCATGAGAAGAAAGCAGAACCCACTAGCGTGCCAAGAAGTGGATCACTTTATGAAGGATATTGTAGAAAAGCCTGTATTATTTTAATAGCAAACACCCAAGTTTACCGAATTTAATCAAAAACTATCAATAGATTCAACAAAACAGTTTATAATATCCCAGCAACTATGTTAATGCAGTTATTGTTAAGAAGCCATTGCTTTGCAATGAAATATGCAATATACATATTATTCATAAATCAGTTTTTTCAAAGTTGGGACCCCTAGACATAAAAATAATGTATTGAAATAGGGGTTTTTCTTGATCAGTAGATCAAAGAGCATCTTTTTAGTACTGAATGGATATAGTTTGTACTTTTTGTCACACCCTAATATATATATATTATATATACAGTACATATATATAATTATATATATACATATATATGCAGCGAGCGAGCTTTGACGACTTATAGCAAAATAAACCGCAGAAAAAGGAGGAGGCTTTCTCTTCCATCTTGTCCATCCATCTTCCATCTTCCATCATAGTGACGCTAATACAGCGTTTAGACGCCATCTCATTCCTAAGAACTTTCACTTCGAACCGGATGAGAGCTAACCACACACATTTCTATGAGACTATGTTCCGGGATAATTTTTGTATCCTACGTCCAGAGGGAAAGAAAGTACATCTGCTGCAGGAGATGCATATGCTCACTATACTGCTGTCACTCGTAAACCACGCATATGCATAGTTATAGTGCGTTTTGTTTCGTGAAATGCAGTTGCTACAACTAATAAACATGTGAGGAACCGGTGTACGAATGTGTTGGGAATTATACCTCAGCTATAGTGATGCCGAGCTCTATCAAGCTTGGTCAAAATTTGACAGTTATTGCAAAAATAAAAAGGGCTTGGTTTTTATGGCTCACAGACACAGTGTATAACTGTATATATATATATATATATATATGTGTGTGTGTGTGTGTGTATGTGTGTGTATGCGTGTGTTTGGGTCTACGTGCGTGAGTGTATATGTGTGGTTTACGTAGTAAAGAACATTGAATAAGATTCTTAAAATTCCAGAGAGGTATTAGGCCTCCTATCATTCGCTGAATTCTTTGCGATTTTGTTTCGTAAGATTTCTAGGAAATTCCGCACCACGGGATTTGACGACATGACCACGGGATTTGATACTCTGTGCGGCGTTTAACTTGACTTCAAAAGCCGCGGGTATAAAGCTTAACAGAACGATATCGAGACAGATACAGAGACAGATACAAAGAGAGAGAGAGCGGGAGCTATAGGAAGAGAAAAGAATACTAAAGAATTTGACGGGATGTGCAACAACGGAAGCCAATTCTATCCTTAATCATTCGCAAGTGAACTCCTTTTCAGCGTCAGTTGAAGCTGCGTCGCAGAGATAGGAAACCGGAGGAGAGAATTCCGAGCGCCCCGAATCCAAAATCAATGTGTCAATGAGTCAACTGCATTTTGCGCTTTGTCGAATGCACATAGGCACAGCTCTGTGTGAGTATTGTGCCTGTTTGTAAGACTAAAACTATCTACCACAATGAGATCATAAGCGAATCGTCAGACTAAAAATTTGAATAATGGTCTAAGGCAGTGTTTATTCTAGTCATCTTGACATTGGGGGGATTTTGAAATGTTTGGAGGGGACAAGGTCTGAGTCGTCAGTCACACTTTTGGGGGCAAATTGCCATCCCCCATGCAACATATAAAAACTTTTTTTTTGGAATGTTTAAACTTAGGGGAAGGAAATTCTCCCCCCAGAGAAGGCCTAGAATAAACACTGGTCTAAGGTCTGTTTTATTAATAGACAGAAACAAGTTACATGTGTTTCCTTTACGCTAAGAATCCAGCCATTGTTCAAAAACGTAGCACAAACGAACGTGAAAATTTTTACAAAAATTTGCTAAAATACTGACTGGTTGGAGAAAATATGTAAAGAGAAAGTTTGTTAGATGTGCACATTTATTTATTTATTTATTTATTTATTTAATTTTTGACAGGCGCCTGAAACTGTTTCTTTTAGCTCATCATTCTTTCAATTCGAGTTTTAAACAGTAAATTTCTTTAATATTTAATGAAAGCTCATTTCAAATACATAGGATTAGATTTCTACTCAGAATTCTTGATTTTGGTTAACGACATATGCAAATTATTTGCATCAAAGCAAAATTAATTAATTAACTAGAAAGATGCTCGCTTCGCTCGCGCTCGCTTCGCTCGCAGTGCAGGATAATACTAATCCAATACCTATACCTAATACCCAATCATTGAATTCATGCTGAACAACATTTCAATTATGTACATACGCCACCTAGCCAAGCTCTGCGCCACGTAATAATTAGGCCTATGTACGTTAAAATCACGCAACTGTGACCATTTGTGACGCTGTACACGTATTTTTTGTGTACGTTAAAATTGCGCGACTTTCTCAAGCTACGCCCACCAACGCATCTGAACGTTGTACACATTATGACGTTGCAATGAACAATTGAACGTACACCGTCAAACGCTTTTTCGACTAAACCGTTTGGTTACCAATAGCAACGTCGTCTTCGAACATCGCCCACCAACGCATCGCGACGTAAGGACTAAACCGTCTACCAATAGTCAACGCTCGCCCACCGACGTAAGGACTAAACCGTCTACCAATAGTCAACGCTCCCCACCGACGTAAGGACTAAACCGCCTACCAATAGTCAACCAATCAGAACGCTTGAAGGCAACAGACAGAGAGACATACAGATAAGGATCTTAATATTATAGATTTTCGCAGTTTTCTATTGGTACTCAGAGTTGTCCATGGGTCCTTTTTTAGAACCCAATCCAATCCAGCCCACAAAATCTCTAACCCAAACCAACCCAACCCATGCCGGTAATAGTGTTACTTGACCCAACCCAACCCATCCCATCGTAATACAGTACAACCATGACTTATTTTCTGACCCAACCCAACCCACCATTAATATGAAAAGTCTGACCCAATCCACTCCAACCCAACCCAAACCATGGGTTAACCCAACCCATGGAATCTCTGTTGGTACTTAGAAATCGAAATTGCACAGAATCCTGGCGGGAATTCTCGTGAAAACTCTTCTCCGATTCCTTATAATTGATCGAGCAAAAGTATCAAAATTACGAAAAAACCAAAGTCTCAGAATCAACGAAGCAGCGTCGTTTGAAAGGAACTTGGAATTTTCAACAGAATAAATCATTTCGAATCATAATTATTACGACAATCGATTGATCTTTACTCCGATACTGTGCATTAGCTTTTGAGAAGAGATATTTCCTCCCGGTCGTTGCAGATGTCTGAGTGACAGTCCCGTCCATGTACGATCGTGTCCCAGTGAGTAGGCTATCTGTGCTGAATTAGTCGCCCCTCCCCCCCCCATCCTCCCAGTGACACAGACGTCTTTGAAATCTAAGACTCCGCTGCCAAGTCTTCCGTCGGTGTCGCCCGTTTCACCCGACGCCCCTGCAGAGCGACGGGATGTATACGCTGCCGTTCTCTCCGTGAATACACAGAGGCGCCGATGCAACGAGCGCCCGCTTCTCTCTCTCTAGATACTCCGCCGCCGACGACGACGACAGACGGGACATAGGCGTCGATGGGCGATCCGAATGTCGCCATCGGCAATGGCAGCGCTTTACTGCAGCGGATGTCGTGTCCCGCAAAAGCGAGTGTTTGCCTCCGGCGTTCTGTGGTGAGTCGTCAATGTGTGTGTGTGTGTGTGTGTGTGTGTGTGTGTGATAATAAATCGACAACCGCTTCAACTTGTTACGACCTCTGAACGACACAATCTGTTTGCGCCGAGTTTTTCCAGAGAACTCTGCCACGCTTAACTGTTCTATTTAACGTACCTGGGATCAATGCTAAGCAACAAAGGCACACAGAAGATATAAAGTTGCTCCTCGGCCAGAACGGCGATGGTGGATCTGAACAAGAACCGGACAATTCGAGACATGTAAAAACCAACATAAAATATCGCTTAACCTCTAAACTGGGGACCCCGGATATATCCATTCATTTTAAATTGAGTTACAGTTAAATACTCAGTTAAGGGGTTAATGAACTCGCTCTAAAATGACACCGTTGCCTAATAGGACAGTGAGCGAGTCTTGAGCTCCTTACAAAAGCGTATACGAGAACAAAAAAAAATTGCAGCATTCCGAATGTGTATTCTTACAGACGTTTCCTCAGAATTTCAGCAACCAGAAAATTATAAACTAGGAAGTCGGAACCAAGGTGCCCAAGTCAAACGAATCTCTTCGGCTCATCATTAAACGCTTCGTTACTTCGACCAAATAATAATAATAATTTAGGTCCAATCAGATCTCACGATGGGAGTGGTTCCTGGCGCCAGGAACACGGTAACGATGGTTGAACGATATCACGGACTGCGATGAGATGGACACAGCTAGGAAATACCTCAGAGACAACACAGCACTCAATCTCACCTCTTGCCATCATCATCATCATCATCATCATCATCATCATCATCATCATCATCATCATCATCATCATCATCATCATCATCATCATCATCATCATATATCCGGGATCCCTATAGTTAAGGGGTAATAGAGATTCAACCAAAAAACTTCTAAAAGTGATCCTTTCTCTGTCTGAGATACGGAACCAAGAGTCGGAGAGATAGACCAAAATGCCAAAATATACGGCTTACCGTAAGCTCAAGAAATTCTCAGTTCATGAATGAACTTATTTAGTATTTTTCGAGAGGATTTGAGGACAGGGCGCGATTTGTAGGAGGAAGGGGGATTTCCCCACTGCCCAACTGCATCCCCCTACTGCCACATCCCCCACCACTACATCCCCCACTGCGACACTTCCCCAACAACTACATCTTCCCCAAGCTCGACATATTCTTCCCCCACTGCTCCAGGTCACAAATCGCATCCTGTTTGAGGATACGGGAATTTCGTGACCACAGCTGAGAAATACTTCGCCGAAGAATGACTTCTAGGACAGATCGTATTTCGTTACATTGATTTAAGTCATTTTTTATTTCGATTTATTAATGAAAGCATAAATCACGCTAGTCTCAGGCCCCCGACCAATATAAATGTCTCGAATTTAAGCGCAAAAGAAAACCATCGGTCATTTTCTGCTGCAATATATTAGACCCACGGGGGAGACCGATGGACGGGTCGCCTCTGCCCCCTCCCCACAATTTAATAAATGTTTTTATGATATGCAGCAGACCAACCACCCTCAAAGTCCGGCTTTAACTCTCGGCCACTGTATTGTGACTCGTGCGATGAATCTGCATTTGCCTGAAAACCGTCCAATTACGTCGATAGTAAAATATTGTATTCAGTCTATAGCGTAATAAAACCATGTGTCACATTTATCTCCATATACTTTCATACAGCTTACATACATAGGCCTATTACATACAGTCATCAATACATACATACATATATGCCTACATAAATACATACATATATACATACATAAATACATACATATATACATGTATATGCATACATACATATACAGTATACATACGTACGTACATACATACATATACAGTATGCATACGTACGTACATACATACATATACAGTATACATACGTACATACATACATACATACATACATACATACATACATACATACATACATATAATCCTTAATGACCTGGTGGATGCGACTTCGAACGGACGGGTAGCGCTTCTCTGCCTACTCGATCTTTCGGCAGCGTTTGATACGGTAGATCACCAGATCCTCACCCGGCGACTGGAGATATCTTACGGTCTGGACGGCCTTCCACTTCTCTAGATCAAGAGCTATCTAGCCGATAGAACACAGGCAGTGTGGTGGAACAATCAAATGTCTTCAGAGCGTCGAGTCCAACACGGTGTGCCGCAAGGATCAGTCTTAGGCCCCTTGCTATTCATACTGTATACAGCAGACGTCCATCGCGTCATCAAGGCTTTCGGTCTTACGCCGCATAGTTATGCAGACGATGGACAGATCTACTCGTCATGCTTACCCTCGGAAGTGGAGTGACTACGGATTCGTTTCACTGACTGTATAGCAGCTATTGTTACGTGGACGGAAGAGAATCGGCTCGCACTGAATCCGGCCAAGACTGAATTTTTGTGGATGAGCACCCCAGGAGAAGGCATTTGCTAAGTCATGCCCCGTTTGTGGTGGGAGATGCAGCCATTGCTCCTCCGAGAGCTTACGTCTTCTGGGAGTGCTCCTAGATGAGACTCTATCCTTTGAAGCGCACGTTAACAATCTGATACGCTCCTGCCACTACCAACTGCGGATAGTGAGGTCAATTCGACGGTACCTGCCAGTGAGCGCGGCTGTCAAATTAGTGCGTGCCCTGGTACTGACACGAATTGATTACTGTAACGGTGTGCTTCTTGGACTTCCGGATACTAGACTGAATCGCATACAATCGGTACTGAATCAGGCTGCACGAGTGATTTTCGGCTGTCGCTGGGGTGACCACGTCACTCCTCTCCTTAGAGATCGACTCCACTGGCTCCGTGTTCCACAGCGCATTGTCTACAAGCGCTGTTGGCTTACGTTTCGGGCTTTACACGATCCATTCTGTCCTGATTATCTAACTGTACTTGTACTGAGATCGACTGTGATCGAGAGGAGATCGGTTCTTAGGTCTAGTCGGAGAGTGCAGTTGTTGGTCCCTCCCCCGTCCAAGACCCCTAAGTTTGGGGAAAGATCATTCGCGCAGGGCAATCCCGCCCTGTGGAACTCTCTTCCAGACAATGTGACTGGAGCAGTCTCAGCTGGACTTTTCATTAGAAATTTGAAGACACATTTATTTAATATTGGATATGAATTGTGTTAAGCGCTTTTGTTGTAGGCCTTAGCCTTGTCTACTGCGCTATATAAATTGTCAAAAAAAAATAAAATAAATATAGCAAGAAAGAACATAGGGATTTGCAATTGTATGAGATGAATGCAATTTGCAGAGTGCGCAAGTATAGCGGCGGATCCAAGGGTGAGGAACAAGGGTACGTCCTTTCTCCCTACCATGTTGCAGTCATACTTTGCCCATCAACATTAGACAGATAAGTGCATGATGCAGTGGGTCTACTAGAAAGTCTGAGAGTGATATAAAAAATCAACAACTAGGCCTATAACAACAAAAATTCTGGATCCGACCACGTACGTTGTGCGTGTAGCATGCACATATGCTGTATGTGTGCACTGGTGTACGTTCTTGTGCCTGCGCTTGTGTGTGTGTGTGTGTGTCTTGTGTGCGTGTGTCTGTGCGACTGGGCTCATGTCATATATACGCGTGGAAAATATATGCTTAAAATGGCGCTTGGGCTTCCAATGTGAGGCGTCGGTGAGACGCACTAAAGACTACGAAAGACTCGACTGAACGGCGCTTAAACGACTTTTCGTCGCCATTATATATTGCGCCGACCACACAGACTCCATTGACTTTCACCTGCGCCTTTCTATAGGCCTACTCTGGGACGAGCAGAAACAAAGACAACGTCGATTGTTGTTAATTATTATTATTATTATTATTATTATTATTATTATTATTATTATTATTATTATTATTATTAACGTAATGATTAATGTGGTAATTCGTTCAAACGAACTGCGTGAACACATTACAAAGTTTCGATGTCATCCGACAATGGAGAATGCGTCTTTCATATAGGATATACAATTGCTTCATTGTGAATTAATATGTTAAAATATAATAATATTAATAAAAATAATGATCAATGTGAAGAATGCGTGTTCTTTTCATCTGTGATAAGCACATGCAGGACCAAGCATGATGCACCAGGAATTTAATATATATTTTTATGCACCAGTGAAAATCTTCAATCTGATATCACGTTCTGTGCGTGATAAATCCCCCCCCCCCAACAACAAAGCATTTTCGTAAGAACTTCGTCAACGGGGATGCTACCACCTTCCCTCGTATAACTTGACCCTGCTTCTGAAAAATTGTTTCGCTTAGTAGACTAAACTCATGTTATTAACCATCCCACATAACCACCATTTAGAAATTTAATGGGCTTCAGGTTTTCGCATTTAGGCTCAGCAAGCGCTAAAACTGCGCTGACATCTGAGCAGTGAATGTGTTCAGTCCTAAGTGACATATAACACATGTCCTTCTATTATTATGCTCGTATTTCAAGCAGTCATTGCCAGTAATTCTCTATTAAATGTCTAATACTGTATATGCTGCCAAATGTCACGAAATGCATAGTTACAGTATGTGAATTGCATATCCGTAGACCCTGGGTGTATCGCTCAGTACAATTCCTTTACAGACTGTGCACTTTGGATGTCTGTTGCAGGCTCTTCTGCAGCATTAACATCTTGTTCTTGGTCTTCCTCTTGACCTGCCGTAATTCTGCCGTCAGTCATTAATCGCCTCTCGAAACTGAAGTTCCTGCGTGGTTCAAAGTGGGTTTGTGACTCTGTTACTGCACTTCGAATCCCCAAGACTATTCCCATTGGATGCTCTGCAATGCTAGAGCCAGGGTCTGGTCCTAAGACATTAATTGTAATTAAGAAAAATACTCGATAGTGAAAAACTTCAGGAGCGGTTTCCACCAATGGGTTTCTTCGGTAAAATTGTCGCATCATAGTGACCGTTGTAGCAAAAAACTTGCAAAATATGTCAACGTCTGTGTCAATGGATCCCATAAAGGTGTCTAAAAGCGCATTTAAATATCTCATCGAGTCTCAGATAAATTTGGGGAAATCGAATGGGTCCGAGGGTTGGTTTTACACTGTGCACGGCTGTCTGCGCAATGCATTAGAGCTATACATTCAAAACGGCTGAGTGACCGAATGCTCCCCCGATATTTGTCACTGCTGCTATCACAGAATAGAGGTGACAACTCCGATACCCAGGCGACTGTATTTCAACCGGACCTAAGAGAGCGGCATGACATTGGGAACAGGTGGGAAAACAGCAAATGACTCAACACTGCAGCAGACATTCGACGTCGACTTCATAAATGAAGAAAATCTAAAGGAAAAATGTCATCAGCAGCATACGAAATATAGGCAACTGTGTGAAAGTCCTGTCTTTCTCAGCGGCGATATTACACAAGGACTTGCTGGCCAGCCACCGACCGACCGTGCCATGCACTCCAAAAGCCTCCGAGTGCGGGGGAACGCAGTCCTTGCGATGCTCAGGCGGCCGCCGCAGAGAACACCGATAGACAGCGATATGTCGGCGCTTCAGACATCATTTCGGCAAATAAATTTTTAATGATTTCGAATACAAAACTGTGAACTAACCTAACTTCGAAGCAGTATAACAATCCATCTTCGCAGTCGACTCGGCTCTAGATCGGACATTTAGACGCAGAAGCGAGAGAGGGGGGCACGGAAAGAGAGGGAGAGAAAGAGAGATGCAATGGGCTTAAGTACATGCGATAACATTTCGATCTTAACTAAATAAATAATAGTACACAAAATTGTGAGTCAATAAATCCCGTGCCCTTATTATTTTGGATATAACTGAATGTTCTAATATGTTCGCAATAAGTTGATCTCTATGTCGTCACCAAAGAGACGAAATAACCGCTTCGATATATATATATATATATATATATATATATATATATATATATACCAGTGGAGTAGCGTAACTTTTGGGGCCCGGGTGCATCTTTGACATGGGGGCCCCAGAGTTTCGAGCTGACGAGCAAAAAAACGTTATCGTCTCCACCTTTTAACCCTGACAAGCAAAAAAAAGTCTTCACCACATCATTTCTAGGATTAGGTTTAAGTTTAAGTTAGGGTTAACCCTAACCTAACCCTAGCTTAGACCCCTCTTCGTCCCCCTTCGCCTGGGGCCCGGGGCTGTCAACAAAGTGCCCCCGCCCCTAGTTACGCCACTGATATATACGCATATATATATGCTATAATATATATATATATATATATATATATATATATATATATATATCCCTACATTATGGTTGCAGAATTTCTTATTAATGACGACTTAGACAATTCCTATGCAAAGTACATTCCTATTGTTTCCGTCTGATCAACGTCTCGCAAGTCACAACGACAGACAAACTGCTAAATAATGCAGATCCGTTCTCCTTTAAATGTCAGGCTCATTGCTCCTTCAGACTGTACACATCTCAACCTTGTTTCCCAAATCCATCTTCTCCTTTCTCCCCTCTTCGCAACAGTTATATCGCTTCATCGGTTGTTTTCTGCACTGTCTGACTCGATTACGCTTAATGTTATTCCTGTACTTTCCTTCCGTACAAATATAACCGATCATGTCCTCTTTTCGCTCATTATTTGCACATAATGTCAACTAACTCCTTTTCTATCTTCTGCGTTCTTCAGTTGCTCCAATGTTCTAACGTCTTTCCTGATCTAACTGTAAATTCAAACTGCGTCTCTAGGCTATTATTAGAACAGTAAGCCTTGTAGATTGTCGTCGAGCGCAATTTTTCCTTTGCTTTTGCTGTTCGTATTCCAGGTTCTATTTTCGTTTATTCGCTTTCTATTTTTGTGTTTTAAGTGGACGAAGCGACGAAGCAAAGCTCTGTTCAGTCACTCGAATCCGTCTTTTGTGTTCACTGAAGCGAGTTGATCGAGTTCTCCAGCGTAAATAATCCAGCGATGCAAAACCAATACAGAATATACATTCCGAAACCTTAGGTAGGACTTTGATCAAATCCCGTGTCCCGTCGCAACCAATCTATTGTGCCAAGCAAAAATTAACTCTGAGTACTTATACGAAAGCAATTTGATAGACTTAAGGTTTTTATGAATATTTCAACGGAACAGGATTCTCCTATTTAGACCTAGGTCTATAGGTCTACATGACGGCAACAATCAATAGTTGCAGACAAATGTCAGAATATCGTATTCCTTTCTTATATATATATATATATATATATATATATATATATATATATATATGGTGTGTTTGTGTGTGTGTGAATGCACTGCTTTCGTGTCATTAAGTCATAACCTGCATATTTGTTTAAGCAAATTTGAGTTAGAATTTATTGAAATAGTTTCAAAGACTGGCGAATTCCGTCATTTCGGTAGCTTAGGACTTCAGTCCTAAAGTGCTTTTGCTATCAGAATACACAGAAAATGAGCTAAGAGACCGGTCAGAAACCAGAAAGATGCAAAAGTCCGTTGCAAATTCCAAATTCTGCACAGTGTTTATTACCAGCTTACAAGGTCTGGAGGAAAACTGATAAAGTAGAATGTAGGTATATATTTTCAACGAGACGTCTTTAAATGTGAGAGATTTTTGAAAATTGAGATAGAAATTTTCAATGTCATGTCTATAAAATGCCGCTGGACAAGCGTCAAACGATCTCTCACTGAAATACTTTTTAACCCCTTAACTGGGGACCCTGGATATATCCGTCCATTTTACATTGAGTTACAGTTAAATACACAGTTAAGGGGTTAACGTCATTGAAAACTCTCAGAAATACACGAAAACGTCTGGTCCTTTATTTGGACCGGTCATCGCCGAGCGAAATGCACTTTCGTGGTCCCTTTTTTGTATCCGTAGGTGATTTTTTTTTGTATCGACGTCTGACATTCCTCTCAATTGCGCGTTAGAAGAGTCACGCATTGGGTGTCACGACAGACCCTGTTTCGGTCAGGAGTGATCTCTGATTGGCGGCCTGTCCGCAGAAGTATAATGTCCCACTGCAACGGAGGTGTCATGGCCTCTGAAAGCGAATTAGACAAATTCGTTGACCGCCGTCATCCTAGAAATGGTGGAAAGATGTCCCACACTCTTCTGGAACAATTTGCACTCGTAACCCTTTGTGCTGCTATAGTGTGTACTGCAGCGTTACAAGTAATTCATGAGAAAAACCAAGACACGTTTGCCTAATGATGTCGTATCGTTGAGATTTCAATAACTTTTATAGATCTACAGTGTACATGAATTTTTCCGAATATTTGCACTTTGTATTCTGTCAGTTGAAACCTACTCGAAAAGTAAAATGTATTATTAGCACGTTTTTCATTTTTCAAAAAGCATTACGTTTTATTTTATATTAAAAAATAATATTAATAACGACATAGCTGGGGTAAATGAGCCAGAAATGCCGAAGGAGACAGAGAATGAATCTCCACCTGAAAAATCTGAAGCTACTGAGGAATGGACTGAAGATGAAAAAGACGAAAAGTCTCGCTTTGGAGAAAACATCAAGAAGAAAATGAATCGGAAGAAAACGCCAAAAGCAGGAAAACGAGAGCAAACTGTTCCACCGTCCATACCAATTATCGACCTGTTGCCTGATGGAGGTCCGGTTGGAGCAATACAGGAGCATGACGTCGGCGCCGACAGCAACATGGCTAAAGATATATTCACGTCGGAAGAGGCAAGAGCTCGCGATCGAGTTCAGAACGACACGTACAAGGAGATTGGTCTGCATCGAATTGATGGCATCGAAAGAGGAATTCATGACGTTGTCGTCCGAATGACAACTTAGCCAGTATAACTTTCAACAATATATTTGTTTAATAACAATAATAATAATAATAATAATATTAATATATTAAAGACATTATTTTATTCGAAATATTTCATAGCGTTTTATAATAATAATAAAAATAGAAATAACATTTATTACATGAAAAATTAATACCAATAAGTATCTCCCAAATAAGACATAAGAGCCCGAAACCAGTTTAATTCCATTCCATTGAGACTGAGTCGACAGCAGGGTTTGCTTATTTTATTACACGTATTTCTGGATTTGTACAAATATGAGAGCTCATGGAAAATTTAAAAGTAATTGCACTAATGCATAGTCTGCCTATGCCATTCGTGAACAATCGTATGGCGTATAGAAGCTGTTTCTGTGCCATGCGCAAAAGGCAAAGAGAACGTGTTATGTTAGGACACGACTGCATTCGTCAAATGAATAATTTATACCCGTGCGAGTACAGATTCAGGAGCAAATGTCAGCTTCTTGTCAAGAGATGAGTGTACGATGATTTTTGGTTCAAAGCGTATACTACTTTCGCTGTTATTCTTCTGTTATGCATCTAAAGGCACATTCTGTGAAAAACCTTTCCCGGAGTTATCCTCACAGAATGAGGGCATCGTTCCATAGTGTCGTTGGGGTTGTCTTTACCTGAGCCAGTGGGGAAAATTCTCAGGGTCAGGAAAATTCAGTGCAACGTCATCAGTCGTGGTCATTCAGACGAGATAAGATAAGTCTAAGATATTACTTGCTACTGTACAATGTACATTAGGGTGGAGTGAAAAGGACGAGATTTTAAAAATTTTCGAATTTAAAATTCTAATAGTGCGGGAAAGTTGTGCAAGGTATCAGTGATTTGTTCAGTGAAAATTTTGAATTTTTAAATGAACATTAAGAGCCTCCCCAGAGACAATGAAGTTTAGGCATTTTGTGCAATTAATGCATTTTGGCATATAAGCCTTATTCATTTACATACAACTTTTATTTTAATAATACAAACAATACAATTATCCAAAACTGCTTTTGTAAAGAGGTAAAAAGAATTACAATCAATTTCTATTACATTTTGCATGCTTATAGACCCTGTAGCGCTGCGGCGAGCTTCGTTATGTCTCACAATATGCAAAGCACAGTAGGCCTACACGCCGGATCAATTACACAACATGCGCTTTACTGTGAAACCACAGGTTTCAGTTGTTTTTCATGAAGTCTGATTTTGTGCTAGAATATGGCATGAGCCTGAGAGAGACATGCTTTGACTTTATGTGTCCTTCTCTTGCAATTGGACCACATACTGCAGCACTGGCCTCAGTTACTATCTTCACACATCTTTCAGTTGCCTGAGAATGGCACTGAAATCTCTGAAAGTTCAACTGCTGATCTGCGCTCTTTATCAAGGAAGAAATGTCTTGGCCTGAGAGGTTAGAAAGTAGAAGAGGAGCTGATAGTTGTTTCTTGTGCCAGTTAATTAAGTCAATATAGGCCTAACTGGCAGCATCAACATTGAACACTGGAATTTTGAATTTTGAAATTCGAGTAATATTTGAAGCACGTTTAGCTTTCAGTATTCTTCATAGCACTACTTTCTCTGATGTGTTGCTGTGCATCTGCATCTGATAACATTGCCAGCAGTAGATTCTCTTCATGTCCAAAGTAGCCGTTTCTCTGGATTGCCGGATCAACTACTAATTTAAGTTATACAAGAAGGTATCGTGATAATGAAATTGTCTTCCAAAGTTGGTGCCCTCCGTCCTTGGAATATGGTTTCATTTCGATATGAAACCAGACTGGAGTATATACTTATATATCATAAGTTGCTAGTTTTTCAAATTTTCAGTTGGGTTTTCCGTCCCTCGGTTAGCTGTTGCAAGCCATCTTGAATGTGCAAGTTTCCTTGGGTCGCGTGATGCCAAACTCTGCGAACAGTCACCAAACGTCCGGCAGATAAGCCTTATCTGAACTCAAGTCTTCGCGTGTTACAATGGGTATCTCTCCTTCAATTAAATCGAAACCTACAATGGAAAAGTTCTGACAAGTTTGTAGCTGCTGACCAAGTGGACCAGAAACCCCTTAGGTCCTGACCCACTGCAAAGGTCACCCTACTTCTTCTAGCAACCTCATAATATCTCCTGATTTCCCAGTATTAGTTACAGTACCATCGCAACCAATAGCAACCAGTTTCTGTAAGTCAGCTCCTTTCTCTTTTAACATGTACACAATACACGTTTTGATTCAAATCGCAGATTATTTCTCGGTGAAACGTGACCAACCTGACTCGTAAACAATTACCACACACTCCTCAATTACAGTTTTCATATGATATATCCCATCTTTCTTCTTAGGCACTAGTGTTTTATCCTAACTTCCATCAAAAGAAACACATTCGATAACATTGCTGTCCTCTTCATTCAGTTCCGTTCTTTTCCTTTCCCTTCAATTCTCATTTTGCTTCTGTCTAAATGAGGGTTTTATCGCCTTCATAAACGAGTACAATGTCTTGAAAAACATGCCGAAGATAGGGAGCTACCTACCTTATCTGATACAGAATACATGTCATGCAGCTATTAAAGATATATTAGGAAGAGAAGTTCGCACCTGTGAAGAGGTCTTCTTTTTCTTTTGACCTTACTCTCAGTTTCTCGCCGTGAAATCCCTGGCGAATCATAGTTGTCATCATTAGAAGTATCACTATCTGAAGTATAGGCCTATTCATTAGGCCTACTGATGACTTCAACAGGAACATCTGCTTGCCCACTTGTGGATGGTTGTGATGCAGAAACCTTGGAGAGCTCTGAGTGTCTTCTTGCCAACCTCTTTAGAATATTCCCACATTCCGTGATGTCAATTCCTACCACGGCCATTCGTCTAGAACCTCGCTGATCCGACAGAAATTCAAGATCCTTTACAGACACCTTGTTTTTCATCACACAGGCACACTAGCTGAAATCTGCATGCAGATATATCAAACAAGTTTGTTTCTGCAGTCTAATCGAAAATCCTCAAGTTTAATTTGATAGGATGGTTGGTCTCACCTTACCTTGAAGGGCTTTAACAGGTTCATGTACTTCTACTGGTAAGGCGTAATTAACTTCAGCACCCTTGTGTGAGACAGTGGGAATAGAGGATATCTCCAAACGCAGCAACACACCCAATTACCGATTAACAATATTACTGAAACTTGAGGACGCTTGGGGAGGCTCTAAACGTTAATCCAGTTAAGTGATTTTTGGCACAGTTTCTCTCTATACCCTAACACAACTTTTCCAAACTATTACATTTACATCACTGAGAAAAAGTTTTTTCACTCCACCCTAATGTACATGTTTCAATAAAATCGAAGCGAATGCAGACATTTGGGTGTAGCAACTGTTGGAGTACTATCATCAAATGTTTCTTTTGAAATCTGTTCCAATTTGACTTGAAATTCCCATCACAAGGACAGAACACGAAGAAGATCAGTGTCTGTGCGAAATGCATTCTGGCTAACATTGCTTCTCGTCTATTCCCGGAGTTAGATATGGGATAACTTCTCATTTTGGTATAAAATTTCCGAACAACTGAGAAAACTATAGACACCCATTTTGCCTCTGAGTTGGACGTAGGTAATCAACTCAAGACGCAGCCGAAAGCGATACTGACAAACTCCCGTCAAACAGATTCAGACAGCTCCGGCCTCTAAGGGACGGACCCTGTCCCCTCTAAGGGACGGTCCAGTCCGTCGCCAGATAAACTGTCCGCCCCACTTGGAAATGAAAGGAAAATTTCGCTTTAGAGTGTCGAGTGAAGTCGGACATTTGGCTGCAAGAACTAACAGACAAACGTCCCCCGGTAAAATGCCCGTGCCATTTATGCCTCTGTATGTTTCTGTTTCTAGAGATTATACAGAATACTGCCTGAATCGATAAAGCATATAGTCCTGGTTTTCAGACGGCTTTTCTCATTTTTCTCTTAGATTCATCGGAATGGTCGAGAAGCTACATGCGAGAAGTCGTTTGAACTTGACCCTGTTGTTCTTGGATTTCCTGAAAGAGGATGGCAGATTTGTATGAATTTTCGATTGCGAATGATAAGAAATGAGTGGGATTCAATAAGCAAACTTCGCTTTCCGTTATCCAGTGTGCTCAGTTCCGAGCAAAGCTGTGTTCCACAGAACAGGTCGATCATATTCTGTTTTCCCATGACAAATCATCTGCCTTGCGACGCATTTAGAAAATGGGAATTACTTTGGTTAATTCGCTCTGAGCTTCATTCGATATTCGATTCCGTTTTACTTTTTCGAATTATTTCAAACATATTGTCAACTGGTTAGAATATTGTCCTATCTTCTAGTTTTACTTCTCTACTAATACCGGCCGGTTTCTAGCTTTATTTCTTCTCTAATATGTGCCTGATAAATACAAAGATGTACATGAAATTTCAAGCAGTTTAACCGTAAGCATAACCAGAGGGATTTAGGAAATGAGTTTTTTTCTAAAAACTCGCGAATCTGACGTCTTTCTTTGCTGCTGTTAGATTTCCGACCGAACAGAGGTCGTGTGTCAGCTGAATGGACTGCAGTCAATGCACCGACATTTATATAGCACACAGGGACAACATCTTTTCGTCTTTATGTCCTCCGTGTCCGTCTGTGGACACGTCTATTCCGCGGTCTTCCGCTGTACGGCTGCATGTTCGCTACGCTGACCGGTTGCGGCTGACGCTTCTATAGTTATATTGTAACTTACTAAGGGAAATGTCTGACTGCGAGACTCAGAGACGGTCGTTTCACTAGGATCTCTCTCTCTCTCTCTCTCTCTCTCTCTCTCTCTCTCTCTGCATCGCCGTGAAGAAGTAGCGATTTTACGACGATATACAGCACCATTTGCGCTGTACACAACGCAGCAGTTGTTAGTTCTGAGAATGTATCGAGTATAGAGAGCGTTCGCCGCGTCTCCGAGTGTTGAAATGGACGCTGTACATTGTATGCGGCGGAGTTCCTGCAAACAGAGTGGCGGCCCAAGATGAGTTCATGTCCGTTTCGATACATTCGCACGAATGACCTGGACAGTTACTAGCTCAGAAATTGACCTATTATTATTGCGGAACAGACAGCGGACATCTATACAGCTCTATTCACTCTTCGTCTCTTCTCCAAAGACTCAACGGAAAGGCTGAATTATTGTACACGATCATATTCAGGTAATATGACATAAACATTTCTAATTTTAATAATCAATTTCAGTAAAACAGTCACTTAATGAACCATACGCCTATAATATATAAGAGCGTTTTAACGATATTTTTGTGAGTGTAAATTCTGCAAAGAATGAAAATATTGTGATTCAGCATTGAAAGTTAAAACCGTATTGTAGGATCATCATAGGAAATAAGACCGTCAAAAAACTCAATTTCTTGTAGAACCAGACAATTTTGTGTCTTCGATTATCCGGTAAAATAAATAATAAATACCATGGGATATATATATGTAAATATTAATGTTGGTTATCAGTGAATTTTTATTAACGAAACTAATACTTTCGATTTCATAGACTCTAAAGGTAAGCTGTTAGCATTTCACTTGTCATAGAACGATGAATGGACGCGCTTAGAGCGCCTAAAACGTCGTAGAGAATTGAGAATAGTTAAGTCGCAAGGCCTATTGAAAAGTTGGCAAGTAAAAATTCGTGAATTTATGTAGCACTTTCGAAAGCAGCACTGCATTTGCTGCTTATTCTTAGGTGCTCGAAATGCTCGCTTGTCCTCATCTCACCCCATGTCACCATTTCGCTTCTCTGATTAAACTGTGTCGGCGCGTGTTCCACAAGGGGCGGCGTATCTACAGGAGCAAAGAGGGTACGCACACATGCGTCCCAGACCCACCCCTAACATTTAATAGCTAATATCTCACCATGGCAAAAAGCTGAAAAGTTATACATACGCTAATAAACCTAATCCAATCATAAACTTTTATAGCGCCACTTCATGAAGCACATAAGCATCTGCCGATGGCACCCGAAATCAAAATCATTCAAGATCCAGATCAAATCCAGGGTATCCGGCCGGACAACCATGTGACGGTCTATGATAGGTCTGGTCAAGTCATGGTATGGTTTCCCAGGTTAAAAAGATGGAGTTTAATCTAGTTCTGAAAATTTGTAGTGAATTGGAAGCGCGCAAATATGGTTGAGGCAATGAGTTTCAGAATAAATAAGCGAGTGTCGTTTTTTTTCTCTTTCTGTTCAACGACTTTAGCAACACATTTTAATCCACATGGAAGGAACACTTTGAAACAATAAAATCTGAGTCCCCATTTCCTATAATTCCTGCATTATCTTCTCAAGTCTTCAGGTCTAAGCTTAAATCCTTCATTTTTCTTAAACCATTTCCTCCATAGCTGTAACAACCTAGTCTCACTGCACTTCGGATGTTGACTATTGCCTGGCTGATCTCATATCTTTCCTATGGCTATTTTAAGAGAGGCTGAGTGCCCAAGAATAAGCAGCTACTGTTGTTCTGCTTTCCAAGGCGCTATATAAATCCACGAGATTTTACTTACTTTACCTACTTACTTAAGGAGCGAAAAAAGGTAGAATGAAAACGGAGCACTAGGTCTCCATTCAAACTGAATGTCTGGATCCGCCCATGTGCCTCATGGGCTGATATTTTCTGCTTAGAGTCCATCGCAAGTCTTGTTTCATGTCCCTCGTCTTCCGCAGAACATGCAATATATCTTAACCAAATTCGACGCTGCATTTCCTGACCCGACCTTTGGTTGACCCGACCCGACCCACTAGTTAGCGTTTTCAGACAGCATTTCCAGACGACGCAAGAGGAAAAAAGCTATATGCTGAAGATGCTGCAAGCTAATCGTGTGGCTGGCTGTGTCTTGTTGAAACGCAGCCTTTGTTATCTCTATATATAACTGCAGGTAACTCGAAGAGCAATTGGCCATGAAGAATTCAATCAAGGCAGTTGACGCAGACAACGCCTTTGTGCCTCTCTTGTCTGCTTAACTTCGCTTTCAATGCGACGAAATCGTGTCTTTCAAGTAAAGACGATCAGAGGAAGAGCGGTGCGAAGAAGATGGCGGTCTCGTCTTTCTTCTGCTGCTTTGTGTTCTTTGTTTTCTTCTTCTTCTTCTTCTTCTTCTTCTTCTTCTTCGTTGTCTTCTTCTTCTTCGTCTTCGCTTTTCGGTCTCTTTCATTCCATCACATTCGTCTCTCTCTCCCTCTCTCTCTCTTTCTCTCTTTCTCTCGGCTATTCAAAGCAGCGCCAAATAACTGCAAAGACTTTCCTTTTCAGAAGCAAAGAATGATTCTCAGTCGAAACTGAGAATCATTGCCTCGGGATTTTGAGTTGATCACGACTCTTTTATTAAAATAGACCCAAGAGAATTTAATATAGACTGCATGTTTCGGCACCAAACGATTTGCCTTCAAACCGAAAATTCGAGAAAATCCTTCTTTTCCAAATAGATTCAATTACTTACGTGAGTTTACATAGAAGCGCTAAAAGTTTGTTAGAATTGTTTTCTTGATGTTGTCACTTGACATTATCTTAGCAGCAAACAAATCAAACTGCACAGTAAACTAAAGGTTATTATTTCACTGCAACTTCTTTATTCTAAATATCATACATAATTATGTCCTTTCTGCTTAAGATTACAGCTTCACTGTTTCAACATTTGCAATAACAAATCTTGCGAGAAATGAAAATACCGGATCTCGCTTAAACTGCAGCAAAGTGGCATTTTTCTTCGAATAAATATATTTATCTGCTCAAAATCCGACCATAGATTACAGAGCGAAGATTCTATTTGCGCTGCCACAAACCCATGGTTAAGTTTGTTTTGCTTACTTATTTATGGATGAAAATCGTTCTACAATCATCGCTTGCGCTATCAAGAAGCTGTGGTTAATGGTCAATGATCATTTGGATAACGAGAAATAGACAGTTACCTTCGTCCATTATATGGAAGGAGACTTAAGCAGTCGAACCACACTGCAATAGTCATTGATAGTCAATAGTCATTTGTCATTGATTAGAGTGGATGTAAATATTGATGTTTATGTTTAGGCCTATTTGTATAGCGCTATGATGATAATGTGCTGGCCATCATCAGTCTAAATAGCGCATTAATGCTCTTCATCTGCTGTGGAAATGCGAACGCGTGAGATATACTCCGCGTCCTAGGATCGAACCAGGGTTGACAATTCCTCGAACACAGAGCTCGCCCTAATGAGCCATCGCAGCAATCAGAACAGTGACAGTGAGAAGTGAAATGAGTGTTGCAGAGAGCACACGGTCTCACTCTGTCTAACGGATGCTATGATGATGCGGAGAATTCCTCCGTCTCCCACCCCTATACCCTCCACCTCTGACTTCTGCCCCTTACCGTTGGGAACCGTCGGGCAGATGTAAATGCAACAAATTGGCGCAAATAATTCCGCAGAAACTCTATTTCTCGTTCTGTCCGCGGATAAAAGCGTCCAAACAATAACTTCATTATTGTTTGCGTTGTGGTCACAGAGGATTGCGCAGTAGTCACTGGCCAACTGGACCTCCCCCATGGACGCTGGACAAATGTAAATTTTCACAAACTCCTCTTCTCTGCGCTCAAAAATCAAATATGATAAATTGAGCTCTAGGAAATGCGCTGACGATAATCAGTTCTGCCGATTAAGGTTGACATGGGGTAGAGCTGGTGATGCAAGACAACGTAAATATGATCGCTTCTATAGCGCCTTGTCTTGGGTTTCAAATAGACTATATGTCTGCATACAACTGCATTGCAAAATGAAATATAGGACATTTAACATAGGCGTAAATAAATGTATATGAGTTTTAGACGTCTTAAATAATAGATGTGCACATCTGCACATAATCTATGATGTTTGACTCGTCAAACTATAAACTGCCATGCTTATAAATAAACTATTTGCGATTTGTAAGAAGCCTTTGAAACATTAGAAATGCCTTTGAATCCCATCAGCGTAGATTGAAACTCCTCACGGTGCAAATTGTACTAAATATAATATTCTTTAACGCAAAACTAGTAGTTCTTTTTACCAATATTAGTATTGCCTGTTTGCGACCAATTGGTCGTCAGTATACACTTTCTAAAGCGTTTGATTATTATTATTATCCGTCGTGAACAACGTTTTCCACCTCCATTTTGACTAGAGCAACAGTGGGCCTCTGTGGCTCAGTGGGTAAGCGTCAGGGCTGCTTTAGATAAGGCGTCAACCTGGGTTCGACCCCTGGGGCACTCAAATGTCCACCGGTCAGTGCAGAGTGGACTTTGATTCGCCCTGTCTAGCTCCTTAGAATAATGCATGACCTTCAAAGCGCTACATAAATTAAAGATTTTTATTTTAGATTTAGACCACCTTCGAACATCCTTCGAACATTAATTTTAGTCATAACTGCTTGAGAACAATAGACTTGGTCAAGTAAGCCAAAGCTTATGCAGACAAATATGTTGATAGGTCTATCTGCAGAACACGTATCTAATCAGTGCCTAAATGCATCTACGTAAAATGGCCTTGTATAGGATAAAGCGACGACCGTAATGTCAAGAAAAATAAAAAAAATAATATTTTGCATCATCTTTCTTTTACATTTTATTTTTCGTGAAGGGCGAAGGTCATCATTTTTCAATTTTCTTCAACCATTTTAGCGATTTCAGATATTTAAATGTCTATTTTCACGCATGTCTTCCCTCTGAGACGCGACTAAAGTGATCCGACGACCACGACAGAATGAGTTCTTCTTCAGACATCATCAGATGTCCTTTGTAAGCGCACTCATTCGGCCTACGCTTCACTCAAGGCTTTGCCATCGAGTGCATATATATATATATATATATATATATATATATATATATATATTCGCATATATATTCAGAATATATTCATTCATGGTTCAGAATCATTCTCGGTATAAGCGGATGACGTCCGAAGTGAGCAGATCTACCATGACTGATTGGAAAACTGAACATCTGTGGTGGGAGTGCAGCTTACCGTCAGACGTGCAATCCTCTGGGGAGGAAGCAACTGGACGTAGACAATCAGTGTCAATTCAGCGCACTCATACCGCTCGAACGCCGAAATGTTTTCACTTTGAATCTTTTTTCCCGGTGACAGAAGCTCTTTTGAAGGACAGACGGAATCCTTTCGAGTGTCGCCATTCGCCAATATGTCTTCGGAGATCCCTGAGCCGTCGTTTCGACCGTAACGGAGTGTCGTAAAACAGAGACAATCGAATATTTATGACTGTTTTCGGTCGTTACTTATTTTCCCACTGTTTACGCAGAAGTTCCGCCACAGGGGAATCAGTCGGATGGTTCTTTTAATTGCGCATTCGCGAGTATGACGAATGCAAATTCTGAAAGCCACGAGAAATATCATGTCAAAAAAGATAATTCTTCATTCCGATGACATGGAAGATAAGTCTTTTTGCCATTCGATCGTAATATTGTGAATTCAGTTGAGACTTATATAATCTTTCTCTAGTGCATGCAAGCAATAGTGTCTTCGTCAGTGTTTTATGTCACGATTACTAAAACAATTATTCTCGGCCGTTTAACTCGTTCTTCCAAAACTTAGAACGTTTTTCAAGCTTTCCAAAAACCACACATTTTCCGATCGACTTCTGTATTTTCATCGTAACCCTAAACAGAGACAGACCGAAGTTTGGCTTCGGCTTCGGCGCCTAATCTAAGGAATCTGTCAGATTTGGCCAACATTCGGCTTCGGCCTAATCGCTTTCATAATATTCGGATTCGGCTTCGATCTTAACTAAGTATGAGTTTCGGCCATAAGCCGAAACTTTCAGCGTCATATAACTGATGACTGTAAAACTTATTCGTTGTCAGAAAGTAATTTCTTTTGATTATGCTGTGTACCTATAGTAGTATACTCTCTATAATAAGTAGCCTAACGAATAAGGATCAATAGAGCCATTGTAGCATTTGCGTTTGATAGCTCGCATAGACCATAACTGTTATTGGAGGCAATAAAGGTATTAAGGGGATGTGATGGGTTTTCAGCGGATGGTTCAAAGAAGTGACTATAATAACTTTCAGTCATCAATTTTAATTCCCGATTCCAATGCTTTGAGGCGTTTAGCCCCCAACGCTCTTATGCAAAAATCTCGTGACTGTGGATTAACATCTCTATATAGGCATTTGAAGCTGCACAAAATCGAAAACGGTGGAGGTGGTCGCAACGGCCACAACCGGCTTTGCAAACTGATGATGACGGTTTTATGTGTCAACGGAGGTATGACTTTAATGCTTTGCTATAGGAATAACTGTGTTTGGGTCAATAGAGCCAAGGGCCCGCGGCGCCTTTGAATAGAACCCCTCATTCGATGAAATAATAATAGCCGCCATAATTCACGTTGAACGATATCATTACATTTCAGTTGAAGTCGTCGTGAGAGGTAATACTCGACAGTAGAAATGTCGCGAACAGATTAATCGTGTGTATTTTTCTATAATCAATGTAAAAAGTCACTGTAAGTTAACAAGCGAGAAAGTAACTTCTGCTTATATTTTATATTAATCATGTGTGTATTTTTCAGCTCCAACATAAAATGTCGCTGTTCACTAACTGTTAGGACTGCATGTCAATAGAATATATTACAGACAGCTTCGGTTTAGCTTCGGCTTCGGCCGAATGTCGGGCCGCAGTTTCGGCCCAAATTTCGGCTTCGGCCGAAACAGCAAATTGCAGCTTCGGTCTGACTCTAACCCTAAATTTCGTCTACAGTAAGTACCCCACTAGGTACTTCTCTAGCTCGTGTTGTTCTGTGCTGGATAAAGTGGATATATATATATATATATCGTGTTGTTCTGTGCTGATTCTTAAAAACTGGATATCTTTATTTCCTACTAAAGACTATTGTATTTATTTATTTATTTATCATCATTTATAATAATAATAATAATAATCAGTTATCGCAAAGTGTTGTCTGTTGCTTTGTTAAAATAGTGCGGGTCGCCAGAGAGGCTATAAAAGATCTTTTGCGAGTTTTTGAATGTCCTTTCGATCGCCGCAATGAGACTGCCGCTGACGATCCTCCTGGTCTGGGCCACGGAGGTTCTTTCAGGTCCCAGAAAGATCGCCAACCAGGACGAACTGGTCATCATGTTCATCACGAAAAGTCACGCGTTCATGAAGCGCCCCTACCAGTCGATGTTCGTTCGAGTGATGGAGCACATCAGGCGCGAATCGCACGGCATGGCGCTACAGAAGCGCTACTCCGTGGTGCACAGAAACGCATCGCTGGTCGACTACAGTCCTCCGCAGGTGTTCGAAATCCTCTGCGAAAACGTCCTGAAGAAGAGATCGTCGCTGGTCATCTACATCAGCGAACTCGATTCGACCGACTACAAGACGGCATCGGCCGAGTTCATGCTTCAAGTGACCAACTTCATCGGTCTTCCCACGCTCGTCATCGCCGAAGATAATTCGGGCATTGTGCAGGTCAGTTACGCGACGTGTTCTCAATTAGAATCTTATATAGACGAGTAGAAAAATTGCATAGACAAAACCCCTAAACACAGCTTTCGACCTGTCGGAAATACACGAAACCAAACAATTTTTCGTACTTCAAAGAGGTTTTCCTGTGAGACGTTCGTTGAATTTTAGATCATGGAGAGTTTCTTGGTCATAGTGAGTACTGAACGTTTTGTAACTTTTCTCAGGGTCACGCGTTCACGTCAGATGCATCTCGAACAATAATCTAAGTGACCAATGTCCTGTTACTGAGTAATCCGAACCAGAGTCTAAGCAATTATTCGCACTTGATTGCAAGAAAATTGTACGTAAAGAACCATAGAGTGACGCCTGCTTCGGTGAAATTTGCAGCCATTTAGTGCGAGATCCAGATCGCTTCTAAGTCCCCATTGAACGTCTGATTCAAAATGAATTCGTCAGTATCTTTAGCGACGGGTAATCAGTCTGCGTTAGTTGCTATAAGTGAATCGTAGAACGCTGCGAGTTGGTCATTGGCGTGCAGTGTCTGAATGGTTGTGGTTGATTGTGGATTTGCTGTATAGTAAAATATTTAATAGAACAGCTAATTGCAATGTATGACTGACTAATAAAAAGATGTTTAATTAGATCGTTTTTCGGATATTTTGTGTCAACACGCACATTTTCTGCAACGTTTTACCCTTCATAGTAAAACCAACCTTACGAAGCTATTGTAAGAGGCTGCTTAAATATGGCCGTTTAAAGACGAGTAAGATAGGAAACGAGAAATTGAGAAATCGCGATTATTCGAGAATATCCCACTGACAGCCAGTGTTTTATCCTGGCCTGTTAGAGGGATGAGATTTTTCCACAGAACCTCAAAATTTCCCCCACCCCCGGCCAAAAATCCTAGCACTGACACAAATTTTTGCATTGAACTGTCTCTTCCCCTCTAGCCAAGTCAATTTGCCTCCCAAAGCCAAAGGTCTGGAGTCCGGATAAAACACTGCTGACAGCAGTTGTTCATTAGATGCTATTAGCCATGTATGGTATGGTTTTGGTTATAGACGTATATATGTATGTAATTTTATGCCCCGGTACTTGGTTCCCGAGGAACTTATGACAAAAAGTGTCAGATGATTAAAAAATATGCATTTCAGCTCTCGTCTAGAGTTAGAGGCAAAACAAATCCCTGAAATGCAATCGTATTGAAGCGCTGTAAGCATTTTAGGCCTACATGTATGTAAGTAAAGTATCCATGTATCCATGTATGTATACATGTATGTATGCATGTATTCTTCTTCAGAAGCCTTGCTCTATAACAGTCGGCGGCCATGGAACAAGGCGGGCGGGGCGTGACTTTTGGAGGCCCTCCCACTTTTCGATATTGCGGGCTCCTATGTCCATTGCGTCCAATAGTCAACATTTACTTTTATAAGTCAAAACCAATGAAAATAAATTTACAATTAACGTTTCACTCGAAGGGGAAACCGGGGCATTTTGCTCCTCGCGGCTAATCAAGCTCAGCACTGAGTTCATGTCTGATGGACATCAGGGACAAACCACAAAGAACCTCTCCTCACCCCCTGCGCCACAGTTGAGAGCCGAAGACGCGACTCGACGAGCTTCAATTTAGAGAAGAAACCGCGTCCTCCTTAACGACGCCGACAGACACAGATCACTGAAAGGATGGTTTCGTAAAATGATCGGTGAAGAAATTGCCTCTGAGGTCGGGTCTCGGAATATAATGCGCCACATCACGAACTCTCCTGCACTCCTTGGCCGCCGGGAGAGAATAAATGCGAACTTCTGTCAGTTCCGTATTCCCGACGATGTCCATCATGACAACTAACTTCTCCGTCTTCGGAGTGCACTGCTAGGAGTGCAGTGGAGTAGTAGTGCAGCGTTAGCATAAATCGATCTTTTGTTCCGGGCTTAATGATAGATGCGTCAAATGAAGGAGGCGAGAAGGAAAGGAATAGCTGAGTGTCATCGGCATAGAGTTGGTGATTTAAATTGAAGGAATTGATTAAAGATGAAAGCGGTGTGGTGTAAAGGCTGAACAGTACAGGCCCAAGAACAGATCTTTAAGGCACTCAATTTGGCCACAACAGGACACTTGAAAAGATTAAGATTTGAGATAAGATGCAAACCAGTTGTGAGCTTTTTCAGATATGCCAAACCAAAGAGAGAGTCGCTCGAGCAGAATTTTGTGATCTATGGTATCAAATGCTGCAGAGAGATCAATGAGACAAAGGCCAGTAACTTGTCGGAGACCAATTGCAGTTAAGAGTCTGTCATGAATGTAGGCGAGGACGGTTTCAGTTGAGTGAATTTTAGTGTAGGCAGACTGATGAGCATTATATAGCGAGTTAGTTGAAAGGTGTTCGGTCAGTCTATAGAAATAACGATTTTCTCAGTAAGTTTTGATAGAAGTGAAAGATTTGAAATGGGGCGATAGTTATTAAGATCCTCTCTGTCAAGACCAGGCTTTTTTAGAAGAGGAGATGGGAAAGTGTCTGAGGTAAGAGAGAGGTTAATTATTCTAGTTATGATAGGCGTAAGCACGATGGCACACTGTTTGAATAAAGATGGTGGTGTGGGATCTAGGTCACATTGTTTGTTTGAAGAGAAAGTAGCAGTTTGGATACCTCTTCCTCAGTTGCAGGAGTGAAGCTAGATAAATTGCATGGGGGTTGTGGGGGAGGAGGGTAATGAGGAGAGGTGGTTTGCGTAATTGTGGAAAACTTAAGGACAGGACACTGCGAATCTTGGAGATATTTCCAGAGAAGAAATTAGCAAAAGATTCAGCAAGTTCCGACAGGGAAATGGATTGAGGGAGAGGTTTTGATTCTTTGCGATGGAAAAGATCATTTACAGTTTTCCAGAGCTTTCGTGGGTTTGAGCTATTTGTTACAATGATGTTATATAGTACTTCTTAATAGTACTTCTTTTGGCAGATGTAAGGAGATTATGATAGCGGTTGGTGGCGGAACAAAGATTTAAAAGGTCGGATGGAGGAGATGTTCTATGGTAGGTTCGTTCAATACGCCTGCAAAATGACTTGAAAGCATGAATGAAAGAGCTATACCAGGGTTTGCTGTTATGAGACGAAAGAGGTCTTGTGATGATAGGAGCATGTTTATTGAGAAGACCAGATAGCACAGAATTGTATTTGTCGATCAGTGATGGCAGGGTAGTAGGGGTTAGTAATTAGGTAAGATGATTTAATGTTGTCACAGAACAAGGCAACGTCAATTTTGTTGAAACGGCGGAATGAGTAAGTGCAACGAGGTGGGGGAGTTGGCGAGCGGATACTTAGAATGGTGAAGATGGGAAAATGATCAGTTGGACCAGTGACATTCTGCTTAAGGTCAAAATTATTTAAAAGTCTTTTTAACTGCACTGCATGAATGTCTTTCAAATCATCAGTATGAATATTAAAATCACCAGAAATTATAAGTTCACCAGGAGAGGAAATGAAAGTGTCAAGAATTGATTGAAATTCTGTCATAAAAGTGCAAACGATGATGATGGCGGTCTGTAAAAGTTTAGAAAGGAAATTCTGTTGTTACTAGAATCAAGTGCTCCTGTAATAATGACTTCAAGTGATTGAAAAGGTGCACCAGGAACTGACAGTTGGGTAACATTTAGAAATGTTTTGTATAGAAAAGCAACTCCGCCACCATTGCCATGCTGCCTAGGATTGCTAAGAAGGGAAAAATCAGGAGGATGTAAATCAGATAAAAATGATGGAGTATCATTTTGGCGCAGCCATGTCTCATTCAAGGCCAGAATATGAAGAGGAACTCAATAAAGTGATTATGCAATGAGGAAGTCTTGTTTCTAATTGAAGCAATACTAAGGTGTCCAAACTTCAAAGATGTTGTAAAGGGCCAGGGTTTAGCTCAATATCACCTGAGAATAGCAGAATTAAAAACACATGGACACACCGAGCACTTGACTTACTAACAATGATTCTTGCGCGTTTGAAGCGTCTACTTTTATTCAGCAGCATATCACATCTGCCAAATAGCAACAACCTAGTGGAAGACCGAGAATTGTGCTGATGGGATGAGGTTAAATGAATTAAAACAAGCAATGTTTTTAAAGAAACAGCATTTAGGATTCAGAACTCTAATGTCTCTATAGTCAGACTCGCATCTTAGACTGGGCTAAGTGAGATGCAAATTCGCACGAAAGAGAAAATCGAACATAGAAACAGTGCTATTGATTTCATAGTGCCAATCACAACAGGCAACTATTGATTTAATCAGATTTAAATGAAAGTCAAAGTATAACTCAGTTCAAGCTCAGGATGAGATAAATAGTGCCAGCCAATGTAGTTTGAAATAAATCTATGTTTCTGAAAAATAAAAGCCTGCAGTAAGTGACAAAACTGTCCACAAAGACATTGACGTCTATTAATAGCCTAGCTATTAATAGACGTCAATACACAAAGACCATGAAGTGATCGATAATGGAGGTTAACCAAATTCACTAATTATAAAGTGAAATAGAAATAATCTTCTTCTTTCTTCTTTCTTTCCTTCCGTCTTTCCCTATTGGGTTGGACGATGGGTCTGAATGAGTTCCTTCCACTTCTGTCTGTCTCTTGCTGCTCTGGTCAATTGGATGAAGTTCATTTGCATTTCTTCTGCATCCTCTTTTAAGTTTTCTATCCATGTTTTTCTTGGTCTTCCTTTTCTCCTTTTCCCTTCAACATAGTTGTATAGTGCTTTCTTTGGTAGTCTTTCTTCCTTCATTCTTAAATAGAAATAATAGTCAAAACAAAATACACCGTCACAAACCACGCAAAACCAATTTCAAATTTAAAAGTAAATTTTAAAAATTCGCAAACACTGTATCGAGAATTTTGCAAATAAATTAGATACAAACTAAGGCTAAGTCAAGTTGATGTTAATATGGTGTGAAATAATTATTGAAAAACTAAAATAAGGTCTGGGTTGACAGTTTACTATAGTGGTGACATTTTGACTGGAAAGAAATAATTAAGGTATGCAGATTTGTGTATGCGGTATGACGAAGGCAGTGAAGAAGACAACTCTAAACAAATTACGTCCAGAGCTGGGGCAGCAGCCCAGCAACACGAGTACTGACGGATGGACGCCTTGTCATTGCGCATCGAAAGGCAGTACTTGATTCAACAGCAGGTAATACCAGGAGCCTGCTGCCATTGCGCCCGTCTCATCCCAGGGGGACGTGGTATTGATGGGATATTGCTCTCTATTACAATGGATTTCACACACAACCGCACCAGGGTTAAAGCCCTGCAATTAATACTTCAGGTACTCTGTTTGCACCTTCTGGCGCTATTATGACGTCGACATGCCAAAGCTCATCTCGAGACACATGCAGTCAGATTACAACAGATACTCCGGTAGTGCATAACTAATCGTAGGACTCAAAGGGACTTGCATCATCAACCAGCTCGTCTCGCCACATGGAATATATCCACACTGTTCCGTCTTGGCCACCAAATAGCAGTCTCAGGTGAAATGGCCAAACTCAACGTTTCCATCGTTGGTCTCACTGAAGCACGATTACTCAACAGTGGATCACAAATTGTTGATTCACTTCTACTGTATTCTGGGGGCTCAACTCATCTTTATACACTGTAGTGTTGCTTTGTTACTCCGTAACACAGCCAAGCAGTCGCTTTTGTCCTGGTCACCCATATCAGATCGTCTCCTATTTACAGCGGTAACGGGGTAAGAACCTGTATTTTAAAAAATTATGGGGACGGTAAAAAATATGGCGGTAGTACCGCGGTAAGGGGATCCTGGCTGACGGTAGAACGGTAGATGCGGTTTGAAAAATGCCGTAAATACCTCTGAAATGGGGACGATTAATCTCGTAGATCAATGATCATGCGTTCAGCCGATCTCAGCGTAGCTACTAGCTATATCAGTGCTTACCTTTCAGTTTCAAATTCGAAGGCCATTAGGGGCCTAAGTTGGACTATTAGGGCGTAAGATTGAAATTAGATCACTTGGCTTTCATTGTTAGTATACAGGCTGTAAGGGCTGTGCGTTGAACTAAGCCCTGGAATGCAGTAGACGGGAACTGAGTTGGGCACCAAAATGCGGGGACGGAGCGGGCACCAAAATGCGAAGACGGGGACGGGAATTGGCACCAAAATTCGGGAACGGGCATGGGGGATGATTGCAGACGGGTTTCTCATACTTTGTAAGAGAATGAGCTGGGACGACATTTCTCGGCTTCGCTGACGTGCATTAGTCTAGAACACCCTCGACCACGTTAGTTACGTTAATTCCCACGCAGTTTCCTACGTGGTAGCCCTAGAGACATGCTACCAGCGCAGTGCAAACCGAGACGCCTCTCCAGGGCCGGAGCTAGCCAATCGGGCGCCCCCCTGCAACTTCGTATTTGGCGCCCCCGGCAGCGACAGACTGTTTCCTCGCGGATACACCTTAACTTCGTAAATCTATTGGCAATATGAACTCAATATAAACAATCTTCGAAGCGATCTGCACACATAACGGGCTTCTTCGGTATAATACAATATAATAATAATAATAATAATAATAATAATAATAATAATAATAATAATAATACAATACCTTTATCTTACAGAGAAAAAATGTAGCTACTACAACTGTGCTTTACTGGCTTTCATGTTAGCAAATCTCTCTTTTAGTTCAGTTACAGTATGTCCAAATTAGAACATACATCATTTTCTAATGTAACTAGAGCCTGGCCCAAAAGCCTTTCGTGAGCGATAGTTGATCTCAAATAGATTCTTATTAATTTTAATCTGGAAAATGATCGGGTTTCCACCGACCGACCACACTGACAGGAAGTGTAAGCAAGGTCCGTAAGGCAATGGTCATGTTGGGGAAAGTGAGATGGTTTAAATGACTAAACTTTAGAGTCTCACGTGGATTAAGAAACTGATTAGACTCCGATTTAAATAAAACTCTAAATGATGAGATTTCCTAAAATAATTCTAATCCCGTTACATCTTTTTAAATATCTGTTAAAAGGACCTCCAGAGCCAGGCAATTTCAACAGTAGATGTCTTTCGCTTTCTATTTGCTGCACCAGAGTTTCTTTTTAATAATCCATATTAATAATCGCAATTTAGAAATGATTACTCTAATAGGCCTAAAGGGAGGTATCAGTAATTTATTTTTGCACTCTTGTCGATTGATGGCGCAGAATGGACATGGCCGAAATTCCCCAAAGGCCGAAAATACCCCGTCCTCCCCTACTCTGAATATTTCTTTATATTTCTAGAAAAATTATGTAACCTTGACGTTAATGCAGTTGAATTCGTTTACTTAATCACAGTAAATTCACGCAATTAGTAATTACTACTGAGATAATATCTCTCTCCCATCGGGCGATCAAATTGAATCAACGCAATCATATCTTGCATTCGAGTGAACGGTCAAAATCTAGCCATCGTCTTTATTTAAGTTAATCTAAACGTCCAGGGTAAGGCGCGACGGCGGTTTCCGGATGACAAAACTGTCAAAACAAAAGGAGCACAAATGCCAAGTGTTCGTCTCAATTTAATATACCAAGTAATCAAGGATTACGTAAATTTGAACACAATATTCTAACTTTTTTAACAAAGAGATACCGCGCGTAGAAATGAATATTCATAAAAGCAGTCAGGTCACGTGTGACAAATAGCCTAACTAAGCGCCGGTTCATAAAAATTCGTAAGCCTTCTGCTCGTCTTGTTTAAATAATATATGTATTATAGTTCAATTCTATGTAAAGAACAGTATAGTAGGTTGAAGTAGCTGATCATTTGTGCTAAAGACTTAACAGAGCGTCATCTCAATAATTGATCACTTCGAAAATTTGGCGCCCCTCAATAGCGTGCGCCCCCCTGCCTCGCGGAGTTCGCGGAGTGGGTCGCTCCGGCCCTGCGCCTCTCAGTCATTCTCAGTCCTGTCTGTACCCAGTAAGTGAAACGGTGGACTACATAAAAAGGACATCCAAATCCGGTTCACGCCACCAATTGGCTGTCGCAAAGTATATTGTTTCGATTCGTTCTTTTCCGTTATGTTCAATTAACAGACAGATTGGTCGAAATATTAATTACGTTTAACGTTATTACACACAATCAACCATTATCAATTGTTTTTAAACAATCCCTCTATTCATCATCGTAATCGTCGTCATATTTATCGTCGACTTTGTCATCATCGTCATCATCATCATCATCATCATCACCACCACCACCACCACCACCACCACCACCACCACCACCACCACCAATAACCGTGGGCTAAGCCAGGGCCAGATTATAGTGACAGGCCATGAAACAGTCCAGCTAGGCGTTTCTTAACATGCCATAGTGTTAAATGACGACGAAGTATATAAAGCAGGAACTTTTGTACACCCCTCTAAACCCCCTCCCCGCCAACACACCAATTTGAGGTCGACACCCTCCAAAAACTTTGGTAATGTGACAATGAATGCATACAATATGCATACTAATTAGCTCCGGACACTCTCCAATTTGAGGTCGACACCCCGCCCAATTAGCAATCCTAAAAATATCCCTGATTATTATAACGGCATAAAGATAGATAATTAATAAGCGTTGATTTTGAAATGAAAATGAGTCAAATGACTACAATCAAAGATAAACAAAGGAAAGCAATAACCAACCAGAATGAAGTAAAAGAACACTTGATGACGTTCAGCGCTGAAGATATCACTCTTCAAAGTCAGTATAATGTAGATGTGACGAACAGATTTCACGCCCTAGAAGATATGCCAGATGACGTTGAATCGCAATGGTCAACATTTTGTTCAGTCATCACCGAGTCCGCTATTGAGGTGGCTGGACGCAGGAGCAATATACGTCAACCATGGCTGTCTGAAGACACCTTTAATCTTCTCAAGCTGAAATCTGATGATCATGCGTTCAGCCGATCTCAGCGTAGCTACTAGCTATATCAGTGCTTACCTTTCAGTTTCAAATTCGAAGGCCATTAAGTTGGATTATTACGGCGTAAGATTGAAATTGGATCACTTGGCTTTCATTGTTAGTATACAGGCTGTAAGGGCTGTGCGTTGAACTAAGACCTGGAATGCAGTAGACGGGAACTGAGATGGGCACCAAAATGCGAGGACGGCCCGACGGGGACGGGAATTGGCACCAAAATGCGGAAACAGGCATGGGGATGGGGAGTTGGGGACAACAATCTGTCCCTGTGCACACTTCTACTCCAGATCTGAGCAGGATTGCAGACGGGTTTCTCATACCTTTGTAAGAGAATGAGCTGGGACGACATTTCTCGTCTCACCTTCTATGCATTAGTCTAGAGCACCCTCGACCACATCGCCCTGAATGTCAAATAGCAATTGCCATCAGTTACGTTAATTCCCACGCAGTTTCCTACGTGGTAGCTCTAGAGACGTTCTACCCAGTGTCAATCGAGAAATTCCGTTATGTTCCCAGTCATTTCCTGTCTGTACCCAGTAAGTGAAACGGTGGACTACATAAAAGGACATCCATATCCGGTTCACGTCACCAATTGGCTGTCGCAAAGTATATTGTTTCCATCCGTTTTTTTCGTTATGTTCAATTAACAGACAGATTGGTCGAAATATTAATTACGTTTAACGTTATTGCACATAATCTATAATAATAAAATCCTTTCTCTGTATGTCTGTTACCTTCAAGCGTTCTGATTGGTTGGCTGTGTGAGCGTTCTGATTGGTTACCTTCAAGCGTTTTCGAGCGTTCTGATTGCTTGGCTGTGTGAGCGTTCTGATTGGTTGGCTGTGTGATGTTCTCGTTGGTTACCTTCAAGCGTTCAGATTGGTTGGCTGGGTGAGCGTTCTGATTGGTCGTTCTGGAATCTTCGTTGCCTCGAGCGAAGCGAAGCGAGGCTGCACCGCGAGAGAAGTGAGCGAAGCGAGCATTGCGCGATGTAGATAGATATTAGTATTATCCTGCACGCGAGCGAAGCGAGAGCGAGCGAAGCGAGCATTTTTCTAGTCAACCATTATAATTTTTTAAAATCTCTTCTATTCATCGTCGTAATCGTCGTCATAATTATCGTCGTCTTTGTCATCATCATCATCACCACCACCAATAACCGTGGGCTAAGCCAGGGCCAGATTATGACAGGCCATGAAACACTCTAGCTAGGCGTTTTTTAGCATGCCATAGTGCTAAGTGACGACGAAGTATATAAAGCAGGCATTTTTTACACCCCCACACACACTTTTCTTTATGACTGCCTTTAATCTTGGTTCTGTTTCCGTCATCTGCAATATTTCTGTATTGGTTCTTCCATGTATCCGTCAAAATGAACTTTTAATATTCTTCTCTTTCTTCCAGTTTTTTGCATTGTTTGTCCATATGTCTGCTTCATATTACAGACCATACGTAGCATTTAAGTGTTCATGATCTTGTTTCTTTTGATGTGTCTCTTGTTCGTCGCGATCATTTTCAGTTGCTTGAATGACGATATTGTCATGTCGAATCTTGTTTTATTATTATTAGCCAGACGATTTATATAGCGCAATAAGCATGGCAAAAGTGGCAAAAGTCAGGAGCGCTTTACAAAACTATGTATACCCGATGGTGAATAAGTAAGTCTTAAGATTACGTAGAAAAATTCCAAAAGAGTCAGAATTTGTGACAAAGTCCGGTAGTGAATTCCACAGTTCTGGATTGCCCCGAGTGACCGACCTGTCCCCAAACTTAGCCGTTTTAGACGGGGGAGGCACAAGCAATTTGACTCGACTGCCAGATCTTAGCAGCCGACGTCGTTCCAGCGTCGTGGTCCGCTGTAGGAGGGTGGCGATGTAGTCCGGGCAATATGTCTGTGTGTCGCTTATGAATGTCGTATATACATGTTGGGCCAATAAAACCGGTGCCATCCGGTTGCATTGTATGCATGCATGCATGCATGCATACATACATGTATGCATGTAACTATGTATGTATGAATGCATGCATGTACGTGCGTATGCGCCTAAGCATGTGCAGAAGTTTGCACGAGTTCTTAGGATGCAAAGAGTTAGCGGTTCTGATTGCGTCGGCGTCTTTTTGTAGTCTACGTGTTGGACGTTTAGTTGATTGGCTGAACATTGGCTGTGCTTCTCATGCCAGACAGACAGACAGACAGACAGACAGACAGACAGACAGACAGACAGACAGACAGACAGACAGACAGACAGGCAGGCAGGCAGTTAGAGAAAGAAAGACAGAGACAATAGAGGCAAAGAGAGAAAGACAGAGAGACTCATGCCAAGTGAATACTAAGAGTTATCCAAACAATTAAAAGTGCAAGAGAAAGACGGTGTTCACTCATCAGCGACGAGAAGGAGTGAGTAGTCTTCGTCGTTTGTCTGGCTACCACGACAGAGACAGACAGATAGACAGAGGAAGAGAGAACGAGAAAAAGAATGAGATGCTTAGGAGATATATAGAGAGAAGAAGGGATGGAGTTAAACAGGAAGATATAGAGAAGGTGAGAGAGATAGAGAAGGAGGTTCAGATAAAAGAGAAATCGAGAAATAGATTAAGAGAGAAATAGAGAGAAAGTAACAGATGGAAAGAAAAAAAGAGACAGATTGAAGAAAGATAAAGATAGAGGTAGAGAGAGATAGAAATTGTAAGAAGAGATGTAGAGAGGAGATAGATTGGGATAAAGAGACAGATAGAGAGAAAGTGTGAGAGAAAAAGAGGGGCGAGTAAGAGAAAGAGAGAAAGAGAGAGACAGACAGACAGACAGACAGACAGACAGACAGACAGACAGACAGACAGAAGGAGAGACAGGAGGCAGAGAGAGAGAGAGGCAGAGAGAGGCAGAGAGACAGAGAGAGTGACAGAGATACACAGAGACAGACAGAGAGAGAGAGAGAGTGACAGAGACACACAGACAGAGAGAGAAAATGACAGAGAGAAAGGCAGACAGAAAGGTAGAGAGAGAAAGACATTACAGAAACAGAGAAGAGTTGTTTCAGCTGTCATTTCACGTCGGCTTAAAGGGAACGCTTGTCGTTTTATTTGAATGGATGCAGCGTTTGTAGGACGGAAAGCCAACGTCCGTTTTCATTCGATGCAGTAGCCTATCTACGCAGTTAAAGATTCGCTGTCGATTCTTTTATTTCTGGCTTAGGGCAGGGGTCTCCAAAGTTTTTCAACCGCGGGCCACATTGCTGATTTTCTGACGGCTCCGCGGGCCACATGCACAAGAAATTAGGTTGAGTAAAATACAATCTACACTACAGTGAGTGAATAACCGAAAATAACAGATTATTTACTGCTGAATTATGACGCAGTGTATAATGCAGACTGCAGAATATCAGTCGCAATTGAAATGGGTTTTAACTGCTGAGAAATAAATGAAACTGATGCATTTCCTATAAAATTGCATCAAACTGTGGTACAAAGTGCGTATAGTCTCTATAATAAGTAGGGATTTTAAATGTTTATCAGGTGACGCTGATCTGTAAGTTGTAACAGGATTTAACATACTTCATCTTAGCAAATGTTTTTGCACAAACAAGTAGTTTCAAAAGCAGAAATGAATTCACGAGCAAACTTTTTTTTAAATGGATAAACTGATCCTATGGAAGGCATTAATATGAAAGTCAGGACTTTCCCACGTGTCGAGTCAAGACTTTCCCACCGCTACGCCATCTTACTGAAGTAAGTAAGATAGGTCTGGAAACTTAGATTCAGTTTTCATCAGAAAATCATGAAGTTGACGATGACTGAGTCAATGGGATAGAGTACTGTACCGGTATATACTATGGTAAAGAGTAAGACAGCTGAAAGTTGAAGCAAGTTAAAATTAGTCTACTTTTCTAGCACACAGACGGCGATAAACGAGATTTCTGTAATAGATTTGCGCATGCTATTCGCCTCTTCCTGCGAGCATGAATAAAGGCCTTGGCGGGTAGTATCCGGCCCGCGGGCCGTACTTTGGAGACCCCTGGTTTAGGGTATATAATAGCACAGCGATCAACAGGTGAATTGCAGGAGATGGTTCCTGTAGCAGAATTTACTAACTCAGCATCAGAGTAGACAAGATGCTGCTATAACTAACAGATCTTCATCTTAACATCTGCAATTATCCGAGCATAGAACTGTCCCACATTTTATCGATCGATTGAATTTACGTTAGTTTGCTTTGAAAACGGATTTTTGACACCAAATTTAAGACTTCAAAGATTCTGACGGGTGAATCTTGAATCAATCTCTTGTCTGCAGCGACCCATGCAGTCTAAGCAGTTATTCGATGCATGGCTCCCACTGAAGGCTGAACATTTGGGAATCGGAGTCGTTTATAAGGCATCTCTGCTCGAAACAAGGTTGGTCGAGAGAAAATCTTGATGACTCTTCACAGCAGTTGATGCTTACTTAATTTCTTATCTGTTTCTTGAGTTTTTTTTATAACTCTCAGATTTCGCCGCAATGGTTTACAAGTTTTTAAAAGCCTTCGTGATGAAAATTAATGAGAAATCTTTCCGTTGCGTTTAACTGTGAAATCTCTACTGGTGACCAAAATCGAGTGAAACATTTTATCAATTAATATATGGCGCACCTTCTATTTCTAGCGCATGCCTTCTAAGTAAGGATTCTCTCTAATTAAAGTGCCAGACTAAAAGACCACACACTGTGCCGCACGCTAATGACGGTGAGCATCAACAGTGCAGTGACATTTACAGCAACGATAAAAGTAACGATGACGATGATTATGCTGATGATGGTGGCGGTGGTGATGACGATTATGATGATGACGATGATGGTGGTGGTGATGATTAATAGCAAGACATGTCATGATGATGGTGATGATGACGATGGTGATGCTGATGATGGAAATGATGTCGATGATGATGGTGGTGGTGGTGGTAGTAGTCCTGATGATGATGGTAGTGGTGATGTTGATGATGATAATGACGTTGATGATGGTGGTGGTAGTTGTGATGATGATGATTGTGTTGGTGGTAGTTGTGATGATGATGATGATGATGATGATGGTAGTGGTGACGATGATGATGATGATGGTCATGGGGCGATGATGATGATGACGACGATGATGATGATGATGATAGGAGGCGTTTTTGACTTGCAGCCAGATCCTGATTCGACCCTACTTCTCGTCACTCCGTCGGTCGTGCACCAGGTGCAGGCGATGCTCAGTCTTCTCGAGCGCTACAACTGGCCCGCTTTCGGCGTCGTCACTGGGTCTTTGGCCGGCTACGAACTCTTCCTCAGCAGTCTACATCGCCTCACCTCAGACACCGAGTACGACAGATACACTCGCCAAGTACACGTATCTAACCGTACATTAGACGTAATTTCGTTGCATATGCGATTCAAGTTATCGTTATTTGCTTCGAATCGTCATTTTCAATAACTTATTTTTGAAAATTCACACTACCTTTTTCCTATGAATTAGTGAGTCATTATGGAATGGTTTCTTAGTGATAGCGTTCATTCTTGTAGGTGACTAGAGAGATCTTGATATTAGGTAGCACAACAGTGCGTCTTCTCATCATCTTTTATATCATCATCATTATCATCATCATCCTCATCATCATTCTCATCATCATCATCATCATCAAATCCTTATCATCATCATCATTATCATCATCATCATCATCATCATCATCCTCATCATCATCATCATCTTCATCATCATCAGCATCATCATCATCATCATCATTATTATTATTATTATTATTATTATTATTATTATTATTATTATTAACTTCGCCATCATAATTTATCGTCATCATCATTATCAGCATTTTCTTGGTAATCGTGTCGAACATCATCAGCACTGACAGTGTTATGGTCAAGAATTTATCTTTTCTTGGCGGTCATTTTACGACTAAGTCATACGCGCTCTGAGTGCTCAACAGGGGCGGCGCCAGGAGTTCTGAAATACGCGGACTAGGCCACCGGTAATCCACGCCTGGCGTCGATTCAGTTGCTTACTACTGCCGTTGAATTCAAATTAGCTAATAAGAGCGAACGGATACGGCCTCCGTGGGACTGTCCCGATGTCTCCGCGCACCTGCTCTCTATCGCTTCATGCAGACGATCTTGCCGGCGATGTCTCTCCTCTTCGGAGAGCTCTGCGGCGCTAAATAAATGATGGGTGGTTGCCACTGATGTACAAACAAAGTGCGTAATAGCGAACCTGCATTTAGAAATCGGCTTTCAGAACGGTGATGTCTGATTTTTAGAGCGGGCAAACTGATTGCGACCTTTCGATTGTTGGTTATCCATAAGAATGCTTACAATAGGTATACAGGTAGGTAGGGAGGGAGGTACATGTAGGTCGGTAATTAATTCTTTCGAAACCCGTTATCTGTCCTCAGGTGCAGTAACCATTAAAAGTCTGCAAGCGCTCGAGTCCTTATATGCTGCAGTCTACACGAAGCGAGTTCTTGGAAAATCTCATCGGCTAACTCTGTGGGCTTATTATGTTGCCGTGCAGACTGCTTTGAAGCCTTCTGCCGTACTGTAACTTGGAAGCAATAATTACTTTTCCGTTAACCGCCCGAACCTTCTTCACCGGCGAAAAGATCATCTCTGCATTTACAGTATTTGTGAATCCGGCTTCTGTAAATCAGCACCGGTTAATACGATTTCTCATATTATGAATCCAGGGGATAATAATAGAACCTCCAACTTTTATATATTAAAGCAGCTTCTCCTAATTGAAATCCAATAGGCAGTGCTGCTGTAATTACATACTGGGCAGTTAATGGCTATTTTAAAAGCCAAAGTCCACGTTCTTCTTGTTTTGCTGTCAACCCTCACATTCTAAATTCTTCTGAGATATTTTTACTATAAAACGCTGGATTCGATTAAGAAGAAAGTTCGTCATTAGCGATGTCCCATGGACGCAATATTAGATTATAAAAAGAGAAATAATTATTAATTTTTTTATTTCCTGAACTTACACTTTTCAGAAGTGTTCTTGTCTGGAGGCAGTGGCGTAGCCAGGATTTCCGGAAGGGGGTTTCTTCATTCTTGTACTGTCTTCCTTTGCTGATGTGCTGAAAAGCAAAAAGGTCGTCACCTTACGTCTTTACATTCTGCAGTGTATAGTGCTTAGAAATTATTTAGGTCGGCAGCCAAGGGGGAGGGAGGGTTTGACCCCAAAACCGCGTCCGAAAATAAAAATGTATGGAAGCACATGGAAAAAATTTTTTGTCGGCAGCCAATGGGTTTTCTTTACTCTCCAAGCCCCCTGACACGCCACTGTCTTCTGGAGGTACTGTTATAGGGCATTACCATCGCGCGTTGTCGATGGTTCTATGCCCTGGAACCGAGGCTAGAGGGCGCTGTGTGACTTTTTTCTTGACTTCATTGGCTTTAAATATCGTTGGATTAGCAGTCGCAAGAGTTGATTAGGTCTTCTAATTAAGACCATAAATATCTGAGCAAGAGACTTGAAGACAGTTTGAGACCGTAAATTTAGCCTCTGCTAAATTATTCAGATATATCATGGTCTCAATTACGAACCTAACCCCTGCAGTGCTAGAGTCTGATTGGGGTCTCCAATTTAAACCTAAAAGCTGAATAATTAGTCAATGATTATCCATCCAGACATTCCTCATATTCGAATGCCTTAATATTGTATCTTAATAATAATAATAATAATAATAATAATAATAATAATAATAATAATAATAATAATAATAATAAATGTGTCAATATCTTAATAAGCAAAAATATCGACAGTTATTTTGTTCTGTTAATTATTATCGTCATCTAAGATAATCTGATCGAAATTAGGCGAAGACTTCATTAAAAATGGCGACTTCTACTTAAACCAAAACGGTAAAACTATATTTGACGGTTTCCTACTATAGACTTGGAATTTCATACAACATATAAGTTAGAACAGGTAAAGCACAGCAATTGCTTTTTCATTAGATGTTTACTGCGTTCTGGTGTGGCGACATGAACATTACGATCCACTTACATCAATGCATACTCATTTACATTACGAATTCAATTAAAATCTGAATGGAGAGGCAGTTTTCATAAAGTGGAATTGATTTTTCCAGGAAATGGACTTGATGAGCAAACGTGAGGCATTAAACAACCATTGGACTATATATCAAGTACGCTGTTTATTTGGCAATGGTGCCTGATTTGGCTATGGCATGTCCAGTGGCGTAGCGAGGTGGCGGCAGTGGGGGCGAACCGCCCAGGGCGGCACTTGCTCTAGGGGCGGCATTTTTTTCGAGATTTTGTGATTTTTTCTAATTTCTTACTTTTATGATGCGATAAGGTTTTTTGCTTGTCAGAAATTTCAGGAAGTCTAGAACTTTTCTTGTCAATTTTTTTGTTGCCAGATTTTTTCGGAGGCGGCACTTTTTTCCCGGGCGGCACTTTGCCTCGCCACGCCACTGGGCTTGTCATCGCAATCGAAAGTTGTATAGCTTTGATCCTGAAGAAAGAAGAAGAAGAAGAAGAAGAAGAAGAAGAAGAAGAAGAAGAAGAAGAAGAAGAAGAAGAAAGACATATGCAAGCATTTGAAAATAAATGTGTCCGGATTGTGCTGCGAATTCCGAGGACCAGGGAGATTGCAAACATAGAGATCTACAGAATGGCCAATACCAATAATAATTGTGAATAACCGAACCATATTAAAACACGTGAACTGCAATACTTTGGCGTTGTAATAACAATAATAAGAAACAGCCAGGAGACACCATTGAAGGATCTGCGATGACAGAACAAGTAGAAGGCGCAAGGAAGCGTGACACACAAAAATATCTTTGTAAATATATACTGTATATATATATATATATATATATATATATATATATATATATATAACATCACTACAGAGTGACGTTTCAAAATCCGACTTTCTCCATGCGCTGTTTAGAACAGGAAACAGAAACACCATCTCCGTTTGCACATATATACTGTTACTCTGAATTATGACATGACACGATGCCCAGTCCCGTGTTAAAAAGTTTGGGGGCCCTTGACATTTTTATGGAGAAGAAAATTAATAAAAATCATACAAAATAAAGTGGTGACGGCCTGTTTTTCCTATTCTGCTTTTAGAAGAGAAAATTAATAAAAGTCAGAAAACACGAAGCGGTGATGACCTTTTCATACAAATTTTTTTTCACCGCCCGCCGGAGCCCCTCATATATCGCGTGGTCCCTAGGCTCGTGCCTACCACGTCTCTGCTCAAAACGGCCATGCATGACGCCCGATTATTATTTTAATTTTTTTTTGTAAAATCTTATAACACACCATAATATATAATTATGCGCCATTAGAAAGACAGCTAGAAAAACTCTCGGATGCACTGAGACAGACAAATCGTCAGCCGTTGACGACGGTCTAAGTGAAAGATGTAGCAAAAGAATTTGACCACTCTTTGTTTAGCCCCAGGAAATTTGAAATAAAATATTTTTAGGCGTTTTATTAAAATTTAACCATTCGAAGGCACCTGTCTGCGACAAACCACGAGTCATGAGAACCTGTATGGAGGTTTGGTCTGTAGGCTTGTCAGGTGAAATTTTCCAATGGCTTCTCACGCGACTTACAGTGTATGTATGTACAGTGTATGTATGCATACACTTGAAACTACCGTTTCCGGGCATGATGAAGTGCTGCGCGGTTTAGGCTTATTTGAGTCGACGAAGGCGTATTTTAAATTAAAGATACACTTCAATGTCTTCACTACGTTAGAATCAAATGAGATCCAAAGTGTCTGCTTAAAATGGCATTCATAAATATAGCCCTTTTAGTTACTCGTTTTCTGGCCACATTTTATTTCTTCCTGTTTTCAACCTTCCCACTCATCCAATCGCTGTATGCCTGTAAAATGTTAAAGCCTTTATTGTGATAATTAATGAATTTCAGAAGGTATGCTTTGGGGGGGCAGCCATTAGTTGGGCGCGAGTGAAAGTAGGAAGATTTCTGTCCAAAGCGGAAATTTTTTCAAAGTTTCTTCGAACGCTTGTTGAATCGCAAATCTCACCTACTAAAATCCCTAATTGAATGCAATCGTCTCTGTATTACACGCAGGGAACTTGACGACCATGGATCAGCCATTGTGTCTAATAATTAGCTGTGTGCTTTTACGAGCGTTCAATCAACGAAGGGTTCGACGCAGAAGCGGACGCCTGCAATGCTCAGATGCTTCCTGTCCCTAATTAAGCGCACTCTCCGACTAGACACTCGATTTGTACGCTGGTGCCAGCCGTGGATAGACTTAAGACGGGCGTCTTAACTGATGGCAGAGGCTATCTAGCGCATTTTGATGTACATGACAGAGGGGATCGGAAAATTGAATTTGAAAATTTACACAAGTCCTTAATTGGCGTTTCGTGACAAATGCACTTTGCATGATTTTACTAGTGCGAACTGGCCTATGATGTGCCCCTCAAAGTCAGTTTTCTCAGTTTCTTCTATGTATACGCTGAGTAGAGACCAAGATCACAGAGTGTTTTTGGCGCCACTTCAAGTGACACCCAGGTCACCTGCCATACCCTTGGTAGGCAACTGACTGAAGGGTTGAATTTAATTGATCTAAGTGATAATTACCTTATTCAAATGAAACGCCCTGCACGTAAAAACTTTGGGGTCGTCCATAAATGACGTAACGCGATTTTAGCACTTTTGTACTCCTTCCCCTCTACGTAAAGCGACGTAACAAAACGTCAGACCTTCCTAAAGTATGACGTAACAACGGGCCGACCCCCTTTTCGTCTTCCAAAAAGTCTTGACAAGCAGAAAAGAGGTCATTCATCCTTCTATTTTTTCCTCTCCAGGTATACTGACAAGCAAACAAAGGTCATCGTTGTATTTTCCCCTCTCCAAATACCCTGACAAGCAAAAAAGGTCGTCACTTGAAAATTTTGTGTTGCGTTACGTCACATTTACGGAACCCCCTTCACCCCTCATCACACTTCGTCACAAATGTCCGGACACCCTTCACCTAGGCGCGTTGCGTCATTTGTGGACGAACCCTTTATGATGGAATTAGCATTTTACAGTGATTTATTCAGATAATATCAATGCTGTTTAAAATTAGAACAATAACAGAGAGTGAAAACTAAAATAAATGAAATATCGAACGTTTAGAAATCCCTCAGAGAACAGTCCTAGTCTTCGCTTCTATTGTATTTACTGCATACGTCGTAAATAAGTGTTTTATGTTTTATCGTAGCTGAAATAATGACTCTGAGCATTAAAAACAATGAAGACAATGCAAGAAAACGCTTGCGTATTTTTAAGATGCACAGTACCCTCAAAACTGTACATTTGAGTATTGTTCTAGAAATTTACTGGCAGCCGGTTTCTCTTGAAAACACCCAAGAACGGAAGATCCACGAAAATTCCGAAGAATGTCGGACTGACCAGCAGAACACTACCTAAACAATGTCTGAAAAAATCAAAAGTTTTCTCTAAAGCAAGCATGACCGCGAAAATCTGACTAACCTATATTAGTCTTACACCATCAGTTGACCGATTGACTGTCTAACTGACTCATTGACTCGCCGATTAATCGATATTTTTGATTGGCTGATCGTTTCTGATTTTGCTAGGTTTGATATTCTGGTTGTGATAAAAATTCTGTGGACGGAAAACACGGATTACGTGAGAAAAGAACTCGCGAAACTCGGCAAATCGGAGTCAAGAGTCGTTCTGCTGTACGCTTCGCAGTATGTATTCTGTCTGCACTAACGACTTATTCGCGTACTCTTATTCGTTAAAATGCGATATAACTTAACTTAGCATGATTTAAAGTGGCTTAGAAGGCATTACTGCCTGTGTGTGAAAGCCTCTAGAAGCACTAACGGGGCTTGAACCCGCTCCGTCAGCCGGACGCTCCAACACGTAACCCACTCTGCCATCTTCCGCCCCCGGTATTCTAAATTGAACGCCAGCTCTGACTTCAATCAGGCGTCAACCTCGGTTGCGTCCTACGGAACTGAGATATGTATCACGAACAATATGCGTTCCCGAGTGGACGTTAATAATTAATTAACGACTTCCTGGGCGCCTTAGGCTGATGTTGGCTGGCACATCAGTTTCAGAGATCGGCATTTCTTAGTGGTATTTGTCGCCTAAGGGTTCGACGAATACAGTTCTTGCAAAACGTACTGATAATAATTCTTCGAAGCATTCGTCATAAAAACGCGGCGATGTCCTAATCGACCGATGCCAAAGAGAGCGAGCGTCAACATTATACACTGCCGCACTTGTATGGGCGAGATGTCGTTCAATCAGGGACTACTACTCTATCTGTCTAATTTATAATGGAGAAGCGTCGAGGACACGGTCAGCGATGTGCACAGGAGATTGTAAATGGGTTTCGCTATAGGCGGTGTCAATTGTAAAACTTCTCTAGCGCCATTATAATAATGCATCTCCATCCGTCTATGGTCGCTTCAGAGTGAGAATCATAGACTTTAAAAAATCATGTTCATGCTATAGTTCTAGCGAGTCTCTCCTGTATTTAGAATATCTTAGAAATGAAAAGTCAAGGCTGTCTTGAAAAACTTGGTCGATCTCATATTTGGACAGAAGAGTTCTCTGTTTTTATTTGCAAGCTGTTATAAAGAACTGTTTGCTGATTTTATCCTTGTGAAATCTTTAATATTTAAATGTTTGAATCGAAATTTGAAATCCGACTTGAAGTTTTTCGTTAGATTTGCGTCAAATTTAGCGGCATTTGAAGAAAAAGCGACTGAGAGACGAAAATTTGGATCAATCTTCTAATCTTCTAATCGATTTCTAACAGACACGCATACGCACCGACATACGGACGCGTAACCAGTAGGCCTACCTTCAGTGATCTAACGAAACTTCTACTGAATCGATCGTCCAAAAATTAAAGAAACGCGCGTAATGAGTTGGCCGCCGAATTGGTGATTTGCAATCGTTCTTACTTACTCCTGATGTAACAGAATAATAAATATCACCACGCTATCCAATACTTCTTACCGACGAAGTTTCACATGATTCTCATATCACCTGTAGGCTATCGTCTTCGCTGCAGACTCTCGGCCTGTATTTACAAGCATGAATGCCTAAAATTTCTAGGTCAATTAGGAAGAATCTAATTCGCTAAGCTAATTAAGGTCTTCGTTCTGTAATCGGTGATGTGTGATGACGCATCCTATAATCTATAGTCTATTGCATCCCAATGTACAGTAACACTCCGCTAAGATGGCCTCGGATCACGTGGGCACTCAGTTAGCAAAGACATTGTAATGCAATAAGGAGTCTATCTAGCGCCTCTTATATTCTATTCTATTTACTATGATCTACTATAATTTGAGGGGACGCGGTGGTGTAACGGTAAGAATCATGACACGCAACCGGAGACTAGCGGGTTCAACGCTGACCATCCCCAGTCACTGCGTAGCGACTTTGGGGGGTAAGTTGTTCACCTCTGATCGACGTGCTCCGCACTGACGAGTCTTCACTTTGTGGATGACTTAACGCGTGTTAACAACCCTGTAATAATATTAATATTCAGAAGCGCTTCCGGCTTTATAGAGTCGCTTGATGTTATCATATAGTTAAGTAAGTAAGTAAGTAACTTTCAGATTATTGTGGTGACTCGTCCACAGGTGGGCTGCGTGAACACATTACAGAGTTAAAGTTCATAACTGGCGCGAAACAACCAAGTCTTTAGCCTCTTTTTGGCCGTATACGGATTCAATTCGATTGTGTGAACTTCAAAGAAGTCTTAAATATTTCAGAGAAATGAGAATAATTTGGTGTATAATATGAAACTTTTCGATTCTTTGCGAAGTGTCGAAAGTCATGAAGAAAATCAAATTGCTTTTAACTTTCCTTTCGGGTCTTGTATCCCAAGACATCAGACGCCAGCGAAGAATAATTGCTTCAATTCGATTCGCAATCTGCCGCCGACTTTAATTTCAGTGAGCATATTGACAGTTTCCTAGGGTTTATTGACACCATGAATGTTGATCTAGACAACGGCCGGTGAAAAATTCAGTGCGCGTCGCCGGCGAAAGAACCCTCCTTTTTTAAAGCAATCCATTCCGTCGGAGTGAACATCCAAGTGGCAGTAAGCGCTCCGTCCGCATCCACCGGAGTGTTTCCAATTCCAAGGAGTGCCATTTGTTTGACGCATCGGAGACCGGATATTGCGCAGGACTAATTTTCCTGTCCTGCATTCCGGGGTTTCCAGAGTCGACAATTCAAAGGCAATGAATCAACTGCAAGCGTCCTGCTTAAACTTCACGGTTTTATCAAAAGCTGCTGAACGTTTAGAAATTTTCAGCCTTTCTCTTTGTCTCCTTTTCCTGTCTGTCTGTCTGTCTCTCTCTCTCTGTGTGTCTCTCTCTCTTTTTCTATCACTCTCTGTCTTCTTTTGTTTATCTGTCGCTCTGTTTCTGTCTTATACATGTATATATATTATATTTCTAAGCTATTCCCAAACACAGTACGGACTACATACATATATGTATATGTGTATATATAATATGTGTGTGTGTCTGATATACGATATATACGATATATATATATATATACTGTATATACTTATAAGGGCTGTTCGTTTTGTTTGTCTTGATTACAAACTAGAGAATTTAGTGGGAAAAGCACTATGGATATGCTTCATATCAGCGCTTAATTAAATAAAACCTTCGTGGCTTCGTTGTCCTGTGCGTATCTGTTGGAAAGACGTTTGGTCCATGAGTTTATAATATTATCTTTAAAATTCATTATCCCTAATTTAATTGTTGCTACAGGGAATGTCCGATACTCCGGTTGCTCTGTTGCTAAGTGATAATTCGTAAGAATCTAACGGTCGATGCCCTTTTCTGCCAAAATGCTGAAATTAAACAGATGCGTGGCTGACAACTTTTCATGTCCGAAATTCCAATTTCCGACAGATATGCTCGCGACTTCTCTCTCTCCTCCCATTCCGACTGTCTCTCCATAGTAGACAACCTGTTTTGTTGAGTCGATGTCTCATTCGTCCCAAAATATGATCAGAGGTTGAATTCGGAATCATTAGACCATTCGTCTGAAACACGCAAATCCATTGCGTCTTTTTAGGCAAATATGTCTCCTTTAGCCGTTACTTTTTGTCGAATCAACATATTCTTTTATTTTATTCTGGAGTCTGGATGGGAATCTAAGTGGTTTTTGTCATCGTGTTAACAGGAATTAAAAATCCATAACGTAACCTGAAATTCGCTGGAGACTCCTGTTCCACTTACATGCGATATCATGTTTTTTTCCATTACAACATGACTCTGTACGTAAACACGCAGCAATGGCGTGACTGATGCGCCGCATAGATTTTAAGTTTGTGAGCATAGATACAATAGTAGAAGGAAGACGATTAACAGAAGATAGAACTTCTTGGAAACATTTTGTGTCTAGCTATTGCCGCTGATGAGCTGGCAGAAAGCAAAGATGATGATGAAGCATAGATACACTACACGCGGCTTGGTCGCGGCGTATAATATGGCACGCTACGCAATGCATGGCTTGAAAGTAGCTGCAAAGGAAAACCTAAACCCCCTGGACAGGCGTATTTCCAATTATAACTAACAATGTAAAATGGACGGATTACATTACATTCGCAATGAACGCATCCGTACTTAATCAATTATACGTGTTACAGAAATTATTCTAACAGTTAAGAAAAAGAAAAAAAAGTTGACTGCCTAAGCACAAAAATATTGCAACATTTCGTGTATTTTTCATGCAAGTGGAACAGATGTTTACTTACAGTGAATTTTAGTTTAAGAGGTAGATTTTACATTCCCATTAACAATGACAAAAACACCTGAGATTCTCATCCAGAGACAGTCTTTCTCCGTACGATGCTCGCTATTCCCCCGCACAGTCCGGCAGAATTCCCAGACAGATGGCAACGCTAAACAGGCAGCGTATGCAGCCAACGCCGTTTTAAATTAGAGATTTCTCTTTTGCAGCCAGGAAAGCGGACGAATCCTACAGGTGGCCGCGGAGATGGGTCACGTGGGCAGAGATTTCGTCTGGATCCTGTGCAAAACGGCCTTCGGAAAGAAGATCGGAGTCTTTCCGAGTTCCTTCTATCCCGGTCTGCTCGGTGAGTGACGACCTCTCAGGGGTCGAGCCCGTCGACCGTCGACCGTCGACTGACGGGCGAATAATTATAACGATGACGTTCTTATAAGTTAATTGATTGTTTCCGGTGTTCGATTTTGCCGGAAGTTGGGGTTCTTGAAGTCCCTCTCACAGGTCGAAGACAACCCTCCAGTGGAGGTAGGAAATTGCTGTCTTTGGTCGTCCGATCTCCACTGCAGGTAAAAAAAGTGTTGGATGGGAATAGTGCGATCTATGCACCTACTGCTTTTTAAAAATCAGTCTTATATATATATTATATATATATATATATATTGCATATACCGTATATCATACTGTTTATATGATTTTAAAGGAAACTCGCTTTATCTTAATTTAGCGTCTATCCTTAAATCCTGCTACTCAATCTTGATATATTGTTGAACTTAATCCAGGGATATTATATATTGACGGAGTATCTCCAGACCAGACATTACAGTTTTCTCCTCAAGATTTTGACGAGAATATCAGCACAACTATTCTCCATTAATGTCATGTTCATGATTTTGCCTCAATTATTTGCAAGTCGATATTTCAATTCTCATTTTCGTTGTTTTCGATCTGGACGCAGTAGCAATTATTTGTTAATTTATTCGTTAATTAGTTATTAATTATTTTATTAATTTATTATTGGTTATAATGGCTATTATGGATGATTAGTGAAAGTTATAATATTTTTACGGAAGTCAATATAATTGCGAAATAGTTATTTCAGAAATTAGTCTCTCCATATACTTGCAAAACAAGTCTCAATGTTATTGGTACGAATCGAAAAATGGCAAAATTTGTCTTCGATTGCTCTTCGTTTTGAATCCGTCCATTTTGATTGTCTCAATGTGAGACATGGATCGATATGTGCTTATCGGACAGCATAGTAGAGCAGTAGAACGGGTATTGCTGTCAAAAACCGTCTGCTGGATGTCTGAAATATATTTTGGCGTAATAGGCTATGTGAAGTACTTCTTACCGTAAATAATTACGTTTGGCAGTTGTAGGATCGCACGTCATTGTCTAGTAAATTTTGCACCGAGTAATGTACCATTGAACGTCGCTTCTTGCTTTGTATGCAGACAGGCATATCGGCTTTATATTTCGGCATCGAATATATATACGCCGCCGATATCCTCAGAGACACATTGGCACGACTTGTCCAGTGCAGAACCTGTAATCTTCTTGTACCGGTGGCTTTGCTCATAACTATTACACCGGTGTGCAAAAATGTGTCGTGATATACGAGCGTTGTGAGTGGTTAAGACTAGCCAGTTTAGTCAGCCCACTGTTCAAGAAGGGAAAACGAAGTGAACCAAGCAATTACAGACCAGTGAGCCTAACATCTGTAATCGGTAAAGTTATGGAAAAAATACTGAAAGAAAGCATTTTGGAACATTTTGAAGCATATAAGGTCAAAGGCCTAGATTAATTTGCGATGGGTTTTGGGGGCGGAGCCCGCCAAAGAAGAAGTCAATCGAAACACCCACAGCGTAGGTTGAGCTGTGCTGTGAAAAGCGAAATTGCTTACACGGAAAACTTTGGCTCTGACGTCAAACCTTGGCTCTGACGTCATGCAGCCACGGGGAGGTAGTTAACGTGGGCGTATCTACCCTGCCTACGGACGTCACTAGCAACTTATGAATAATATAGTTAAAACTAGATTGGATGAACTGACGTCATAACTGTTGTCGAAACTCGAGTATCGTCGCTATCGTCATGTTTGCAGAAGACCGCCGATTTTAAGCTAGAAGCTTGTGTTCGTGATTGTTATTGTTTCGCCGTTGTTTTACTATTAAAACCGGGTTACGCTGGGCCCTGAGAGAAGGGTATTCAGCGCAGTCCAAAATCGCCAGCTTACGAGTCGTTCTGCACAGTACGCCACAGATGGTGGAGACGACCGGACCTCGCAGAATTCTTCTACGAGCAACAACTTTCAACAATCGCCGCTGAATGAAGATCCACAACTGAATGATCAACAAGAACGAACATCTGGTGCCAACGATCAACTGGATCTTCCGTTTCGCCGAAGAAGTCGATAATCCAACGAACTTCAACGATCACCAAATATCTACAACTTCGGGGCACGAAAGTCGAAACGACCCTTCTACACTTATGAGTGCTCCCGAAAACAATACTACCGGGTATTGCTACTTACGCAGTGGACGACTTCTCAATCCAGGCAATACGCAACCGACCGAGCCTGAAACAACATCCGTCGAACCAAATCCGGCAGTCGAACCGTGTTTACCAGTCGACAGTCGAACATCGATTCCGGATCCAGACGCCTGCGGTTGTCCTGAGCCAACTCCCCGGAGGACGCTTCCACACTTCGATACAGAGACATCGTTTGACGAGCTCCAGCGCGATTCGCCTCTTTTCTTCTACAACGACAACATGACCGAAGGTTCTAATGCGCTACTCCCGAGTCCATTCCACGGGAAGCCCGAGGAAGATATCAACGAGTTTCTAAAAAACTTTGAACTGTGGGCGACGTTCAGACGTGCGGATCGAGACTCTAGACTTGCAGCTCTACCCTTGCTTCTCAAAGAAGGGGCGGCGGCTTGGTACCATACCCAGTCGTCGCGCATTCGAGAATCGATCGATGACTTAAAAAGGGCATTAATTGAGCGATATGGACCACAGGCCGCGCACGCCTGGAAATCCACAGCCGACCTGTGGCTCCTAAAGCAAGCGAAAGGACAATCAATCGACGATTACCTCACCGCCGTCTTAAAAGCAGGCCAGAAAATCGGTGTGGGGGAGGAAAACCTCTACTTTATCGCCCTCAACGGTCTTCGACCGAGTATTCGTCAACACGTAATCCAGCATGAACTGTCGTCGCTAGAAGACCTTCGTCAATGGGGACGAATTACAGAACTCTCGCTTCGAGACAGCGCTCTCGACGATTCTCCTTTCGAAGCCACCGCTCGCGAACTAGCAGAGATGAAAGCCGAGATCCGTAAGTTACGGATCAATGTCGTCAATCCTTCGTCGCGCTCACCGTCACCGTCTGCGGATACTACAACACCGCAGCGTCGAGTTCAATTCCGAGAAGACTCGCGTCGTACACCGCCGCAGACAACATTTAATCAGCGCCGCTTCTTTACGAACCAGCGCCAGACACCGAATCGAGGAAATCAACCCGACTGGACTAACCAAGGAACACCGCCGCGTTGTGGAAACTGCGGGGTAAGCATAATAGAAATTATTCATGCCCTGCTCGTGAAAAAAACATGCTTCTATTGTCATCGCCGAGGCCATCTACAGTCAGTATGTCGAGCAGCTCGATCTGCTCGGTCACAGCCAAACCTATAGGACATTTCACCCGTCCATTTCGCTGGAATGGGCAGGGTCCAAGCTGCATTAATCACAGAATCTTTCAGCAAAAATACTGTACAAGTGCAGGTTGCACGATTTAAAATTTTAGCTTTGATCGACACGGGTGCCTATTATTCAATTGTGTCTGAACAGTTTTTCAAACGTTTGGCCTTGCCTTTGCGTCGTTTGAAACTAACGAGTTTCAAAAATTATGTTTAGCAGATGGGAAACCCGTTGACCTTTTTGGGTAAAGTAGAAATTACAATAAAAATTAATGGTCTCTCTATTCCTTTGAATGTCGTGTTTTGCCAAACCTTGCCTATGATTTAATTCTAGGTCTTGATTTTTGGAGGCAACTAAAGCACAAATTGACTTTAAAGAACGAATTTTAACGTTGTACGACAATATGACCGCTGCAGCCTTTTACGTTTTTAGAAAGGAGCCCAATATTTTATTCCCGAAACGTCCAACAGTTTTGCCTCCGCATTCTGAAATTTTGGTTCCTATGTCGGTACCCAGACACATAACACCGCAGCTATGTTTAATTGAACCTTTGAAATCGCAAAGCCGTCAACAATTTTTATTGGCGCGCAGCTTAGTTTATACATTCCCTTCAGCAACCGTGTGCCGCGTGTTGAATCCAACGGGTCGTGTGATCTGGTTATCTCCAAGGCGACCATTAGCATCGATTGAGCCTGTATCGCAGAGTGATATTTTTGATGAACCATCGTCTTTTCCATTTCATGGTACCACAGATATTCCCATGTCTCCAAACATGAATCATCCAAATACACCATATTCTTCTACTTTAGCCACTTCTTTTCCTGCAGAAATGAATAATTCCACAAACGATTTAGTTAACAATTCGGTCACTGCTGCATTGCAAAATCTTGGACTTAAATATCATTCAGATTTGTTGACAGATTCGGAGAATCAGAAATTAGAAGATTTATTGGGACGAAATATTGATATTTTTGCAAAATCGCTTGATGATTTACAAGGCACTAATCTTATTCAGCATACGATTCATACAACCACTGAAGTACCAATGGCAGAGATGCTATCGACATTCGGCTGAAGCTAAAAAAGAAATAGACATTCAAGTGGAGCAGATGCTAAAATCTGGGGTTATTGAACCGTCACAAGCTGTGTGGGGTTCACCAGTTGTTTTGGTTAAAAAGAAAAACGGCGAGATTCGTTTTTGCGTTGATTATCGAAAACTTAACAAAATAACGATTCCAATTAATTTTCCTTTGCCAAATTTGACTGACGTGTTCGATGCTTTAGCTGATAACCATCCAGCCATATTCAGTGTTTTAGATTTAAAATCTGGCTACCATCAAATTTTAATGGACCCAGCGTCCAAAGAAAAGACAACCTTTGTAACACACTCGGGTCAATATCAATTTTACGATTACCATTTGGCTTATCAAATGCACCCGCATCCTTCATGAGTCTCATGGCACATATTTTTAAGGGCATGACCTTTCAATCAGTGTTGTGTTACTTAGACGATATTTTGGTCTTCAGTCAGAATTTCGAAATGCATTTACAGCATTTACAAGAGGTTTTTGATCGCCTTACAGCTGCACGCTTGAAATTACATCCTAAAAAGTGCACATTTGGACTACCAAAGGTACTGTACCTAGGTCACTACATGTCGGCTAGAGGAATTGAAGTCGACCAATCTAAGGTTAAACTGGTTGAACAGTACCCTCATCCAAAAACACAGAAAGACGTTCGATCTTTCTTGGGTCTTGCTGGGTATTATCGTCGTTTTATCCAGGGCTTCAGCAGCATTGCAAACCCACTCCATCAAATGCTGCGAAAGGACGTTGAATTTCTTTGGGACGACCAATGCGAAAAAGCTTTTAACAAACTGAAGCATGCTTTGTGCAATGCTCCGGTTTTGGTCTATCCAGACCTTTCGAAGCCGTTCATAATTAATTGTGATGCTTCTACCATTGGCATAGGATACATTTTAGCGCAGCAGGATTCGTCTGGTAGAGAGCACCCCATTTGCTATGGTGGACGTTCACTGTCACCGGCCGAGCGAAACTATTCAATCACACATTTGGAATGTCTTTCTCTTGTCGAAGCAATTAGAGAGTTTAATTGTTATCTGGCTAACTCTTATTTTACCGTTTATACCGATCATATCAGTTTGAAATTTTTGCAGTCGCTTAAAACATCAACTACAGGACGACTACTGCGTTGGTCTTTATTATTACAAGGTTATCATTTTGACATCCAATACAAAAGTGGTCGTAAGAATACCAACGCCGATGCTCTTTCGCGTCTTGAGTTTCCTTCATCTTCAGCAATTGACACGGCGGCTGATGATTCAATATTAGCTACTGTCGCAACATCGAATTCGGACTTAGAACTTATTCCCGGTATGAATGTCATATTTGAAGATGAACTTAAATCTCCAGATTCCGACTCACACGTTATTTGTGACATTGCATCACAGCAAAGGCTTTGTCCTGATGCCTCACCAATTATTGACTACCTTGAAAATGGAACTTTACCTGAGAATGATGTTGATGCGCGTAAATTAACATTTGAGGCAAATGAATACGTCTTACGTGATGATATACTTTATCATTATTTTCAACCACGTTCGCGCAATTGTTCTAGATCTACTCTTTGTCAGCTGGTAATTCCTAGAAACCTTCGAGAAAAGCTATTGCAAGGATTTCACGAAGAATCTTCTCACCCGGGATTCCATCGTTGTTACCTGAGCCTTCGTCAAAAGTATTTTTGGAAACATATGCATGTGGACGTTCAAAATCACATTGCATCATGTGAAAGCTGTCAGCGCTGTAAATATCCCACTAATGCCAAGAAAAATCCTTTGCAATCATTACCTATCCGCGAAGTTTTTTGGTCGCTGGCATATGGATATTTTGGTGTTACCAAAAGCCAAGAAGGTTTTCGTTATTTACTGCTATTTGTTGAAAGTTTGACACGATTCCCCGAAGCATTCCCCATGAGAGATCAGCGAGCTAGCACGATTGCGGACATTCTTTACTCTCAAATCATCACTCGCTATGGGTCCCCGAAATCACTTCTTAGTGATCGTGGAAGTAATTTTCTTAGCAGTATTGTTGCACAACTGTCTCGTAAGTATGGCATTCATCGATTGCATACCTCTGGTTTTAGACCGCAAACCAATGGGGCTTGTGAAAGAGTCAATCGTCATTTATGGCAATCTCTTAGAATTCTATGTAAAGATCAGCATGATTGGCGCAATATATACCAACTATTTTATTTTCCATACGTGCTGTTACAAGTGCTCGTTTGAATTATTCCCCATTCTATCTAATGCATGGAACTCAAATGCGACTCGGCATTGATGTTTCTTTGCCAAATATGGAAGACGAGTCACTTACTCCCGAAGAGCATGCCTTAAATATAACAAAGCGTTTGGCTGCCGCACATCAAGAGGCTACAGACAGAACTAAAATCATGCAAGATTCAAATAAAAGAGCGCATGATAAGAACGTGTCAGAACCAACGTTTCAACCTGGTGATCTAGTTTGGCTAATGACTCCTCAAGTGAAGAAAGGACTATCAAAGAAGTTATCACTTAGGTATTCAGGTCCATATTACATTACAGCAAAGGTAGGTAATCACACTTTTATGTTGCGTCATAATCAAACCAACCGTGTCCTTGCACACCCCGTTAACTCTGAACGATTAAAAAAATTCGTTGACCGTCGAGATTACGCTTCCTCACCTGCTGCTGATCCACCAAATACTTCACTGGATGAAATGCCTAATAATTGTCCAGGTGACCCACCTGATTCGAATTCGCAGAAAAATTTGGACCCGCCAAACCCTGACACGCCTAATGAAGAGTGGCATTCAGTAAATCGTCTTTTAGCCCAGAAGAAAATCGGAAAAGAAACTTTTTATAAAGTTGAATGGGCAAATCCGAAATTTAAACCCCAGTGGATTAACGAACGTGATGTTACGGATGCGCTAAAGAGAGCATTTTATGTGACCAGAACTAAAACAGGTCACAGGCGAAAACGACGTAAATAAATAGATATTATGCATAGAAAGCATTAATGTGACCGACCACTGATAGAGCCACGTTCACAAATGTGTTATTCTGCCTGCAGGCATTGCTTTTCTCAAATATCTCCTAGGGGCCATTAGGACGATCTGTATTGACGTCTGACGGGAGAATTTTCTTTTATCGATAATTATCTGTGAGACTGTCCTCTAAGTAGAAGGTAGAGGAGAAAACAGCCAGCTAGTGATATGGAGGCTCTGGAAAATCCACATCGAATTTGTGTGTTCTTTGTAGGCTTTTGATTCAACTTTTGCTAGTATGCTTCAGTTGCTCAGTCACCGCCAGCACTCATCATGAAGATAGCGTGTTTAGACATGGTTATGGCGTATATTTTAAGGCTAGAGGTCGTTTTGAAGTTGTTACAGATACATATTATCATGTATTTGACTTTAAGTTGCCAACATTCGATATAGATGAGGAAAGTCCCTCACTTGCATGCATGAGTCATGAAAACCGATCAAATACACACTCATGTCAGAGTGCAACACCGTATTATGACGCTTTACGTACATTACGAAAGGCTGCTCATTCTCAAATTAAGCAGTCTATACGACAAATCCACTCTATTTTGCGGACCTCACGATCTGATGCTTTACGTTACTATATCTATTCCTATTTCAACATTGCTAGTATCTTTTAAGTTTTATGAAGTTATCACATATCCCAAAAGTATTGCAGATACTCATCAATCTTCTACGCAGTTAGTGAATGTACCTAAATTTTTTGCGATTTCTACAGATCATCGTTTATTTGCCATATGGGATACAGCTCCGAATTTAGAGCTGGGAGATTATTCCTATTTGATGGACATTTCAAATATCAACTTGAATTCTGAATTAAACACCTGCATTGTAGCATTGTTTAAGGATGATGCAATTGCTGTCTCAGACTTATGCTCATTTAAATTGCTGTCTGATCGACCAAGTATATTGATTCCTTTTCTTCCTGATTCGGTTATTATCGAAAATATTTTCAATTTGTCTCTTATTTGTCGAGAATCAGAGTTACAACTTTTTAAAGGTTGCCTTTCTTGCGTTGCTAAGATTCCATCTGGTTGTGCTATAAATTCTCCTTATGGATACATTCCTTCTCAAACACCACAGAACCAGAATTCTTCTTCCGCAACGTCACAAGTTTTCTCTTGCGTATGGCGCAAATAAGATCATTCTTCAGTATCTGTTTCATCCAGATCAATGGAAGGCCTTTTGGTTCTGATCAGTTATTGAATCAGTCAATTTTTTCTTCATTTGCCACCATTTCAAATTTCAAAATCTGATAGCGCAAGTTTTGCCGCACTGGACGAAGAATTTCAAACAACTATGCAGGCGATACAGCAAGGCGCCGTGCTTTTGAAAATGATTACAGTGCGTTAGTCAGTGAATCTCATCAACCTTTTGTGGATAATTCTTTTAAATACGTGATGATTTCTGGACTTTCTGTTTCATTCTCTGGGTTAGTGATTTTGGTTATCGTCATTATCTATCTATGTGTTAGAATAAATAAACTAACCGTTTTGATTATGACACTATCGGCTCGTACACACTCGGTTGAATCATATCCACAGTATATATTCCCACTAACATCCACTCTTCCTCCATTCGATTGTACTTATCCGAGTACTCTTCATTTCTACTTACTTATTGTCATATTGGTTCTTATCATTTTATTTTTGATCAGCTATTTAATTCTACGATGTTTTCGCACACGGAAAGCAGTGATTAATGGTTCAAATAATTATCTGGTACTGCGTTTTGCTAATTCTGAGCAATATGTTGACATTCGTTGGTTTAACTTGCCGTATCCATTGTCCGAATGTCAATTAAGCGCCAAAACTAACATTACCAATGTCCAATTACAGCGTTCTTATTGCGTTATGCTACTTACTTTTGAATGGAACCTTGATCTTTTCCATATTCCGAGTAATTTGCATATTCTTCCATCAGCTCAGATCCACATTGATTGGTTTGATGTAATTAAATTGCGAGCAATTGTGGGAGTGAATAAGACATTTTCAGTTACCATGTGGTTATATGAAATGGGGAGGAGCCAGTTCCTTCAAATTCAACCACACATGTCTTCGGACGATGATGAGCGAGAATCCAGTAAAAGTTCTATTACAGCTGTCCGACAGTCCCTGAAAGACTTTAAAAATTGATGGTGATCATCACCTTTCGAATTATTTAGTATCTGTTGTTGTAGAATGATGGACAATGATATTAGTCGATGTGTTTCTTCTTACATAGTTTACTTGATGTTAATTGTGCATGCCTATATTTACTCTTATACTTCTTGTATTAGAGGTGCTTTTGGTATGACTATTAAAGAGGTCCGTCTACGCCTCTTGCCTAAGGCTTGTTTTGCGCAATCGCCAATTTTTTTTAACGACTACGATCTATGATTGTGATTAATCTTCCATTTTTTATGTTCATGCGGTAGATCTGGAATATTCTCAGTTGTTAGGGGGGGGCTCAATTACGAAATGTGAGTGTCCCTTCCTCTCTCTCGCTACGCCCTGCAGAAAGCATTGATTCACATGATATTGTTTTTAATTTGAAAAAAATTTTTTTTTCAATGGACATTAACCCTTGGACTACCACCCTTGGTTGTCTGAGACCATCTGTGCTTATTAGGATTCCTTGTGCGTATATCTTCTGCAGTGTATACATTGTGTAGTCAAAATTCTGTGCGATAATCCTTCCATGAGACCATTGCATAATTCGTTATTTGTGAAATTCCATACAGTCCTAGCCAAGGATATGTCGTCATTCTGTAGAAATCAATCAAATACATTGATTATTATAAACTATTCGCACATATTTATTATTATAGAGTATTTTGTGTGCGAACGGACAATGTGCATTAAATACGACGAGTGAAAGTCGCATATGTTTTACTAGTCTCGTGTTGTTTTACACTCCGCCTTCGCGAATGGTTTAAAATTTTACGACTCAATGGGTACTTATAGTTTTTCAACTTGGTGTAAGATTTTATCGATATTGTTGATGTTTAGCTAGTTTGAGACTTATAAAAAGTCATTGTCGATTCATTTTTATGTGTTTTTCGCTGTTGTATCCCTTAGGATAAAACTTTTGTGTTTTACATAGGTCCTATGGTGTAATAGACCTCAAATTGATCAAGTAATTTAACAACTTGGTTGTTAATATTTTTTTGTCAAAACGGATGACATCGATGATGTTTTTGTGTAAAAAAAAATACGACAATGATGATGATTTTTATACTACTATACAGTGTTCTTGATTTCGGATCATCGTGGCGAAACCCTACAAGACCAAATAAACAGAGTTTACACGCATGATGCACCTATTCTATGTTATCGATATTTCGTTATCTTCAGGATGTTTAAATTTTGCTTTGCATCCATAAAGTATTTATCGATAAATTTTGAGTCTATGCCTAGTTTTAATTTATATACTTGAATTTTTTTTGGGTACCTACCTTGGGAGACAAAGAACTCCTGTTGAGGCGCCATTTGCCCCATGCCCCGCTGTTGATTGTTCACCACCCTGCAGAAACAAATTATGTTCTCATTTATAGTTACTGTATTTTATATCGTTTTATTTTCAATGAAACAGTTCGATTCTACGCACAGTGGCGTAGCTAGGAATTTATTTTGGTTGTGCCATTTCACCCTTGCACCAATGTCTACGTACGATTATTCTTGTAAGCCTATTTGTACGCTGTCGCTTCAGTTTTTAACTGTAGCCGGTTTTCTGTTATCCGACTGTTTTATTGATACAGTAGACCTTGTCAGTTAGGTTCGCCTCTGCGTCTGCGTCTTTGATGCTATGCATTGGATTTCTCTTCAGAGCGTTGTGCTTAATCGGTTTGTCCGTGGCGTCATTTATTATTTATACGCCGCGATTAGACATTGGCTTTTCATATTCAATCAGCTTTCAATATTTTGGAAAATCTGTTATTCTTAGGCTTTTGCGTATCTTGTCAGCTTAAAGCCTAGGCATAGGCCTAATATTCTATAACTTTCGAATTTACTTAGCATCCACTTTCTCATAAAAACAAATCCGTCTCACGATATTGTTACAATGTATCATGTTAGTGCTTACCTGTTTTGCGTTGTTGGTTCCGCTGCTATCCATGTCCTTGTACTGTAGTTTCTCCGTTTGAGATTTTCGATCGACTGATTACTCGTGTGTCTACTTGCAAATTTTATTCCGTGGGCCACGTCAATCTTTAAGCGATGGGAGATGAAGCATATAAGGTCAAAGGCCTAGATTAATTTGCGATGGGTTTTGGGGCGGAGCCCGCCAAAGAAGAAGTCAATCGAAACACCCACAGCGTAGGTTGAGCTGTGCTGTGAAAAGCGAAATTGCTTACACGGAAAACTTTGGCTCTGACGTCAAACCTTGGCTCTGACGTCATGCAGCCACGGGGAGGTAGTTAACGTGGGCGTATCTACCCTGCCTACGGACGTCACTAGCAACTTATGAATAATATAGTTAAAACTAGATTGGATGAACTGACGTCATAACTGTTGTCGAAACTCGAGTATCGTCGCTATCGTCATGTTTGCAGAAGACCGCCGATTTTAAGCTAGAAGCTTGTGTTCGTGATTGTTATTGTTTCGCCGTTGTTTTACTATTAAAACCGGGTTACGCTGGGCCCTGAGAGAAGGGTATTCAGCGCAGTCCAAAATCGCCAGCTTACGAGTCGTTCTGCACAGTACGCCACAATTTGACTAGGCATAAAATTGTTAAAGATAGTCAGCATGGATTTACAAAGGGGCGTTCATGCCTGACCAACCTGTTGGACTTTCTGGAGGAGGTTTTTGATAATCTAGACAAGGGCAAGGGAGTAGACATAATATATTTAGATTTTGCCAAAGCTTTTGATAAAGTACCCCATATAAGGCTGGCTGCCAAACTGAAGTCCTGTGGAATAAGGGGCAATATTCTCAGATGGATTGAAAATTGGTTGAAGGGAAGAAGACAGAAGGTTGGCATTAGGGGAGGCCATTCGCAATGGGCAAGAGTTATCAGTGGAGTGCCTCAGGGCTCAGTGCTTGGGCCATTACTTTTTCTAATATATATAAATGATATCGATGAAGGATTACTGTCCAAAATTTCAAAGTTTGCCGATGATACAAAGTTATGCAGAAATATAGACTCGGAGGATGATGCAAAAATTTTACAAGAAGATCTAAGGAAATTGTTTCAGTGGTCTGTGGACTGGCAGATGCTTTTCAATATTGATAAATGTTCTGTAATGCATGTTGGGAAGTCTAATAATGGTAATGAATATTCTTTAGGGGGAAAGGTTCTAACCACAACAGAAAAAGAAAGAGACTTGGGGATAATCATCCATAGAAGTATGAATCCATCTCACCAATGCATGGAGGCAGCAAAAAAGGGAAACCAAATGTTGGGAATGGTGAAAAGGACAATTGTGAGTCGTGACAAAGAGATAATCATTAAACTTTATATGTCATTAGTAAGGCCTCATCTAGAATACTGTGTTCAGGCTTGGAATCCATTCTTGAAAAAAGATATAGAACTTTTATAAAAAGTGCAAAGACGAGCAACGAAGATGGTCAATGGGTGCCATAATTTAAGCTACGAAAAGACTTCAATGTTGTGGACTGACAACATTAGAAAGGAGAAGAGAGAGAGGGGATTTGATAGAAACATACAAAATAATGACTGGGAAAGTAGATGTGCCATATGATCGATTCTTTACATTGGCACACTATAGCAGCACAAGAGGCCACAAGTGCAAATTGTTTAAGCAGAGGGTTGGTCCAAGAAAGAAAACTTTTTTTAGTGCAAGGGTTGTGGACAAATGGAACAGTTTGGACGAGGTGGGAGTGACAGTTGAAACAGTGAACGGATTCAAAGGCTATCTAGATAAACTAGGTTATTGAATGCAGATGGTTACATCAGTGGTTTTCACACAGGCTTACTTAGCCTCCTAAACCACTTAAGATCACATTATTATTATTATTATTATTATTATTATTATTATTATTATTATTATTATTATTATTATTATAGCCGTGTTAAAATGGACATCTTGTCTTTAACCGTCTTCACTACAATGATGGGTTGCATTGTAAACTGTCTTCTTCCATGTGTTACGGTCTTCTGCTCTTCTTGTCGTCTGCTTTATACAGTAGTGTGTCCTGTCCATTCTTTGATGTTGTCTTCCCACTTTTTTCTTGGACCTCTTTTTCGTGTGAAATCACTGTACCTAAATAAAGCTCCGTGTTAAACTAGAGTCCGTGTTGACCAAAACCGGATAGATTTATTGAAGCCCGAACGGACTAAAAGAGTCAAAAAGTCAAAGTCAAAGTCCTTCCCGAGCCACAGGCTCATAGGGCGGCGCTGATCTCCGTTTCTAGTAGCCCTCAGCCAGGCGTGTGCAAGGCCACGGACACGGGGCTAGTGCATTGCGTAGCGTACTTGTTTGACTTGTCGCAGCATTTTTAGGGCTGCTCCTCATTTATAACACGCCCCTCTAGCGCAAATAGGCTGAGTCGACCTTAGGGCTCCTCCGGGACGCGAACCCGCGACCTCCTGCACCAATATCCAACGCTGTTACCACTCTGCTAACTTCTCGCGGTCCGGACTAAATGAGTGACGAATGAATTAGTAGACCACCATCTGTGTTGTGTGACTCAATGTTAAATTACTGAAATGGTGAGTCTATTTTTCACTGCTTTTAAGGTTTTGACGTCCAAAGTTAAATTGATCGCCGAGTTTTTTTGCCGAACTAGAGACGACGCCAACAATTAAATCATCTTCACTGCTCATCGCTTGAGGGCGCTTTTTAGCGATAAGGATCGCTGAAGTCGGCTGAACTGCTTGGAGCAACAGTGGAATGAAAGCGATCATAGACACTTAACCGAAAATGGAAATAGAACAAGAGAAGATAAATCTTACATCTAAAGGCATCAGGAAAGAAGTGTTTGGCCTGGGCAGCGTGAAGCCGTGAACTATTGAAAACTAGGTGTCTCTTCCTTGGTTTTAACTCCTTTTTCTGACTCGTTTTACATTCTAAATTCGTCGTGCAAACGAAGGTAAGTTTGCTGTCTAAGGCAGGTAACAGTAATGCCCGGGTAGTTTCCATTTACCACATCGACTCCTCTGCGTGCGTGCAATGTCTTTTGGCGTTGTTCGTTGTGCCGCAGCCCTGGACTTCAAGGATGGCGTAGAGGCCGGAAAGTCGGGAGTCGACGCGTCGATGTACTTTCGCGAGAAGGTCATCAAAGTGGCGACGACCGCCTGGGTCCTGGGCCTCGATCGTCTGCTGCGCGAGGATCCCAACGCCACGCTGGTCCCGAGGGCGCTGAACTGCAGCGCCGAAGCAGTGGCGAAGCGATGGCGGGACGGACTGGCTCTGATCAGGTCTGTGTCTCGATTTTTTTCAATGCTCCTCGGCATCTGCTGCATGACGCTAGTCATTTCACAGATGCAATTAACGTTTTTAGTTGTTTTTTGTTTTCCCCACGTTATCTTCGTTTTTTAACGGTTTTTTAAATTTTCTGCAACGTTTTTTCGTTTTTAACGTTTTTAAAAATAATTTTTTTCAATGTTTTCTACATCTATGAATAAATTAGCGAAGGGTTTTCAACGGAGTCGATTGGTGCAGTGAGTTTAGCGCGGTGTCCGCCGATTCACAAGACAGACAGACAGACAGACAGACAGACAGACAGACAGAGACAGAGAGAGACAGAGAGAGAGAGAGAGAGAGAGAGAGAGAGAGAGCACAGAACGGCAAAATGGACAACAGATGGCCAGAACGCGCTTCGTGCATAAACATTGTATCCGCTAATCGTTTAGATGAAGAGAGACGCAGACTGCCATTTGGGAATTTTGGACAATGTAAAAACAACTTTCTCATCGTTAGCTTACAACACTGTACATAATATAATCAAAGCATTTGGCGCTGTGATCATCCTCCTGAGTCCAGATGATAGGTTTTCCTTCTCCTTTTGCCACTTTACTTAATTTTCCTTGTCTTAATCTCTCTGTCTCTCTCTCTTTCTCCGCCTATTTCATCTCTTATTTCTATATTTCTATTCCTCTTCTCTTTTCCTCTCTTGTCCCCTTCATTTTCTTCCGCCGCCTCCTCTTTCTTCGTTTCCTGTTTCACATTCCTTTTCTTCTCTGCCTATTTTTCTTACTCATCTTCCTCGCTCTCCTCTTCTTCTTCTTTTCCTCCACCTCCTCCCTTCCTCTGCTCCCATTGTATTTTTCCTGTCAAATCATAGTTTACGGCAAATCAAAGGTGTCGTTTGACGCTTTCTTTGTCATATTTGTCGTTTATTATTTGGCAAGAGTCGTCTCCGTTAAGAAATTGCTGCAAAGCAATCCAAAGCAGAACAAATGTATTCGCTTGAATCTGTTCTGAGACTGTTAGTCGTATTCAAATTCACCAGATTCTGGAATTTCAGCTTGATTCAACATTCTTTGTATGCGGTTTTTGAATGGTTATTGCTATTCACGATTAGTTAGGGCGCGGTGGAATAGCCGTAGAATTCGTGGCACGCAACCGGAAGAGGGTAGAGGGTTCGAATCTGACCCTAGCCACTGTGTTAGTTGTTCACCTTTGACTTGCTCCACATTTACGAATCTTCACTTTGTAAATGACTAAGCGTGCGATAAGAACCATGTAATAATAATAAATAAATAAATAATAATAATAAAATAATAATGATAATGACAATACTAAGAGGCTGTCCATTAATTACGTCAACAATTTTTGTCAATTTTTTACTCCTCCCACTTGCCAACAACTGTCAAGCTTAAACTTATAAACTTATAATAAACTGTAATAAATTATATATTATAATAAATTTAATTATTATATTATTAAATTATGTTATAATAAATTAGAAAATTTTAAATAATGTCACGAAGTTTTACAGTTTGCAAAAAAGTGATGTGAGAGAGCCTCGTTGAAGAATCTAAGGGCGATTATGCAACTCTCTGTTCCCGAGGCAGATACGGCAACGGTTCTTTATGTTCTGTTGAAAAGAACAGAGTTAACTGTTAACTGTATGCAATATGAGGGGATAGTAATGCAATAAACGAGTTCAAAATAAAGGGGATAGTAATTGGCTAACAACTGTAAACGAGTTCAAAATAAAGCTATAGCAGTTTAGGATATTAGATTGGACCTGGAACATGGTTCTCTCACACAGGGCAGTCCCTACTGAACCACTTTAAACCTTATTATATTATATTATATTATATTATATATATTATATTATATTATATTATATTATATTATATTATGTATATTATATTATGTTATATGTTATGTTATTATATGTTATATATATTATATATATATTATATATATATTATATTATATATTATATTATATATATTATATTATATATATTATATTATATTATATTATATTATATTATATATTATATTATATTATATTATATTATATTATATTATATTATATTATATTATATTATATTATATTATATTATATTATATTATATTATATTATATTATATTATATTATATTATATTATATTATATTATATTATATTATATATTATTATATTATTATATATATTATATTATATATATTATATTATATTATATTATATATATTATATTATATTATATTATATTATTATATTATATTATAACGATATCGATGTGAAAATTGCAGCTTTCGATTGAGGGGCTTACTAAAACATAGAACGAACAGTTGGAATAGACTGATGACTGAGAGGATCTGTAATCTGGACGCAGATACTTTGTTCCGTTCTCAGGCACATGAAAAGTCTTCCGGTCAACTCGGATAACAGAACTCAGATGGGCTTCAACGAAGACGGAACGACCAAAGACGCGGAACTCGACATTCTGAACTTCGATCAGACGGAGCAGTGGAAAGTGGTAGGGAGACGGAAACGCATATTCGCTCGAGATTCTTCAAAGTCGTTTCACGCTTTCACTCTCGGCGAATGCCGTTTCTAAGTCAAAATCCTCGGAGAATCATCGGCTGCGCTGAACGTCTGCTCTATGCAGCGCTATCACACCGGCTCAGGTTGCAATCGCATCCAAGTGAATTTCGTAACTGTAAAAGTACGCTGTATAGATGTATTCAGTACGACTCAACACGTAAGTAAGTAAAATGGTTCTGTTCTGATAGGTATCTTTCTGTCAATCTACACATAACTAACAGAACAATCAACAGCTAAATTGTGGAGAGAGGGAGGCATGGAGAGAGACAGGGAGACAGAGAGAAAAAGGGGGAGATAGGAGGGGAGAGGAAGAGGGAGAGAGAGAGAATGAGAGAGGGAGAGAAGAAAAAAGGGAGGAAGAGAAAGAAGGAGATGGAGAGATGGAGATGGATAGATAGATAGATAGATAGAGATAGATAGAGATAGATAGAGATAGATAGATAGAATAGAGGCAGGGAGGCAGGCAGGCAGGCAGAAAAAGGGCAGGCAGGCAAGAGGCAGGCAGGCAGAAGGCAGATAGGCAGGCAGGCAGGCAGGCAGGCAGGCAGGCAGGCAGGCAGATAGATAGATAGATAGATATAGATATATAGATAGATAGATAGATAGATAGATAGATAGATATAGATAGATAGATAGATAGATAGATAGATAGACAGATAGATAGATAGATAGATAGATGCAGACAGACAGGCAGGCAGGCAGGCAGGCAGGCAGGCAGGCAGTGGGTGGCAGGCAGGCAGGCAGGCACAGGCAGGCAGGCAGGCAGGCAGGCAGGCAGGCAGGCAGGCAGGCAGGCAGGCAGGCAGGTGGCAGGCACAGACAGGCAGGCAGGCAGGCAGGCAGGCAGGCAGGCAGGCAGGCAGGCAGGCAGGCAGGCAGGTGGTGGGTAGACAGATAGATAGATAGATAGATAGATAGATAGATAGATAGATAGATAGATATATAGATAGATAGATAGATAGATAGATAGATAGATAGATAGATAGATAGATAGATAGATAGATAGATAGATAGATAGATGATAGATAGATAGATAGATAGATAGATAGATAGATAGATAGATAGATAGATAGATAGATAGATAGATAGATAGATAGATAGATAGATAGATAGATAGATAGATAGATAGATAGATAGATAGATAGATAGATAGATAGATAGATAGATAGATAGATAGATAGATAGATAGATAGATAGACAGACAGACAGACAGACAGACAGACAGATAGAAGTCTGATGAGAAAAGCATCGGGTTATTGAAGGCATAAAGCAATCATTTAGTTCGAGCGAAGGTTGCTCCGAATATTCCGGTTGATGTTAATCGGATGAAGTTTTTACGGCTTAAGGCGCCTCTGTTGGCGCAGGGGACGCGTAATGTAGACATCAAGATAGTTATATAAAGACGAGCGTTTGAGATGAATACGTTAGACAAAATGCGGCCTATGCAGCAGGGACTTCCGGCCTATTCTACTGCATGGATCCGTCGGCTTTTATAGCTAAATTATATCGCCTTTAATTACTATGACTTCAAATCTAATGCGAAAATAGCCTTAATTCTGGCATCAATCAATGAGTGTGCTTCTATGGCGCCACTATCACAATGCCTAGGACACCAGCCTCATCAAATCCAGGTAAAGTGGGAAAGGTGAGTCAGATCGGCGGGGAGCAATCTAAGGGGAACATGCCAAGCCAAACAGGTATGTGTCTCTTAATTGCAAAAGGCGTCTTAGTTGAAAGTAGGGAGACCGAGGTAAACTGAGATAACCGTCAGATTCCGTATAGTATTCTTCAAAGTTTGGCAGAAAATTTTATTTTGATTTTTTCAAACAAGTTTGTGTTTAGCACTATAATTAGGCCTAATCCAGCATAAACTTAAGTCATTAATACCACTCAGACTTACGACTAGATGTGTCCTAATGATTAAAACACTTTAGTCTACTCCACAGGATCTCGTTCCAGTACGTACCTGCACGTTAAACTTCTCAACGGCTATAGCTCCGTCTCATGAGCGATTACTGTTCGAAAAAAAACACTGATTAGACTGACTTGATGACATTAATTCGACTCATAGACTCTTGCAATGATGCCGTGTATTAGCCTAACTATGGATTGGAGCGTTTTATTTTCTCTGAATATCAGACCCAGTATTAGAAATATAACCATTAACGTTATAATCTACTCTATTCAAATGTCTTAACTCAGCGTAGATGTGCAACTAATGGAGACGCAATAACTTTGGTGTATTTGATAACACATGCAAAAATATATTGGACAATACTCAACGTCAAGATTTATATATCACTCTAATGATGAAATGAGATGAAAATTCAAATCAGACTACTCGTTCTTGACTTTTCTAGTAAGCATATAGCTTAAACATAGCCAAAATTTGGTTTTGCCAGTTAATAACTTGATTTATTTATTCAAACATAGCGAGACCCTAAGACTTAAGATGATTAAGAACGCAGGTTTCAAAGGCAAACCAAATGTGTATTTGATTTTAAAATAAATTTAAAACAATCATAGAAATTTCCGAAAATTGAAAACAAAATCATTGCAGATATAGGCTACTGTATTTTGCTGTGTTCATAGACAAAGAACGCGCAGATCTTGTTCAAATATCTTTACAGTCAGTAGTTTATAGTGAAACGCTGAATGTCTCCATTTTATTTCTTCGGATCTAGTTCCGTAGTAGTTCTATTAATTATTAAAACTTCACATTATTATAACAGTCCAGAACGCATAACATCAATTTCAAAATTCACCAATAAAGATCTTATGCCGATTGGTGCACATTTTTTAAAATTGCCAAATGCACTTATGAAATGATTGAAATATATCCGATTTGTGCGCTGATTCACAACTCCTGGAAAGTTTTGTGACGTCTTTCCCCACATTGGACATAAATTTAAAATTTACCTTTATACAGTAGTAAAAGTAGACCTCAATTCACAGACAGGCATCTAACTTGAGCTCCTTTTGATTGCCTGCTGCCATTTCTTCTGATTTATTGCGGCCAAATGCTCTGGTTTCTAATTGGAAACAACAGCAGTTCATATATTCTACATTGGATAATAAAATTTTATTCATTGTGCGATCAATTGAGAATTTCATCTAGAAATACTTTATATTTCGCAAACGGAGCATTATATATCTGTGAAAAGTCGAAACCACGGGCAAGATCTCTGGAAATAACAGAAAAATATCAATATTTTCTTAGATCAAAAAAATGTTCGGCTAAAATATTTGCGCCTTTATTTTAGTCAAAGCCTAAAATAGATCTCCTCCGAATGCTATTTTCCACGTTCTGAAAAATGCCGATTTATGCAGTTAATTTTGAATGTAAATTCGTGCTCTGATTTGTCTCTGAACGCTGCCTTTAGGTCGGCGAATGGAGTTCGAGGGGAGGCCTGGACATGCGAGACATAACCTGGCCCGGCGGAATTCCCACCCCGCCCAAGGGACGCCCCGCCAAGTATCACATACGCGTCGTCACCCTAGAGGAGAGACCGTACATCGTGTATTCCGACCCAGATCCGCAGCTGGGCACCTGCCCCCCGCAGTCGGAACTCTGTCGCGTCGCTCCACTAAACGCAACGAATCGGTCAGTCGTCATCAGAAATCTCAGTTTTCTAACTGCGAGAGGGAGAAAATCTCACGAAATTTGCCGTTTTCGTGGATTTGTTTCGCTTGTATTTCGATTTTCGGCGATTTTCGGCATCAGTATTTTGTCTCCAGAATAACTGAGTGGCGTTTTATTGCGTTGGGTTACAAGGCAGTTGTAGATTAGAGTCGCGTAGATCGTTTAGTGACGTTTTACGTCCCAAAATTCAATTTCGAGTTTTTATTGGCGAGGCATATGTTTCGTAATGCCTTTGAGCATTTTCTAACGTTTTGGAGGATTTGAAAGCCTAAATCGTAATATTTTTGGCATAAACCATTCTGAAAATTTACTTTCCAAATTAATATTGCAAAGAATTCTTCATGTAGTTTATCGTATTTTGTTGACTGCTGCAGATAATCATGAAATTTGTGTCGACTCATACACGCCGTAGATGAAACCGACTACTGCAATAGGCCTACAGATTCATCCTCCGTATTTTGGACAATGTTGATCGTTACTCGATCTTCTAGGTTTACGAATTCGACGACCAATTCGATGATGTACCAGTGTTGTTCCGGATTCTGCATCGACCTGCTTCGTCTTCTCAGCGAAAGAATCGGATTCGATTTCGAGCTGTTCGAGGTCCCGGACAAGAAGTGGGGAGCGTACGACAAGGTTTTGAAATTAATCTACAGTTCGCGGCGCTTTCCATTTCATCTCATTTCGCTTTCCATGGGGGGCGGGCGGAAGATGGCAGAGTGGGTTACGTGCTGGAGCGTCAGGCTGACGGAACGGGTTCAAGCCCCGTTAGTGCCCCTAGTGGCTTTCACACAGGCAGTAATGCCCCTAAGCCACTTTAAATCATGCTAAGTTTGAAGTTTCCATTACCGTACAGAGATGCGATGTTCGATTAGTTGCCGTCACTTGACAATGGTTACTTGTCACTTTGACAGGCTATTTGTCGGGCCGTCAATGCGGGACCTCATTCACTGCGGAATACCGAAGCGGATTTTATCAGGCTGTTCAGGGATTGGCTTAAAGTATATGTCATGCACATCCTATTTCTATCCCTTCAAATGAATGTCACTATACATACAGTAAGCATATTCTTTCTGAGTATTACACTCAGTTAGACGTTTCCTTGGCGGGTGACAACCTACGTATTGCGTGTGAGTAGCCGATTAGCTGTCAAACTATTTCAAAGACATCAGGAGTTGTGGTTGACGGGTGCGTGGATGTCATTCTGTACAATGCTTTTGACAACGGGAACGTTTTTTTCGTCCGAGAGTGAACGACCATAAAGCACCCGGAAGAAGAAGAAGAGAAAAAAGAAGAGAACGAAAACAGACGGAAGAAGATGTCAGACTGAGCGTCTCTCGTCTTTCATACATTACCGCATGCCAGAACTCGTTGCCAGCTGTATTTCAAGTTAATGAAACAAATTAAAAGCCAGAGACGGTCGGTCCACGTGCCTAACATCGTCAGGTTTCGTTTTGCCTTTTGATGCATGAGAATGAGCGCACGCACACACACACACACACACACACACAAAGACACATACCCATATATATATATATATATATATATATATATATATATATAAATAAATACAGCAATGAAATTCGTAAAGGGGCTTTTTTGCTGTAGCTCAAAATTCACGATTTTTCTGTCCTTTTAATAAGAAATTTCAGTTGTACCAATGCACAGTAAGGGTCTCAAAAGTCACAAGTCAAAGTCCTTACAGACACCTGTCCACATGGCCCATAAGACGGCACTGATTTCCATTGCTATCGCACTTCAGCCAGATGTAAGACACCATAGATTCGGGCCTAGTGCATCGCTCGGCGTGCCTCTTTGACCTGTGAAGCTTCTAGCTTTTTTACCCACTTCAACTCGTTCTGCCACTGCCCCCTAGCGTGTGAAGGCTGAGTCAACTTTAGGGATCCTGCGGGCATCGAACCTGCGAACAGTCATAGTCTGGCTTAGTAGGCCATATCACTTTTCATGCTACCTTATCAAGAAATCCTATGGCGAAATCCTTACTAGAGGTCTGCATTTTACCCGCCGCAAATCTTGTTATCATCCTCCATAAAAATACATTACTGCGACTGCCTACCTGGATCTACAACCTCGACTATCACGGACTACGGAATATGGACTGTGGATTTTACCCAGATTGAACGCTCGTTGATAAACTGATGCACTGCGCCAAGCTTTCGGGCAGCGCTATAGAAATTTCGTTTTTACTTACTTATATAATCACATCGATCATGCAAGTGTTTGCTGTATAGTGTTACACGCGACAAATGTGCTCAGTCTCTTGTCTCTGTTGCGCTGAGCGTAAGATCTTTTCGTAGCTGACGTAGATACGCGTTTTCTACAGGGTCATGTAGGCGAATGGCAGTGTAGGCGAGTTGTCTATAGTAACCAACCAGACATCGAGATGATGCAGTTCCAATATATGTGAATGTGTTGATCTAAATGTACTTTTGAATTAAGAAATTTCCTAGTTTTAACTAACGTCGAATGATGAAGGCATTTCTGCGCAGACGAAGGAACAATGGATCGGGTTGGTGAGAACGATTCTAGACGGAGAGGCGGACATGATTCTCACCTCGCTCCAGATCACACCTGACAGGTCGACGGTCATCGATTTCTCGGTTCCATTCCTCGAAACAGGAATCACGATCATCGTCGCTGTGAGAGACGGAGTCATTTCGCCGACTGCATTCCTCGGTAAGAACATCCGCCGTTAAACAATCAATCGTCAATCCCATGATATCCGTCACGCAGTGGCGGATTTACCGCTGTACAAATGGTACATCTGTACCGGACTCACCAGCAAAATTAAAATGTATAGGAGCCCACCTTTTCTTTTTTCCGAAATGCAACCATTTGTCACGCAACGTGTCCTGAAAAATTAAAAAATGTTATCGCCGCCATTATACTCATACACCTGGTCCGCTCTTCCGAAAAAGTTTCCGAGAAAAGCTTTTAAAACTTGACAAGCGAAACTGCAACTCTTTAGAAGAAAGTAGCCTATACCGGGGTCTAAAATGTAAATCCGCCACTATCGCCATACATTACGGTACATCAATTAATGGACCAATCGAGATGATTGCTTATAATAATAATAATAATAATAATAATAATAATAATAATAATAATAATAATAATAATAATAAGGTTTAAATAGTTCGGTGAGGTCTGCACTGTGTTAGAACCACTTGCATGCTCCACCTACTCATTTATCGCTTGATGATGATTGACAGATGGTGACTACCGTTGAGAAGTCTGTCTCTTCTGTGTTAAATAATGCAATAATAACTGTAAATACCATATTATTTAATACTGTTACATATCGAAGTGTTTTACCTCTAGATTCAAGAATTATGATAGAGCCGTCGACTGAGTAATAAAAATTTAAGCTAAACTGTCGGGTATTTTTCATCGTAATCACCAGGGCGCGATTTGCGGGGGGGAAAGGGGAATCTCCACCCACTGCCCAACTGCACCCCCCTACTGCTACATCCCCCACCACTACATCCCCACTGCTACAGTTTCCAACAACTACATCCCTCCCAAGCTCGACATATGCCCCCCCCACTGCTCCAGGTCACAAATCGCACCCTGGTAATCACCATCAGCAGCAGCAATAGCAATTGTTGGACGACGGTCGGGTGGACGGATGGTGAATTGACGGAACATGGGCGAATGACTGAATGGATGGATGAATACATGAATGATGAACAAGCAAACCAACTGGTTATTTAGCTATTAGTCTACAGTGCGAGTCGCTGCAGAATAGGGCGCGTTTAAGCGTCCGTTGATTAAATTTATTTAAGAGAAAGTCTCTGAAGACATTTTGCCGGAGACAAGGAAATATACTTTGTCAGTGTCGTGCTACGGGACCACTCGACGCAGCTCGTAAATATAACCACACGCAACATTAGAATAAAGGTGTTATTAGTTAAACATCATCGTCATCAATAACCGTGGGCTCAGCGCCCGTCGGTGTATGATGCAATCATTACAGTTTTGTCCCAATCTTTTCTGTTCGTAGATACTGTATATGACATATTTCTTCCGGACATTTTCCACACCAATCACCAATGTCATCACACCATTCCCTGTTTGGCCTTCCTTTCTTGTTGGAACCGTCCATTATTCCCAGCATTACAGTCTTAATCTTTCTATCATCTTTCATACGACAAATATGTCCAAAGAGATGCAATTTCCTCTGTATAACTTTTTGCATCAAGGTTTCTTTTGGCTGGATTTTCTTGTATAGTTCCTTGTTGCTGATCTTTTCAACCCATCCAATTCTGAGAATTTTTCTATATCATTTTCTTTCAAATGCTGAAATGTTAGAATTAGTTAATAGCAAGTAGGAAACTAGATTTTGTAATTTAAGTTGTGCTTGGACATTCTATTTGTGCTCAATGTATAAAATTCATTTTTTGCTTAGTTTATATCGATTTCTTCACTTTAGAATAAAATATTAGCAAAATACTTTTTAGCAAATCATAGCGCTATTATTAATTGCTAAGAATTTCAGCTGGTTTTCGCCGGGTGGCGAGGCAGTCATCCGCAGGCCAATTTATTTATTTATTTATTCCCGGCCAATTTTTTTTTTTTTAAGCTAATTAGCAACTAATTGTTCTTTTTTCTTTAATTACAATTAAGAGCAAGCAGTAGAATAATATTTTGGAAGTAATTGATTAGAATTAGAATTAGACAGATAACTAATTCAATTAGCTAATTAATTAGAATTAGAAATTGAATTACCCATCACTGGTATATAATAAGGTCCACGACAAGAGCGCTTCATACATAATCATCACAATAAGTAGCTCATTCTAAATAAGTGAGTTTTTTAAGTTCTTAATAAAAAGTCCGGCAGAGTCCGTGCTGGTCACGTTGTCCGGCAGAGTTGTCCGGCACAATTACACTGTGCATACAGTTTTTGTTTCCTTCATTAATATAATCCTTGGCGTACTTTTCAGATTTTTAATGCTCGTCACATATATACATACATGTATAAATAGAAAATTTTCCCATCGCGTAAGGAATTTTAGTAAATGCTAAAAATTCAGCAGATGAATCTTTCACGTAGGCTTTTCACATAGGCTTTTTTACATAGTCAATGGGCGCTCAGGTTTAGCTAAGCCTACATAGCAGTATATGAAGATCTTCTGACTTCTGAGGTCAAAATTGTTGTTTTGCAGTTATGACCAATGCAATTATAGGACTACTGCAGACTCGTTCAACTAAATCCTGCCCAGGTAGGCCCGTCGGAAAGAATTTTTTTAGCACGGGGTGCATTTCAGGGGCGTAGATAGGGTGTCCCGTCCCGCACCCGGGGTCAACAAGATAAATGTGACAATCAAAGAATGGGTCATGATCTTTTGAAAAAATCTGACAAGCAAAAAAGGGGAGGTCATCGCATCCCTTACAACTAGCTACTAGGTTATTACTGCGGTACAAATCATGCTGATGGCGCCCCCTCAAATGCACGACATGCAAAATTTTTCCAGCGGCGCACCTGCACCCTAACTTCCGACGGGCCTGTGCCCAGGCGCATTTTCTAGACTATGTTTTTGTCTATGTCAACGTATGCAACATAATTCGAGCAGCAGAAGCTGTTGGCAGCAGCTACAGTCATTTCAGCGTATTTCAGTGTTAATGTGAGTGACGCTGGAAATAAAACAGGCTGTATATTTAATTGCATATGATAATACCTGAAATGTCGCGTCAATATCTCTACAGCAGTGGCGTAGCGAGGCAAAGTGCCGCTCGGGACAAAAAAACTGCCGTCTCCGAAAAAATCTGGCAACCAAAAAAATTGACAAGAAAAAAAGTTCTAGACTTTCTTAAATTCCTGACAAGCAAAAAACGTTATCAACTAAAAAAACATCATCGCATCTTAAAAGTTAAAAATAAAAAAGCTCGAAAATGCCGCCCCTAGAGCAAGTGCCGCCCGGGGCGGTTCGCCCCCACTGCCCCCTTCGCTACGCCCTCTGCTTGTTGTTGTAATCGTGCTGCTATATATGTGCATGTGATGGCGCGAGACTATTACTGGACACATAATCCATGAACATGCATGAAGATTTGGACAGTGACTATAAACATATATCTATGGAGTGATGGATGATAAGCTAATACTGGAATCTGTGTTATTTTATTCGTCAAAATAGGAGCCTAAATAAATCCTTTATGGCTTCGATGATACGACAATAAGTAGATTACTGTTTATTTATACGTTTGGTTGAGCATTGCGAAATTATTCGTTAGTGGTGTTCCTCTGTCTTTTAGCTAATTAATTATCCAAGCATAATAATAGTGCTAAAAATATTTCTTTTGTGTGAATTTTGTTCTGGCGACATTTAAATCCACCAAAAGTGAAAAGTGCCCGATGTGTTGTTTGTGCTTGACAGAGCCTTACGATTACCCGTCTTGGTGTCTCATCCTGCTCTTCAGTGTACATGCCTCTGGAGCTTCGATCTTCATCGTTGAATGGCTGTCACCTCATGGGCTCGACATAGGAGAGAAGCCGATCAGAGGTAGGAAACGAAGGAACCACTCAAGAGGAGGAGGAGGAGGAGGAGGGGGGAGGAGGAGGAGGAGGAGGAGGAGGAGGCTGTGAGATGACGCAAGCCTTTATAAAGTTTCGTCATCGATTTCAAGATAGTTTGACTTCAGAAATTGTTTTTAGTCTTTCTTCCGTGTATTTTCTGTCCTTTTATCTGTTTTAATTTCCATTTTATTTCCTGTCATCTTTCTTATCCATCGTTCCTACCCTTATATTTTCCTTCCTTCCCATATTTTCTTTTTATCTTATTCCAGCTCTTCCTCTCTCTCATCTTCATCGTCGGAACTTTCTCATCTGCTCATTTCCATCCCAATTCCGCCAAAAATGTTGAATCCCATGTTTTCTCTAAGTGACATTTCCAATCATTTATCGTTTCTTTATTTAATTAGAATCCCTTCGAGTTGTGTTGGCAATAATTTATTAGAATTACAGTTAGCAAAGTTAAGCGTTAGTAAAATTGACAAGAATTAAAATTAGCAGTAAGAAGTTCATTATAAAATTTCATAAAATTGCAGAACTTTTTATTTAGAATGTTTTAATGCTAGTCTATGCTGGAAACCGGGATCTCCAAAGTACGGTCGCGGGCAGGACGCGGCCCGCCAAGCTCTGTTATTCGGCCCGCGGCAAAAATCAGGAACATGCGAAAATCGCACAAATCTATTCTATGAATCTCTTTCTTTGCCGTCTGCGTCATAGATACTTTAATTATTATTATCGCTGGATGAAGTCTATGATATCTGAAAGTAAAGTCAGTTTTCCACTGTTTAACATGCAGCGTGTGTCAATGTTATCACGAAGGACAGATTTAAGAAAAGAAATTTGACCGAATTCTACAAATGCCTTCCATGTGATCAATTTATTCATGCTTAATAGAATATAACGATCTGAGGTTTGATCGGAATTATATTGCTCTATCTATCTGTTCACTATCTTACTTCGGCTTATATGATGATGAAATTGAACTAAAAGAGGTGTCTCGTGCTTGTTCGACAGAACATAAGTTTTCGTTGTTTCGTTCCTTCTGGCTGATCTGGTCGATGTTATTCGGGGCGGCGGTCAACGTCGACAACCCCCGCGGAGTGTCCGGTCGCTTCCTCGCCAACATCTGGGCCCTGTTCGCCGTCGTCTTCACGGCCAGCTACACGGCCAATCTGGCGGCGTTCATGATCACGAAAGAGGACTACGATCGACTGACGGGCATCAGAGACATACGGGTACGCGATTAGCTCACGTACGCTGTCACGAAAAGCGCAGTTAGGCTACGTTTGAATAAAGTCATCTCAGTTTAATAAGAACACGCTGCTTCAATAGTACAAGAGCAATAATTATTTTTGCTAGCGTTAAACTTATATTAATATTGGCTTTAATTTCTGATGAAGCAATAAATTTGAAGTGCTAAATTCATCTATAGCAAGTTTCTTCTGTTCCTTCGTTTCTATCGTCTAAAAAGAAAATTCCGGATTTTCAAGCGCAGAATGTACAAATTTTCAACATTTGTGCCTGCTGTAAAATGACGTTCTAAGTCAGGGTTTCCCAAACATTTTGGAACCGCGGCCCACTTAAGCGGTTTGTAACGTGCCGAGACCCTAATCGTAGCAGGTAATATAAAAACAATGCATTGGGAAAGAATATTCTGAGTTTTGAATCAAAAGCAAAACAAAAGCTCTGATTCAATTCGAATGAAAATGTGGCAAACATATTAGGCAGAATTATTTATATTTTTCCAAATAAGACAAAAGGAGAGAAATAGATATTGAAATTTCCTGAAAATTATCTTTTTTAATTTTTTGCAGGAGCATACCTTTGTTACGCGTTTTAAAATCCTATGAGTGAGGCAAAATCGTTTAACCGATTGGCGGAATATTCCTGTAGCCAGATGTTCCTTTGTTATTGGAGTTTCAGAGCAAAATGGCCGGAATACGCTTTCCTTGCGTTATTGCGAAATAAGATTAATTTTTGCAAGTACTATAGGACAGGGTTTCCTAAACTTTTGGAACTACTTTTAAACATGCCGCGACCCTGCAAAGTTATTGTCAACTAAAATTCGATAAAACACTAATCATTTTAATGTAAGCCGGGTATGTAGGGTTGTAAGCATATAAATTTCTTAAAACCTAAGCCTACTTGCAACTTTCAAGGCTTGTGACATTGTGGTGTTGGTTAGAAAATGACACTTTTTGAATCTAATTCCGCGCTACCCCCGCGACCCATCAGACTGAGCCCTGCTGCTACCAACGTTTGGGCCGCGACCCACCGTTTGGGAAACACTGTTCTAGATGACGATGAAACATTGATGGTGTATGCGTCATAGATGGTTGAAAATCCTTCATCTACTTTACTTGAGACTCGGATTACTTAATCGCTCTCTAATCACGGTGATAGTCTCTTGTTTCTTTGCATTTATTGCCGTTCAAATGATGTTTTTGCTCCTCTGTTTGACTTCGTGACGCCTTCCTGTTTTCCGCAGCTTCACAATCCTTATACTCATAAGCCGCCGTTCAAATACGCCACCGTACCCTACGGCAGCACAGAGACAAACCTCATGAACAACTTTCCTGACATGCACGACTACATGAAGAACTACAACAAGTCAACTGCAGTTGAAGGAGTTCGAGCAGTGAAGGAGGGGTAAAACTTGACATTAAGAAAAATCTCAATGGCCTGAACAATTAGCAGTCTAATTGCAGTGATGTTAACAAGGACCGACCCCCAAGGACGAGGATAGGGACAAGGACCGACCCCCAAGGACGAGGATAAGGACGAGGACCGACCCACCAAGGACTAGGACATGGACGAGGACCTATCCCCCAAGCACAAGGACTGACTTCCAAGGACAAGAATCAAGGACAAGGGCAAGGACCGACCAGTCAGACAAAAAAGTCAGAAAGGAAAATATCAGACACAATTTCAATTCGAATCAAAAATTGAGAAAAGCAAAAAAGAATGTTGTAAAACATAAACTAGTCAACAGCAATGTTGCATTTCAAATAAACAAGTGTTTCCAACAGCTGATCAGTCATGCACGCACGATGAGGTCTTATATTAGGAGACCACTTTGCGAAAACACTCGTTCAACTGCCAATCTCCATTGTTGATCATGCTTTGTTCCGTTCCTTTGTAGACAATGGCACCTGTATTTTAGGATACAACTAAAGAATAATAGAAATTTTAAAAACGCATGCGTCTGTTTTATACGCTTTCAAACAGGAAAAGCAAGTTCAACTGCGCAACTCGTATTATAAAGGAAACAGTGACTACACATTTAGGGTAACTCAAAACAAGTATGTATCAGGTAGATATAAATCCACATATTACTCTTACCTTGGCACATAATTATCAGAACAATTGAAAATGGCATGCAAGTAATTTGGGCCTTATAAGGATTTTTCAAGGACTAAGTTACAAGGACCAGGACGTGGACCGATCCGCAAGGACGAGGATAAGGACAAGGACCGAGCCCTCAAGGACGAGGATAAGGACAAAGACTGACTCCCCAAGGACGAGGACATGGACAAGGACTTCAAATTGGTCCTTAATGAGTCCTTAAGGACAAGGACCAGGACAAGGATTAACATCACTATCTATTATTTCTGTTGTTTTAAAATTTAAAGTTAAAAGTGAAAAACACATATTCCACAAAGTAATTGTCAATATAAATCCACATACTACTCTTACCTTGGAACATAATTACCAGAAAAAGGAAAAAATCTTTTTACAGCTGTTAGTATCACGACCACTGCATTTGGATAGTTTGATAATTTTGATGTCCAATAATTAATTAATTGCTTCAGTACTGTAAATGACAATCGCATTCATCATTGAATTTGTTTGATTTCTGAAAAATAAATATAAACAGAAGAAATAAAAGAATTTCGCCGATCATTGGTCAATTGTAAATTGGTTTTAAAAACCCTTTGCGGCAACTTTAGTTTGATTTGGACTGCTTTAGCTTCCATAGTTATTCTAAGCTTCCTGTACATTTAGTCTGGAATAGAATTTTTCGTCCGCTTTCTTCTCCTCTACCTTCTTTCTAGCGGTTGCTAAAATCACACTGCCCCTCGCAGACTTAAGATTCTAATTCTTTAGCAAGCGACTTCTGAAAAACAGAGACGCTGCACTGTTTTTCGCACCGTATTAAAACGCACCGCTGTTTTCGTCTGTATTCGTCAGAGAGATTAACGCCTTCATTTACGACGCAACGGTTCTTGAATATCAGGCGAGCCATGACGACGGATGCAAACTCAGAACGATCAACAAATGGCATGCACGAACAGGATACGGAATTGGATTTCCGAAGGGATCCAAATGGATTTCCAGGGTCAATCAGTACATCGTCAAGTTCCAGCACGAAGGTATAGGATGATAGCGTCCGAAAGTTTCATTAGTTAGGTAATAGCTACATTGGTGACAGCGATGATCTCTGCTTACAACGCAACATCAATGACGTGACGTTAGCTATTAACACGCATATACGCATAGACCTTCACAACAACACATTATTTGGCAGGACAATTTATATAGCGCAATAAGCATGGCAAAAACGACCAAAGACAAGAGCGCTTTACAATACTACGTATGCCCGATGGCTAATAGTTGAGTCTTAAGATTACTTAGGAAAAGTCCAAGAGAGACATAGACATAATATAGACCTATCAACACATGGACCAATTTTTGGGACCGAGACATTCGTTATAGCGAGCATGGGCACCCGCACATTGGGGCAAGAGGGGGCACTTGCCCCTCCTAGAAAATAAAAATGCCAATATTTCCCATTGAAATTTGAAAACTTTGCTAAAGTATTAACCCTGACCATTGTGTTAAGATGTATTTTGCCCCTCTTGGAAAAATTTATGTGGCACAGCCATGACCATAATGTTTTGCCCCTCCTGGAAAAATTTCTGTGGGCGTCCATAATAGCGAGGCTCTACTGTGTGCGTCTGAAACGTTTCTTCTGTCAGGCGAGTTGGAAAGACTGCAGAAATTCTGGCTGGCTGGATCCTGTAAGAAGAACGAAGCGAAGGGAGAATCGAGCAAACCGCTCGGAATACTGAACTTCACGAGCGCCTTCATCCTGCTCGCCTGCGGCATGATTCTCGGAGCGGTCCTCATGATCACCGAACACGTCTATTTTCGTTTCTTTCGCGCCAAACTGCGCAGATGGGACACGCACGGCTGCTGCAGTCTCGTCAGCCTGGTGTGCAACCCAGTGCTTAATCTAGACTCCTGGACTCCGGGAGGAGAGGGGGGAACTGACAAAGCCGGCGGGGGAACCTGACAAAGCCGGGGAAGTTAGCTAAGGGGCTGCTGTTAGTTGATGTAGTATGCCAAAATTTTCGAGGAAATTTAAAATTTCCGGGGGGAGAAAGGGCAATTCCCCCTTCCCGAAAACGTCCTAGATTAAACCCTGGTGCAACCGATTCCTCAACCACTCGATTCAAGATTGTAACCAGAATAAATATTTATATACAAGGTGGGCCAACATATACCGGTACCACACTGTTTCATTGTAAATAGTTTACGATACCTTAGTCAAATTGTACGAAATTTTGCGTACGTTGCAACATTATGTCATTAATGCAGTCGCTGACGTTTTTCTTTCAAATTCAAACGCGCAGCGGCGCCACTTGGCGAAAACCAAGTCTTGTACTAATTCTCTTTGTAGCCATGATCAATTTGCCCGTGTAGTTAAAACTTTTCTAAACCTCAAGGCTCCTAGGGCGGCGCTGATCTCCGTTTCAAGGCTCTCAGCCAGGAGATTGGTGCAGATAGACCTTTGATTTTGTTTGTAGTTGGTTCACTCGTCTCTTAATGAGAAAGAGTCAGGCGTATGGTCTTTTCTCTTTCATAATTTATTCTTCATTTGGATTCATAATCACAATTTCAAATAAAGGTGGTATTTAAAATAAATTTGCCTTTGTGTGTGTTGACTCTTCTAAGAGCTTGGGAAAGTCGCTGACATTTCAGCAATCTGTCAAAGAAGCGATTGAGATGACGAGAAACTTCAAATGTCGAAATCCAGTCTGTGAAACTCAGGTCTGGAAGCTGAAACACGAACTGGATCTGGCACAATTGAAAATAGTTCGATTGCAGCAACAAATCAGGTTTTTTATTCTAGATAACTCTCCACTTTCAACATAACCAATAAAGCAAGCAGCTGTTCACTTATAAACCGATTGAGCTAGAGACCTAGAGACTTACTGTACCTTGAGACCTAGAGTACTTAAGACCTTGAGATCTTAAGAGCTTGAAAGAAGAAAGACTTAGTTAACCATAGTTCTTATTCTAGCGAATGCCAAATTAACCATAGCAAAAAACCCTCTCCGACCTCTCAAGACAAACCTCAGGATTCCTAGGGCGGCGCTGATCTTCGTTTCAAGGCCCTCACAGCCTGGCGACTGGCGCAGATGACATGATACGGGGCTACAGGGATTATTTTAGCGTGCAGCTGAACACAAAATGTGCCGTTGAAAAAATGCAGTGAAAATTCATGTTATGTGCCGATTGTCTTGATAAGATTTAGGTGCCAACCCTATCTGAGTAGCTTTTCTGTTCGTCAGACAGTTTTAGCGGGACGTTGTTTGAAGACGCAGTGCAGTTGAGACAATGCGCGAAATACGTGTCGCGTGTCAATACGAGTCGAATGCCTTTTTTGTTCGTCAGGCTTTTTTCATTTGTGTGTTGAGGGCGCGCTGTGCAGTTCAGAAATTAATTTTTTTGGCAAATAATAATAAGAATAATCCCTACACAGCTAGTGTTCTCATGCAATGCGCCTGTTTAATCCGTGGATTAATCCCCTACTCAGTTGCCATCTGGCGGACGAAGACTGAGACTCACTTAGTCGACCATAGGGCTCCTGTGGGTCTCGAACCCGCGACCTTCTGCTCTATCGTTAAACGTTGTTACCACTCTGCTAACTTCCCGCCTTAGTTAACCATAATTTTTCTTATATTATATCTGAACAGAAAAGATGACGAAAATGTTCCGATCGTGAGCAAAGCAATTCGGAAACAACCATTTCAGTCGTCGTCTCTTGCTCAGCTGCGTCTGAACAAATCTCTGGACGTGGCTCTTCATCCGGGAACCTCGACTGAATCAGCCGCGACATCGGCGACAACAGCAATAACAACCGATACAACGCCGGCGAAAAAGTGGGCGATTTCAACGTCGAAAGTTCACCAGAGTCTTCTTGACGCTTCGGCGGCGGCGGCGGCGGCGGCGACGGCGGAGACGGCCAAACAGCGCGGACCTTCGTTTCTCCCGGACTCCGTCGATGCTCAGCCACCGGCGACGCTTCGATTTCCGCCTGCAGACACCGTCGATTCTACGGGATCTGCCGCAAAATTTCGCCCAACTTTGGGCGTCAGTTCCAAATTCCTGCTTCGAAATCTCCGAAGGGACGCGGCGGCGGCGGCGTCCTCTGCAGCGACCAACGACAGCGCCTCCATTCAGAATCCGGAATGTCCGCATTCTGGATTCGAGTTCGGCTGCGATGATGATGCGGACCAGCTCATAGGAGGAGGAGGAGGTCGTTGTAAATACGGGAGAAATTCGTCGTTCCACAGAAGGCGCGAACGCTTCGTAACGCGCTCAGCTCCAACCACTCCGGTCAAACATCGACAGCAGCCGCCGAAGGAGACGCCGTATAGACAGAGCCATCGCTCGATCACTCATTCTAGAACACGAATATCGATTGACAACGACGACGACGACGAAGTTCATTCCCACGAATGCCCTTTCCAATCGGATTTCAAGGAAACCGTTAGATTTTTGAGTGCGAGCGAATTGCCTCAGATTATGCACGGTTACTCGGAGAGATTCTCCGTTACGAAGCAGCACGTTAACAGCGCTTTCAGCATACCAAAGAAATCTCTCCTCGAAATTGAAACAGCTCTCTGATTCAAATCGCGCATTCAATAATTGTTTTAGGAATATGCTGGGAAATGCTTGTCAAACTCGTGTGCTAACATTCAAATTATAGTAAAATTTACATTCATAATTTTAAAAAATTACATTCAACTATAGCGTAGTCTTTTAAGTCTGTGTAATATTCAAATTTATAAATTATAAATTATGTTAAAATATTTTGCTAGCGTTGCCTTTAAAATTATCGGAAATAGTAAAATTAAAATCGCCAGTTCAATGCCATCTACTTGTTTAGAAAGCAAATTAACTTTTATAGGCCTATTCGGCCGATGCTTATTGCACTGGATTACTATTAATTACACTGGTCTACATTTTAAAAAAAATTTTCTGCTGACCTAGGTATTTTTGCTGATTTTACCTAATTGAGAGGTGCTGATTCCAGATATGAAGTCAAAAAAGATGCAATACGAAAATTTTTTCGCAAATGAGGAATGCTTAATTAAAGGTGTTAAAGTCAAACATAACCAAAATAGGAAATTCTGAAGAACCGATAACGTAATATTTTTTATTCAGCCAAAAAATGAGTCTGTCTTCTAACCAAGAGAGCAATAAGAGCAATAGCTAGTTGCTTAAATTTAAGTTTTGAGAAAGGAATCTTCTCCAATTTTTGGATGCTCCGGTATAGTTATGGTCACAGTTGTCACGCTGTAAACACCAGCAGTAGTCTGCCATAATGTTTGAGCTCCATCAGCCTTGATATCTACGTTCCATGGTCTTGATGTCTTGATGGAAGCATTCTCCTTGTTCTTCACTCATAGCTCCAAGCTCATTTGAAGTTCAGGTAGCTATGAAAGAAATGCAACTTGACACTCATGTTTGCTCCCAGTCTTCGAAAAGCAATCTTCGAATTTTGAACTGAAAGGTCATAATTCTCGACTCTTAAGTTGCCAAGTAAGTCAGTAATCAGGTCGAAAAAGCATCTTGTCTACAACTATAACATCCCATTGATTCAATAAGTCCTTTGATGTTGATGCAGTATACAAACTCCTCCTCCATATGGAAATATTTCAAAAGATTCATTCTCTCTGCATGATACATAAGCGTGGTTCCTGGAGCCAACACTGAACAGGTTCTTTTCCTTCAGTCTTGAACCCAGTAACTCTGCTGACGACTTCGAGTTCTAGGTCTCATATTAGGTCATTCAACTCAGCTTGGTTGAATGTTTGGAGGAGCGTCAACTTGTAAGGCCACGAAATCTTCGCAATCGGTGTCTGTTGACGCGACAAAATTCATCGTCGTAAGAAACTCCCAAAGTAACCAAATAGGTACAGGAACTTTGTCACAGTGAGCAACTGGTCTCAGAGCAGAGGGAGATTTGGGTACTGGATGGAAGATTTTGTCTTTGTGGACATGCCTGAATATTTACGATTGAAGTAACGACGTCATCAACATGGTTTCATCTCCCACACCATTGGAACTCCAAAGCTAAGACTTTTTCACTGACCTTTAGTCTTTTCTCTGACCTTTTCAAATTATGAACTGTCTGAGGCTTTCAACACATGTCCTGCACACTTTATGTGGTGCCCAAGGTTTTCTGGTGACCCAATTTACTAACTGCAAAATATGCATTACAAGCTTTATGCACAAATTCAGACACATCCCTTCTTTTTTTAGGTATTGAAAACAACCACAAATGTAGAAAATTTGTCAGGATCAAATTCCTGCACTGCCCAATAAAGTGTTCCAGTGCTGGGTGACATATTCCACAGGAAGCTATTTAGAAGAGTTAAATTTGCTGCGACTTGTAAGCTTCATGAACGACTGAATGCTGCCGTCGGTTTCAAAAAACTTATATATCCTATATCCATAAAATGCTGAGTCTGCAGTTTAAAACTGCCTATTAAACTGTTGTATTATTAAATAGTTATAAACTTATAAATTATATCTTTTTACACATCCTTATCTTTTTGCGTATTCAATATAAAAAGAATTATAATACATAATGCTACATTATTACAATAAACAGTAAATCAGTAAACAGCGTTTTGTGGAAAAACTGGACGTGATAGGAGGAAATGGGTGTGATTTTTGGATTCAGCACACCAAAATACATAAAGATCACATGTTGTCTTCAAGTCAGCAAAATTACGTAGACCAGTGTTATCAATAGCGTCAAGTTGCCAGGAATGAACTTAAAGGACACAGTTGTTATAAAAAGATAAGAAAAAATTCTTATCTATGATCATCCTGTACATTTATTATTAGCCTTTAGAATAATTTCTGGTGACAAAAATTGGACTTCATCTTTGGCAGGTGGATTTTGAGCACTATTAGGAGCCTTAGGGTTACCCATATCAGATACCGTCATATCCAGTGGAGGACAACATAGGTCCAGTGGCATTTGGCATCAGTTTGTTGTTTAATGTTTGTAGCATTAAGTATAGGGTCCCAACTGGGGCCCACTGGGGGCCACGCTCTCAATAGGGGGCACGGCCCCTGGCCCCAGTGGAGCCGCCTAAAAAGGAGGACAAAGTAGGTCGTCTATAACAACTGTTGCATGAATTTCTTAAATTTTCTTTAAGTCTTTGCATAGTTATATTGTTAAATATAGTAAAATAAGAAAACTCATGAATATAAGTAATATCATTTGAAAAATGAATCATGGCAAGTCACGTCAGAAATACACTGATTAATCAATAGCACTCTGCAGGTTCTAAGACATCACAAGCTAGCATGCCGTTTCCAATATTGATAAAATGGAATTTGTAGGAATCTAAAAATGTTCCACATAGGCCTAACTAAAAAAATTTCAGTACCTAATATAAACAACTTAAAATATACTTGAGTAGTGTAATCAAATTATGCAATTCAAGAAATTGCAATTAATTGCGCATAATAATTTGTCTCTTTCTTCAGTGACTGGGCAACCGAGCTACACCACCAGTGGCGGTTCTAAGAGTTCTTGGTGGGAGATGCAATGAATTTTAGGAAGTTGTTGGAGGGGATGAAATGAAATCCCGAAAAGGTTGACAAGCAAAAATGGTCATTAATTAACAGTGTTTTACCCAGCAAATGTAAATAAAACTTGCAGAAAAAAAGCACAGAAATCTCATCAGATCTGTTTTGAATACAAATAAATACCCGGCGGACATGTAGCGGCGTAGCGACTAGGACCTATAACCACCCCCACCCCCCAAAAAACGCTGACAAGCAAGAAGAGCTTGGTGGGAAATGCATTCCTAGTCATCCCCAACGTGGAATCGCCCTGTGCACCATAACTGTAGATTCCTGACTTCTGGTGGTGCAAGTTTTGCGATCCTCTACCAGGTCTTCGTTTGTTCACATTTGGTAAAACTGAAATACCCTTTCTCTTATCTAGTTCAGAAACGACGAAAAACAGAACTACAATAAAATTCTAATCCGCAATAGTTTTTTTACAAATAAACTAGATCTTGGTAATCGGGTTTTCCGTCTCTTGAAAAGAAAGTCAGATTGTCAAGATATAGGCCTTCGAGAAGAAATGCCATAAGACTCTTCTGCTTCTAGAAATCATTGTCAGAGACTGAGCACTATAAATATTTTGCCATTTGCCCTGACCTGTTTACGAAGACCGTAGTTTCGTTGCCAGCCCTGAATGTGTGCATCGTCGTCGATGCCCTAGTACTTCTATAGCGACATTATAGCAATGTTCTTGGCACCAATGGGTGATCGCTCCTTGATTTGAACAGAACCCATGTGTATGAATAGCAGTACAGAAGCTGATTTGACTTTCATGGTTCAGTGAGGTCCTAATTTTCGCACCCACAAATTTCTATCCGGGCGGGAAGTAGGCCAGCCCCTGTCAAATTCAGTGATAGGCACTAGTTAACTAAAAAAGTTATAACTATTAGTTTAACTGGAAAAATTTAGTTTAAGCAATAGTTTAACTATTTTTTTCTTAACTAGTTACAGCAATAGTTTAACTACTTTTTAAAATAGCTACAAATAAAGTTTAACTACTTTTTTGCCAACTTTTTTTATTACGCTGCTTATTTCTTATTGCTCTTTGTACTGAAACATGAAAATGAACTACACTAGTCTTGCTGACATCGTTGTTGAACCTTCTGATAGTGATGGTTAATCGCATTCTTTGATGCAAGTATTGCCGGCATAAGTCTTCAGGGGCGGTACCGCATGGCGGTGTCGCCATCTGTACTACTAGTGGGATACGCTTGGTATAAGGGTCGACATTCCGAGGAAAGTCCAGACCTTCGAATTCGTTTGTGCACGAGTTTTCTCTGAACTGTCCTGCGTGCTGGTTGCAACATACAGACCAGGATCAGCTGCTGTTAATCAACTCTTCTTGTCCGACTTGCTGGGGATCTGGCGTCGCTTACTGATCCGATCTACGTGGTGGGCGACTTGAATGTGCGACTTGACCGAGACAATGACGCAGCAAGTCGTCAACTGAATGAACTTTTTAATTCATACTAACCCGTCAAAAATGACGGGGAGATTGGCTGTTTTACCAAATTTTGTGCAAATGCAATCAGGGGCGGCGCTGGGTTTTGTAATTTGTTGACTGGGTCATCTAATGCAATCTACACAGCCAGGACCCGCCGGCTCAGACTACCCCTCACCCCCGCCCAATCAACATTTTCCTGCGTATTTGAACGATTTGTTGCGTTCCCCTGCCCGATGCTGGGACATTCCGGACCGCCACCGGAATGAAATGGATTTTGGCCGAACCGAGTTAACGCCCATTCGCAGGAATTTGCTGAAACTTGATCACCTGTACTGATTTGGCAGTGTCGAACGACATGCAGTGCTTTGATTCTCTTGTTTGCTGTGCTGCTTTTCACCCCGAGCAACAGCCTGCCCTCATTCTCACGATTGTCTCGTCCTGGACTTTTTTTGTTTTGCACGGACGAAATAGGAATAAAAAAGCTAAACAATGGTGCAAATCTCATCTTCTTAGCTCTTATATAGCCTGAGATATAGCAAATTTAAAAAAAATTGGAAACTTTCTCGGAATTCAAAACTTTCACGAAATTCACCGATAATACTTATGTTCAAACATCTCATCAGAACGGATAGATCTTTGCCAAATGTCAACGGATTTTCAAAATTTTTGCGTTTATTTTGTTCAATCCCTTAACAACTTGATGACTAAAGGAGGACCGCAGAAAATATTTTGGCGGGCTTTAAAAATTTTGGGGAGAGGGTATATTTTCAGGACTTATCAACATCCTGGACAGTTAGAAAGAGAAATAAACAATCTAAACAATGGTGCAAACCTCATCTTTTTAGCTCCTATATAGCCTGAGATATAGCAAATTTAAAACGTTACAGCAATCATTTCTGAAGAACCCAAAAATTAAATCCCCAGTACGGTGACAGCGTCTGAAAATTTAATCCACCTTGAGGGGTAACATTTAAAAAAATAGGGTTTGAGGTTAGGAAATGAGGAATATATAACGGGGGCAGGGCATTGGGAGAGGAAGGGAAAGGAGGAAAGTGGGTTGTACAGGTTTTCGGAGCAGCGTTGTGTAGGTTTGGAAACGGGGTTTGGGGCACGGGTAGGGCGGAGCGCTGATGGGTTGGGGTCTGGGCGATTGGGAGAGGGATGGGTAGTTGGAAGGGGATAAGGAGAGGGAAGAGGAACGGGGTTTAGGGCCTGGGTTGGGGCTGGAATGGGTTGATCACTGGAAGAGGGATGGGGAGAGCAGTTTGCTGAAAGGGAAACGGGGTTTGGGGCTCAGTCATGGGGAGAGGGAAAAGGGTTGGGAGACGGAAGGAGAACGGGTTTGGGGGCATTGGGAGAGGGGATGGGGAGGGGAAAGGGTTGGGGGGAGACGGAAGGGGAACGGGGTTTGAGGGGGCGATTGGGAGGGTCCGGGAGGGAGGAGATGGGGATAGGGAAGGGAAAAGGGGTTTGGGGCCGGGGGCCTGATGATGAATATTTAAGCTGCAATTAAGACGCTTCGTTAAACGCTCCGGTTTGATTAAAATTTGAATAACAACAGCGTAATACCCGCCGTGTTGCGGACGGACGCGACAGACATCGAGAATTATAAATAACACAGTTCGACGCATACTGAGGGCGGCATGTTAGACGTTGTTGCGTTCCACAAAGACATTTCGCCGCCACCGGTGAATGGGTCGACGTAGGACTCTCAGACCATCACCTGTTGTTATGGAACGTAAACGGCCCTGCCCGGTCTACGCCTCATCCACTCGACGAACGTGGGGCAAAAAGGACTCTATTACTTTCGGAGAGAACTTGCGCTCTCTCCACTCTGCCATCCGGAAGCGTGGTCAATGATTGATGTGGAGGAGATGGCAAACCTTTATAACTGTCAGATTATCAACATCCTGGACAGGTTGATTCCGATGAAAACAGTAACTTGCCAGTGCCACTCCTCTGACCCTTGGTATGATGAGGAATGTCGGGATGCTAAAAAAGCCTTGCGATCACGGGCGCGGTCGTACGCCAGTGCTCTCACTGCAGGGCCTTTGCTGATCTCTCAGTGAGAAGGTCGGGGGAGTATGGTCGGCCACGTCGATACATGAACCGCCTACATTCTCCTCCGCGGCACCTCACTGTTCACTCGGCTCTTTCCGGACTCTGACAATCGATGAAGTGATCGCTGGCATACGCGCTCTACCGGATAAGCACTGCTCCAGTGATCCACTACCAACTCGGCTACTTAAGGAGTGTTCAGACGTACGGGCACCATACATCACAGAGCTTTTCAATCGCTCGTTGGCCACTGGGATAGTGCCGTCAACCTTTAAGTCAGCCTTCATTACCCCACGTATCAAGAAGTGCAACTTGGACGCTGCGGATGTTAAATCATACAGACCAATTTCTAATCTATCAGTACTTTCGAAGCTACTAGAACGTCTGGTAATACATCAATTTACTGACTATCTTTTGTCATATGGCCTGCTACCAGAACTGCAATCGGCTTATCGTGCATTCCACTCCACTGAAACAGCGGTTCTGAAGGTCACTACGGACATCTTACGGGAACTTGACGCTGGTAAAGTGGCGGTGCTGGTACTTTTAGACCTCACTGCCGCATTTGACACGGTAGATCATGCTACACTATTGCAGAGGCTGTAAGCATCCTATGGGGTCTGCAACTCAGCCCTGCTGTGGTTCTCATCTTACCTTGGTCTACGAAGTCAATTCGTACGTTGCGCCAACTCCTCGACGCCGCCATCCTCAGTCAATCGTGGAGTCCCACAGGGATCGGTCCTTGGACCCATCCTCTTCGCTCTCTATGTGGCTGACCTGGTTGGCATAGCTTAATAAATACGGACTACGGGCACATCTCTAGAGGAGTCGCACTCTGTACTTTTTTGGAGGATACCATAGTGAAGGGTAGGGGAAGATAAAGGGGTTGCGCCCCACTTTTTCATCCAAGTTTACGCCAGTGAGTTCGCAGTCATCACTGAATTTCATCATACGAGTCGCGTGATACGACAGCCTCGTTGCATGTAATCTCAACGCCGTCACATGCACTTCGACTGACAGCAGCACACAGTGGGCTCCTAGTCTGACGCCAAATGATAACAATGGTCGCCTCTTGTTACTCTCTGCCGTACATGGTCTTACCCCGATGGGGTCGTGGTTCCGCCGCCGTGACGTTCACCGCTGGTCCCCAGGTCTGCGGGGAGGGGGCCAGGCCAGGGGTAAATTCCCAGGGGATCGGCGATCCGTAGGGGCCCCCAATAAACAACATATTTCATGCAATATTACAATATCAGCAAAGGGTCTTCATTCCATATTTTTTAAAGATTATAAAATTAAGAAAATCTTAAAAATAATTCTAAACGTTTCGCAAAAGTTTTCCTAAAAATAAAGATTGTTAGATTGTTTAGGGGGCCCGTGACTGCTCTGCCCAGGGGTTCGGATTTTCACTTGACGGGCCTGGCTGTCCTACAACGGCAGCACCAAAAAGGAGATCGCTCACGTGATCACCCGAAGATTTGACACAGGCCTCTTCAAATTCTGTCGCGCCTGCCGCATCCTGGATTGTCCCACGAGCTGTGACCACATGCGTGTTATCACTGAACTGGCTGTCAGATTCACAAAGCAGAAAAGGGGCAGAAATCCACCGCGAGCATTTGACAACATGTGCTTGACCGAAGATCCTGCAGATGTAATTCAGAGCCAATATACCCTGTCTATGGTCATCAAGTTTAGCGTACTATCCGGGTTTTTGTAAGATGTCGAAGCAGCAGAGAAGATGTTAGTCATTGGCCTTAAAGGCCCAGACAAGTTACAAGTCTTTGAACCTGGTCATGGCTTTGAGAGTTGAGTCCTTGGTCTTTGGTTTTGGCTTTTAGGGTTGAGTCGTTGGTCCTGGTTTTGATGGTTGAGTCCTTGGTTTGTCTTTGAAATCAGTCAATGACTTGGGACCATAAAACATTGCTGTGTTAATTTAGTGGTCTAGCATGTATGGCTAGTGAATAAGAACTCATGTCAGATATATTTTATTATATTTTGCGGTCTGTGTATATGGCACAAATATGATATTACCACATGACACTCGGAGCAGAATATATATTTTATATTACAGGGTGGGCCACAAAAACTGCAGCACCATGTTTCCATGTAAATATTTTCACATTCCCTTGGTCAGAATGTATGAAAATTGGTCTACAGCTGTGTTATTATGTATATGTGTTATATTTGTTCATAGACGCGTCCATATTAAAGACGATGAGCGTGTGTGTGTGTGTGTGTGTGCTCCTCTTTTCTCAACCAGGTAAATATAAAGGCCGAAAAGATCGACTTTCTCTCTAGAACAACTACTCAGACGGTCTAAGGACTTTTGGTCATACAGACTTTTGGTTATGGACACTTGGTCATAGGACAATTGGTCATAGCCATTTGATCATACGGACTTTTGGCAAGTGGAACAGCGTGGGCAAAATGGAAGTAGCAGTTTAAAACAATAAATCGATTTAAAATTTGTCTAGGGACACTGGGTTATTAAATATTAAGAGTTTATTATTATAGAATTTTCACGAAGATTGATTGCCTCCTAAAAAGTTGAAATCACGTTATTATTTCGACAGTCATCACGATTATGGAGCAATGATCTATTCAGTCATATGAAGAAGTTAAGACGGTTCATGATTACCGGGGTTGCTTCAGGTGAGCTCTGTGCTGTCTCAGGTAAGACACAGCAGCTCGTTCTATTCTATGCGCTGCAACGTCGACTACACCTTCGCATCCCCCGCGCGAAGGCGTTCCGTGCCAGTGATGGCCCAGCACGTAAGATAGACGCTGGAAACATAAGTTGACGTAAGGAAGGTTGCACACTCCCTCGATCACGTAGGTCCCTGGTTGGGAGAAGACGACGTTTGCCAGTCCTGCTCCGTGCGGAGCGACGACCAGCACAGCTGAATGGAACAACCTCATCGTTTCGTTGAGTGACGGGACTGGGTTATCGATGAACATCGCGTAGGTCAGATCAAATGCTTTGGCAGCGTCTTGCAGCGCCTTTTCGATTTTCAGTTGTTCCGTGAATCTTCTAAATCTAGATCGTCTGATGAGGACCAGCCTGTTTCGAGGTTCCGACGGAAACTGATCGGTGATGTACTTCCGGTAGAGCAGTGAAAGGACCTGGATCTCTTGGACGTTCGCGAATCCACACATCGATGATCTTGGCAGATAAGTTACTTTCGCTCTGAAAGTTCCGCTAATCAGTCTCGTTTCGTTTAATCCAAGTATCTTCAACAGTTCTGCCGTTCGACCACCTGTTTCTGACGCGAGAATCTTGATGTTCGGATGCCGTTTCAGAAAATCCAGATAGAGAGAAACTCGCGGCAGAATTTCCACCATGCGGTGAAAATTGGCTCTGCCCCAATGCTGCGCAATTGAAAATATTTCATCGTGAAGTGGTATTCGATCGACATTCGACGGGGGTTTTGGGCTAACGTTGTGACTGCAAGCATACTGTACTAGTTTCAAATTCCCGCTGTAGATGTCGCTGGTATCTGTCACTATTGCGTCGCGTACAACGTACATGTAGAAGGCGAACGGCGGTTGCTGTGTATAGAAATGGGCGGGAAAAGCGTTTCCACCGTTTGGCCAATAATACGCACTGTTAACCGGTTTGGAGTTGAGTACAAGTGTGCTCATTGTTTGGGGTTCAACGCTTCTGCTCATGTTGCGGTGACAGGTGCGATTGAAGGTGACGTCGTATTTCATTCTGATCGTTCCAGGTGTTTTGATCCAGGTGCACAGCGGATCGTCGGCCGTCCATTCGTAGTAGTTTTGTACGAGAAGATTGGAGGTGTCGGCGAGAGAGCTCCAGTTTCTTCCGTAACCGGCCTTCGTATCCCAGGGCAGCAACACCATTCGCATCTGCGAGAAGTTTCCGACATGCTGAAGAAAGTCATCGTTCGAGGTCCACAGAAGTTTTATTTTCTCTTTAGGTGCCAACGGTTCCCAGTTGTCACGAGACAAATTAGCGTGAGAGCGAAGCTCATCCAGCGCAGCGCTGAACATTTCGATTCTTCTCAACAACGGCCCACACGTTTGCACCTGCAACGCTCTGAAAGGACTGTACATGTTCTGAATTTTCGAGATATTTTTTTCAAGAGAACATTGTTTGTCATTGTCGGAGTCCCGATTGCCTTCTTTTCGAAAAAACTTGTCACGAATTGATAGAAATACTGGCAGTAATTTCGATGGTCTTTTAAATGGGTCTCCTTGTTGTATGTAAGTCTCCAGCAGGCATAATACTAGTGTAGCAATTGCGATGAAAGAAAGACAGAACCAATATTTCTTTGTCATTGCAGAAGTCATTTTTTAAGACAACAAGACGTCCAAAAAGCAAACGTGTCCAAAACGCAATCAATTAAATTTTAGTCACATTATTTGTAGATTGCTGTCGACGGCTCTGCTCTAAAAGAACCAAGAAAGAAAAAATTTACTTGTATTGTTATTTTTACGCTCAAATCGCCAAATGGCATTGTCTTATATAAGTGTAAGTCTTTAAAATTTAGTCTTTGAAAGTCAATGGAGTAATGGTCAGTATCATAATCGTCGTCGTCATCATCATCATAATCATCGACCTTTATCTCTCCTTGTGGAGCATAGGCGACTGCAAGATTCTTCCATGCAGTTCGATCTTCAGCTAATAGGAGACTATAATTATCATATTGAGTTTATTAATGCTTAGCTCATTGTCTGTTGTTCTTTTCCATGTATTCTTTGGTCTTCCTCATTTTCGTTTTCCTTGTTGTGTCCATAAAACATTTGTTTTGTGGTGTTGTTCGGGGGTTTCCTTAATGTGTGCCCTATCGAACTTCATTTCCTTTGTTTTATTTCGAGTTCCGCCGGTTATTGAGACGTTTTCTTCCAAAGATACTCATTGATAATTCTGTTTTACGTAGACATCTGTCTACAAAACTTGTATTTTCATATTGTGACGTACCCCGCCCTGACAGCAATCAATGCTCGTCCTAATTTCTAGTGGTAACTTTATCAACATCCAACTACAAGGACGTGAGGACGGAGCCGTTACATTGATCCATAAAGAATCCAGAGAGCATAATTAAAAATACTTAGATCTACGTGTGAAACACCAACAGAGCACTGGACATAACCACCATCGGTGATTATATTTTAATAAAATAAATACTCGAACTCTCTAACGACAATAGCTGCCATTAAAATAGTAATGCTAATATGTTTGTCTCAACTATTCTATAGACTTCAACTCTATAGGGGTATCCAGTGTTTACCAACAAGGTCCTTAGGTCCGGTGCTCCGCCCACTGGTGGGCAGAAAGTTTCCAGAAACCATAGAAACCATTGTTGTCTATTAATAGACGCCAATGGCAGAAGCAGATTTCTTGTCCACCAGCATAGATACTGTCTATGTTGGTGGGCATAGAGAGTGTTCTGGATACTCTCATATGTAAGTAACAGTTATCAACGACGCTACTATAAAACACTGCTCAGTTATGAATAAACATTCTATCATAAAATGAAGGAAACGTGAGTCCTGTAAATCGACAATCGCACAATAAATGTTTTATAACACCGTTCAGCTATTCATAAGAATGGCGATTTGAATCAATTTGAATTTCGGTTCAAATTAATTTTATGCAAAATCTGCCGCCGACTTCTTCTATTAGTCCACCTAAAATAAGTTATAGGTAGAAATCATGATAAGTGAAGAAAACACCATTTTCTAATGGCAGTGTTTATTCTAGGCCTTCTCTGAGGGAATTCTCCCCACCCCAAAGTTTTAAATTTCACCCAAAATTCTTTTCAGATTTTAGCTTGGGAGGGAGAAATTCCCCTCCTCCAAATTTTTTTTGACCAGGGTTTCCGCTTACCTGAAGAGGGGAAAATAAATAGAAAGATGATGGCCTTTTTTGCTTGTCAGGATATTTTCATATGGAAAAATATATGGATGACCGTTTTATTTTCCTTGACAAGATTTTGTTACCCCCAAACATTTTTTATTCCTCCTCCAATGTCTAAGTGGCTTGAATAAACACTGTTCTAAGGCCACAATATTGGTAATAATAAATAATAATTATGCACTTCTATAACACCATTTCTAATACCCAAGGGTAGATGATACTTCAAATACATCCGCAAAAGATGATGATGGCGGTCTGTAAAAGTTTAGAGAGGAAATTCTTTTGCTACTAGAATCAAGTGCTCTTGCAATGACTTCAAGTGATTGAAAAGGTGCACCCGGAACTGACAGTTGGGTAAAATTTAGAAATTTTTGTACAGAAAAGCAACTTCGCCACCATTGCCATGCTGCCTAGGATTGCTAAGAAGGTAAAAATCAGGAGGATGTAAATCATATAAAAATGATGGAGTATCATTTTGGCACAGCCATGTCTCATTCAAGGCAAGAATATGAAGAGGAAACTCAAGTAATTATGCAATGAAGAAGACTTGTTTCTTATTGAAGCAATATTAAGATGTCCAAACTTCAAAGATGTTGCAAAGGGCCAGGGTTTAGCTCAATATCACCTGAGAGTAGCAGAATTAAAAATACATGGACACACCGAGCATTTGACTTATTACACTGGTTTACATCAAACTTTTTGTCTAAGTTTTCTTAACAGATTAAGGACAATTTCAATGTCCTAAATCCAAATATAACATTGGTTTTGCTCAATCAGGTCAACTTTTTGAAATATCGCTACTTTATGATTTTTCATGTATACATGTGTTTTCTATTAACGCCATGCAGATTTCATTACAATGAAATGGTCAACACACAGTTTGTTGCCTGCAAAGTAAGACCTGTTCTTGATTAATTTTGGTGCCCTGATTCCAAAAATCTTAGCCGTTTTGCCCCATCAGCTCTAGTTTTTTATATATGGCTTAGTCGTCGTTGTATTTTGGTTCTACTAAAGTGCGTTAACTGCAGAATCCTTAATCTATTCAAATTCTATAATTGAACAGCAAAAATCTTCAAAGCAACAACTATTACATATTTAGATACAACTATATTAATGAATGAATTAGTTGTCATTCATTTTGTCACACTAGAAATCAGAAAAAATGACACTTCAAGCATTTAACATGCAATTGTATTTCTAAATGTGTCCTGGAGGTATGTTGCTGCTCCTGCGTCCACAATTACCTCAAACAGTTGTCATGAATCATGCTTATTTAATTAAATAATATAATTTATGATACTGCACATATTTCAATTGATTTCTTCTGGAAATATAAAACCTTTAATGTTAATAAAAAAGACCTGTAGGTGAGAGGAATCAAAAGCTACATAGAGCAAATATATGTAATCATCATGCACTTCCAATATAGGATATATGGCCATATCTAAAAAAACTGGAGCTAATAGAGAAAATCTGATGCCATATTTGGAATCAGGACCCATAAATATATTAAAAAACAGGTCTTACTTCTAAGGCAACAGGGCAACACAAATTTTTTTTTGCCATGTGATATAGGCAACTATCATGCACTTGCAGTATACGGTTATATGACCGTATCTCAAAAACTATAGCTGATAGAAACAACTTGATGCCATATTTGGAATCAGGACCCATAAATATACTAAGAAACAGGTCTTACTTCTAAGGCAACAGGGCAACACATTTTTTTTGTTGCCATGTGATATAGACAATTATCATGCATGTTCGGTCTAGAATATATGGCCGAATCTCACAAACTAGAGCTGATAGAAAAAATCTGATGCTATATTTGGAATCAGCACCCTAAATATACCCAAAAAGAAGTCAAACTTCTGAGAGAACTAACAAAAATATTTGTTGGTTGCCCTCTAATGTTACAAAATGCAGTCGATTTAGTTATAAGACTAGATTTTTTAAAAACACTTTAGCAAAAAAACCTGACCTGATTCAAAGAAACCAGTGTCATTTTCAGTTTTAGCGGTACCTAATTGTCATAAATCAGTTTTAAAAATTTAGACAATTTTCAAAAACTTTTTTTTTGTAAACCTGTGTTAGCAATGATTCTTGCGCTATTGAAGCGTCTACTTTTATTCAGCAGCATATCACATCTGCTAAATAGCAACAACCTAGTGGAGACCGAGAATTGTGCTGATGGGATGAGGTTAAATAAATTAAAGTAGGCAATATTTTTAAAGAAACAGCATTCAGGATTCAGAACTCTAATGTCTCCATAGTCAAACACGCCTCTTAGACTGGGCTAAGTGAGATGCAAATTCGCACGAAAGATGAAAATCAAGCATAGTTACAGTACTATTGATTTCATAGTGCCAATCACAACAGGCCAATATTGATTTAATCAGATTTAAATGAAAGTCAAAGTATAACTCAGTTCAAGCTCAGCATGAGATTAATAGTGCCAGCCGATGTTAGTTTGGAATAAATTTATGTTTCTAAAAAATAAAAGCCTGCAGTAAGTGACAACACTGTCCACAAAGACCATGAAGTGATCGATAATGGAGGTCAACCAAATTCACTAATTATAAAGTGAAATAGAAATAACAGTCAAAGCAAAATACACCGTCACAAACCACGCAAAACCAATTTCAAGTTTAAGAGTAAATTTTAAAAATTCGCAAACACTGTATCGATAAATTTGTAAATAAAATAGATAAAAACGGATAAACATTCAAAAAGCTCCTAGTCTGCATCACTGCTTCCCAGATAATAATAATAATAGAATAGGTTAGAGAAAATGCGAAATAAATCCACCCCTAATGCATTTGTGGGAAATTTTTATGAGTTGTTACGATTTCACCTCGTACAGTAGGCCTATCGGTCGGTTTCGGTTCGGTTTTGACAGAAAAACAGCGGTTTCGGTTCGGTTCGGTTAACCGTAATAGCACTAGAAATTTGGGGGGATGAAAACGGAAAACATATTGCCCAAGCACCTTTTGGCTTATTACGGCCAAACCGTGACAGATTCGACGTTGGGCATCCAATACAGGTATTAGGAAGTTGTATGCGAGCTTTCCAACGATAGTCTACCAAATTCGTACCTGTAGCATCATCCCTTCTATGACAAAGGTAGTACCACCACGCCCTACGATATCTCCATATAGTACAAATCAGCTTATTTGTCATGTATTAGATGATCAACTAAATATTTGCATATTTCTCAATTAGCTTCTCTCTGAAATGTTTCTGCGTTGTAAGCATGAGATTCACTGCCTGTCATGTCTCTCATAATTTCGTACAGTTCACACATACCTTATGCCTGATCGTCTGTTATTTCAAGCCATTGGCATAGCTTGTTGAAATTGTTAACCTTAATTTCGTCCTCCTTACCCTTATAATCCAAATTGTCTTTGCAAACGTTAATTGGATTACCGCCATCACTGAAAAATGCTGTAATGCATTTGTCGTGATATATTGCCTCTTCTGCAGCTAAATCATTACAAGCCTCTAAAGGACAATGAACTTGCAGACCCCGTGTGTCACTGCGTCTCATTGCCATATTAATTATATTCTAAGGTTTTCACTGAACGTATCGAAGATCGCATACGATGCCGATGGTCAACAGGCGCGGAACAACCACAGAGAAACAGTCTTCTTTTCACTGGAATCCATCAGTTATAGACTGGTTGATTCTTTCTTGGAAGTTCAATGTTTCCCGAACCAGAAGCCGTACATTCACGTGAACAAATCTGTTCGTACCCTCCGTCGCTTGTTAGTGTATGATTTGCGGCAGGCAACGTACACTGTAAACATTTACAACCGGCGGACTTTTCTCTAGGTACCCTGTCAGTAGGGACAGGAAGTTGGCAGAGTGGCGACAACGTTGGACGATGGAGCAGGTCTCGGTTTCGATTCCCGCAGAAGCCCTAAGGTCGACTCAGCCTTGCTAGGCTAGAGGATGGTGGTAAACTGAGGAGCAGTGATAAAATGCTGCGATAAGTCAAACAGGTACGCCACACGTACGTATTCAGGCCCGTCTTTATGTGTTGGAAATTGGGCATTGTGCCCGGGACCCCGCGTATCTAAGGGGCCCCGCGCGCTCCATAAGGGACCCCACGCGCACCAGCCCTATTACGTTTTGACTTTTAAACCTCTTTTTGCTTAGCATACTGCTGAAGGATAAATTAATTGAAAGATCATGCACAAATATTTCACCCCTACTAAAATCATTACATTGACTTAAAATAACTGAACGTATCCAATGTAAGATAATAACACTTGCATATATAACTCACTTCAGTCATCAAAACCTGTCTACCTTAGATCACTATTAACCCTCAACCTCCTCGGCCCACACGTTCATCATCTTACCTCACTCTGTCACGCCCGCTGAATCAGTCATCCCTAAAAATTTGCAACCGTGCCTTCTCATACGCCTCACCTGAACTTTGGAACTCGATCCCAGCTTCCCTCCGCAGACTTGGACACTTTCAAACAATAAAATCTGAATCCTCATTTCCTATAATTCCTGCATTATCTCCTCAAGTCTTCAGGTCTAAGCCTAAATCCTTCCTTTTCTAAAATCATTTCCTCCATAGCTGTAACAACCTAGCCTCACTGCCCTTCGGATATTGACTATTGCCTGGCTGATCATATACCTTCCCCATAGCTATTTTAAGAAAGGCTGAGCGCCTAAGAATAAGCAGCTACTGTTGTGCTGCTTTCCAGTGTGCTATAGAAATCCACGAGATTTTACTTACTTACTTAAATAAACGCGATGACCTTTTTTTCGCCAACTTTTTGGGGCATCAGAAAAAACATTTTTCACTCCGCCGGGCCCCTCAAGCCGCCAGGTGTCAGGGGCCTCACACTGACAAAAGACGGGCCTGCCCGTATCCGTGCTATTGCACGCCTGGCTGAGGGCTATGATAGCGGAAATCAGCACCGCCCTATGAGCCTGTGATGCTCCGGAAAGACTTTAACTTTTGACTTTTAAAACTCGATCAGTGTATTATCTATAAAATTTTTAGATCTACTGAACTGCAGAAGTTTTGCCAAACCTTCAACTGTTTTAACTGTTATCCATTCCGTTGAATCCGAATTACCGACACAAATTTCTTTACAGATTACACAAGTATCTGGACTGAATGTGGCCTCATCGCTGTTATCTGACCTTATGGTATGCTATTCCTGAAATGCATTTGCAATAAAAGTTAGCAGTTAAGATAAAAATAAGCAGTAAGTTAAGTAATACTACATGCAATTACATACCAATATGATTGTTAAACCACAAACATATCAAACGGTACCAGATGTAAATGAAAGTAATTTATAAACAATTGCAGTCCAATAGCACTATACTGTATTTAGGCAATTTAGCCATATCCGTATCACATGCTCATTTCATTGCATTTGGTAGCAGGCCCGCGCGAGAATTTCAAGTCACTTAAGTCAAGTCTCAAGTCTTTGTAAGTCAAGTCCCTGTGCAAATGGTAGTCAGAGTTATGCCTCAATACATTTGAGCAAATCATCAATTAACTACCGGTAGATTAGAAAAGTAACTGAACAACACGTGTTCTCAAAAAAATCTTTAATGATGACCTTTTTGACTACTTGTCGCTCTTTTTACAGGATGATGTTAATTTACGTGATCGGCATTTGACGCTATAATATAGTGTTGCCACTTGCAGCAGAATTTTTATAAAAATACGTGGCATGACAGACAAATTGTCATCGCAAAAACTTAGTCGCATGTCGCCGGGCCCCCCAAGTGTCGCTCCCTGATGAGATGATGATGACCTTTCTGCTTGTCGGATCTTTTCCAGGATGTTAATTAATAATACATAATTTTCGGTCTTTTCCAGGATGATGTTAATACGTGACGGCCCGGTCGTCGGGCCCCTGTGCTCATGATGATGGTGACCTTTTTTGTTCTTTTCCAGGATGTTAAAATGTTCGGCGAACGTCCCCTGTGCTCATGATGATGAGAAATGTATTATAATTATTAATTATTTTCTATTGTTATTAAATGTTTAATTGCTCTGTATAACTTGCTAGTTAATAATTTAAGCTAAATATTTAGCTTTTATTAATACCCGGGACGTCATTTGGGGGAGGAGAGGCCGTTGCCCCCCCCCTGATTTTTTGGGATAGTTTTTTTCGCCAATGTTTGTGTTATTTAGTTTTTACATGTAAATTGGCTGGCTAAATAGGTAAAAAGACACTGAAAAGGTCATCAGCCCCTAAAGGAGGGTGTGATGTCGAATAATCTGAAGTGCCTAATCGTAAAAAAGTCCGAGAACCAAAAAAAGGTCGCCAACTTTTTCGCAAACTTGTCAGGTCGAAAGTGTCTTGCCCCTCCTGAAAAACAGTGAAATGACGTCTCTGACTAATACTGTAAATTTGTACTAATTTTAATTAATTAAGTGTTTAATTCCTGTAAAACGGACGAAGACTGCGTTGAGCTAGGGGGTAAAGGAGAGCCCCGAGCTGTTAAAATTCAGTTTCCCCGACTAAAAATGATCCTCTATAGTCTTGATTTCAAGATGCTAAGGCATCGGTAAAACGGTTAGAAATCCCAGTTCCGCCCAAGAACGAGAGATGGGCTATAGAAACCAGTAACTATATGTCCCCGAGAGATCGGTCGGTCACTCGACTAGTAACAATTCTTCCGCGTATGACCGGGGAAAAGACCCTTAGAATAACTTAGATACCAGTAACGCTTAAGACCGGCGAAGGCTACGCGTTCGGTGAACGCCAGAACTAAGTTTAGATCCGCTGCGCGCAGCTTGCGTAGGAGGCGGCTGACGAAGAGAGTGAGAGACGACAGCTGCAGCAGCCGTAGTTGGTCGCATCGTAGGCCTATCGGCGCGTGAGTATCATTGACGACGGTTCCGACTGAGGAACAGACGACTGCGGGGCTGCGGGGACCGATAGCGATGGAAGACCGACGCATCTTTGACGGTGCTAAGACGGAGACTGGACCGAAGGGCTGTCGGTAGTGGAACGGTAAAAGCGACAGCCCGAGCAGCCGCGGTTGAGGCGATGAATGCGGGCGGAGGACGGAAGAATCAATCGATGAGCGAAGAGATAGCAGACCAGACCGAGGCAGCTGACGAATAGGACAAGCAGTTGGAGCGATGGATGAAGTTACTGAAGGAGAAATGGCGTACGACGAACGGTGGATCGGTCGATCGGTGCTGCTAGGCAGTAGAGCGATGGACAGAGGGGCAGAGAAAGGCTGCGTCCGATCGACTGGAGTCGGAAAATCCGCTGAAGAGCCGAGTAGTTACTGCTACCGCGCGTAAGAAGGCGACACCAGACACAGCTGTTGCAAGTCAGCCTATCCACGACTACCGGTTGCCAAGGGTGCTTAGCGAGTCGCTAAGCCTTAGACGAAGTCCATTACCACCGCTAACGACGACGCCGTTATCTGGGTCCCTAGTTTACTCTCCATTCACGGCATCTAAGCGAACGTGGCACAGCAGTTAAAAACTCCGCCCGAAGACCGGCGCGCGGTGACCAGGGCCTGTCGGCAATGCGCCTTGCCGTCAGCGAAGCTTCTGACCACCGCTGAGGACGACGTTGGGGGGGTGGGTCCGGGGTGTGGCTTTCTGACGTCTAATACGCGAAAATACAGACAGCAGTAGCCGATTCCCCTCAAGCGCCGGTCTTAAATTTTGAAAATCTCTAAAAATTGTCAGTCATGTAGATGAGATCTTGTATTCGCCCATTCGTTGCCATTATCGTGAGGCGATAGAGTAAAGCACAGCGTTTGAAAGCGAATGAGTATTGGAGCCCGATAAAGTGGTAAAAGCTTATCGTTTCATATTGACGTTCAAAGGCTATTGATTGCATTCCCCACCTTGCGCTAGTTACTTTGGCAGCACGGTGATGCGTCTAGCTAAAGGTGCTGGGCCACGAGTCTTCTTTGCAGGCGGGGTCGCAGCCGAACAAAGCACCTACGCATTCGCCAACTTGAAAAATGCGACCTACTAGCAGAAATGAGGCCACGTCCCCATATCGTTCATGTAGCGCAGTTAGAGAAAATGGCTGACGAGCATTTCGCCGTTTTATTATGTGGAATGATGGTTTTGGCAGCACTCAGATCAGTACATGCATTATCCATCGGCAAAAAAATGAAGAAAAGAAAGCGGGTATAGGTAAGACCATGGGTTAGGTGCAGTGGCGGGGCCACGAGGGGCTTTGGGGGGTTTGACCCCCCCCCCCCACTTTCCATCAGGGCCACCCGTGAGATTCGTGCAAAATTGCAGATAATTTTTTTGTGAGGAAGGGGGTAGGGGATGATTGAGGATCGGTTTTACTAGTCTAAGTATCAAGCGTTCCCCATATATCTACAGGATGGTGTTGCGGGCAACGTTTGTTTGTTCACAAGAATCGTACATTGGATATTGAAAAGCTCATAAACACCTTTGCTGAACGACTGGATAGGCGAGCAAAGTTCTATTAAATGTAGTGTTATATACTTGAGACCAGAATCAATTGTACAAGACCTATAACTGAACAATGATTGATAGTATTGGATGACTGTTAATTGCTATGGCTTAACTAGCATACTGCTTTTTAACTAGTAACTGTGGTTTGAAGTTTTCATCAGCAATTTAGTTGCCTGCTGTCTACTTTTTGTCGCCTTTTGCCACTTGTGAGTTGTGACACTGAATAGATTTACAGCGGTTTAAAACAAGATTTCAAGATTTGCTCGAGCAGTAGCATCTGCCACGTGACTCTTACTCTTACTAGCATTTACACTAGAATGGGCCAAAGACAAGTAATTTTTTACTTAACACGCACATAATCGAAGCAGAATAATTTGAAATTGACTTAGGTATAAGAAATTACAGACATGAAACCTATTGATACCAGACCTGTGATTTTGTGTCCAACATGCTTTAAAACACACGTAGGAGCATCTACGATTTCAAATAAGATTATAAATTTGGGGTTATTTTACGGTTATCTCTAACCCTAACGCAAAGGTTAACCCTACCCCCTCTCAAACGTCTGGCGCGCCTCTGGTTAGGTGCAAAGAGTTGCACGGTGCGTACCATTCCCTTTTCAGGGAACTTACAGCGACAGACCGACAGTCGTTTCACAATTTCGTAAGAATGGATTTTGCTGCATTTGAAGATTTGTTATCGCGAATTGAACATGACATCTATAATATTAAGATCCTTGTTCTGTATGTCTTTCTGTTACCTTCAAGCGTTCTCATTGGTTGCCGAAGAAGCGTTTGACGAAGCGTACGTTTAGCACGGTTTAGTCGAGTCATTGCAGCGTCAGAGGGGTGGGCGTTCGACGACGTTGCTATTGGCAACAATTGTTCGTAGCTTGAGGAAGTTGCGCAATTCTAACGTACATTTTAACGTACACAAAAAATACGTGTACAGCGTCACAAATGGTCACAGTTGCGTGATTTTAACGTACATAGGCGTAATTATTACGTGGCGCAGAGCTTGGCTAGGTGGCGTATGTACAGTACATCATTGAAATGTTGTTCAGCATGAATTCAGTGATTGGATATTAGGTATAGATTTTGGATTAGCATTATCCTGCACCGCGAGCGAAGCGAGCGCGAGCGAAGCGAGCATCTTTCTAGTAGCAAAAGAATACACCACAATGCCTCGGTGCATACCACCAAGGGAAAGACTTTGCAGACTTTTTCTCCGAGTCTTTGTACTCGTCCACCCGGCTATCCCATAGGATAGGCCGGGCAGCGACCTCGCTCAAAATCGACAAATCATACTCGTTTTTACTAAATTGCGACATCTTTTCTGTACACACGAGTTAACCCACGATTAATAGTTGTTTTGTGTATATATCGATGTTTTGCCGCCCTGATCGCTGAACTCGCGCCTGATTGGATGGACAATCAGAAAATAGGTCAAGGAAAGAAGGTTGTATGCTGCAAACAGCATGAGCCGTACGAAGCACACGTACGACTCACCCCCCCCCCACAGTCGACCAGCGCTCATTGTATGCGCGTGACCCAGCCGCCAATAGAAACCGGCTTATCCTTCAGGCGGACAATGCGAGCTGGCTTTGTTCGGCTGCGACCCCGCCTGTAAAGCAGACTCATGGAGTCATGGCCCATTGGCCCAGCACTTTTAACGCGCCGTTGTCCGTGTTACCAGTGTTGCCACTGTAGCCATTGTTTCCATTGTTGCTTGGTTTGTCAATAAATAAAAATAAACCAATAAAAAGCAAGTTGCATTTGTGTCTTTTGAAGTCGCTGTGACGCCGCAGTCTCAGCGCATTGTCAGTGAAGGTGAAGCTTGGCTGAGATAAAACAGGCCTTTTCTTTGGTTGCATATGCACCAAAGAGACTAACTCTGAGCCAAGGAAGGAGACAAAAGCTCCGCCTGTCGTAAATGCGCGGGGAGTCAGTTTGGGTGAATTGAGCGTCAAGGAAAAGAGTGGACCGCCGTCCATTCAGGCACGGTTAACCCCGGTTTTTGGTGAAAGTTTGAAGAAACAAATAGACGCCGCTGCCCATCTAGGAGTGAGAGCAGAAGGTACCACCCGTGCTAAGAAGCCGCAACAGAGGAAATACACCGCCGCCTGTCTTTGAGAGAGCGGAAGACGGTTATATTACCGAGAATGAAGAGACGTGGTACCAAGTCGAAGCCGGTGACCAAAAATACCTACAGAAATCGCTTAAGGCGCCGAGACCAAGCGGTGGCCAGCGATAAGAGGAGCCTGTTAAAGGGTCTCTCGGACGAGGCCGGAGCCAGAAAAGACAGAGACACGTCAGATGAGGAAAATCGGGACCCTGTGTTGAGGAGCGGCCATCCTCAGTATGCGGCCTGCCCGGCAGCCGCGGACACCTATTTGATGGTTGTGAATCGGAAAGGCAAACAGACGCCACCGATCAGGCAGAGTCGGCGGCAGATGGCGATCGGGTAACCGAGCGGGCGTTGAGAGCCGGCCGAACGCCGGCCGCGCGACGAGCCCGCGAGCCGGGGTCACCACATAAATATCTGCAAGTTATGCTCCAACATTCATATCATCAATGCCTATCACAATGTTGATAATTTTAGTCCATCTCCAACTCTCGGAGCCATAGAGCAAAACTGATTTCACATTTGAGTTGAAATTCTTACTCTAGTTCTGAAGTTCACTTGTTTTATTTTCCACAGATTATTTAGTAACGAAAATCAGCCTGACCTTGTCAATCCTTTCTTTTATGTCCTCTTCAGTTCCTCCTAGTGTTGAGATAACACTGCCAACGTGTGAGAACTTCTATCTCACCCGTAATAGTTTTTTCTGGTTTTCATTCCCGTTGACTTCTCATTACTTTAGATTTATACTATAATTTATGTTTAAACCAATTGATTTAACCATCTCTTCCAACAGTGTTGTTTTCAGTTGCATTTATTGTAGGCTGTGAGTCAACAGTGCTAGGTCATCTGCAAAGTTCAAATCACCCAGTTATTTGTCTTCAACCTATATTTGATACCACTTCTTGTTTGTTCTGTTACCTTCATGATTCAGTCTATGGACAGGGTAATAATACGAGTAATAGTATAATGAGTAATAGTATATATGAACTGCTAAGATTTTCGTTGCTTCTATTCTGAATTAAATCAAGTTAATCTATCAGCCTTGACATCTTATTTGTTGTAATATAACATAGTGTACTTTTTGCTTGGGACAAAATTCGATTATGATTTCAATGTATAGAACTCTTCGGTCGGGTCATGCAAATCAACTGATCTTTTGATGCAGGCGTTTCATAAAAGCCTCATCAACGAGACGTGCTTAAAGTCAATCTAAAAATTAAATCTTTACCCTGGTTGTTAGCACTTAAAAGGCATCCTCTGAATATAGCCCTTGTGACAATGCCGACTGTCTGCGATTAGCGCCTAACGCTAAAGCAACGTTGTGCATCTTGTTAGGGGCTGTCCATTAATTATGTCAGCAAAATAAAGGAGGGGTTTTAAGAAGTTCGACAGTTGTCGACAATGGGGAGAAGGTCAAGAGAAGTTGACGTCAACTCTTTCATCCTTTTATCTCTTAAACGCTGATGATCATTAACACTAGCAGATTTTGGGTATTTTCATCTAATTTTGTTACTTCTTGGTTTTTATTTTGGCCCTTTTCTCTGTGTAAAAAGCGTTTGTATTTTTAAAAATTATGCAGTGCTGGAACTTTTTTGCTTTCGCCAATGAAAAAGTACAAAGAGTACTAATAACGTAGGATGACAGAAAGTTTTATTGACAACATTTCTTAATTTTTCCGGATCTAAATTCTAAAGCATATATTAAGAGATGCTTTAGATCCGGTATCGTAGGCAAATGATCTAAGATGTATATACTAAATTGGGTATTAACTGTATGGTTTGCACTTTAGAAAGTTTGGTTAACATCTTGAGATAGATCTTCAGGAATTGCTGTTATCTTTGTTATTAGGTTTACTCGGTACACATGTGGCATTAGTCGCCTTGGAGTTGCTTTTTGTGGAGAAAGTGACCTGCGACTTTCGGAACTTTCGGAAGTGACCTTCGGTTATATTAAGGCAGGCAAGAGATGAAGGGAGCTGGTTGAAGCAGAACTATCACGATTGAAGGCTGCTCACGTGCCAGAGAAATGCTTTGTCGCTTTCTTGATTTACTCCGATATACGTCTTATTTACCAATTTTCTGATGGCCAAGTAGATGTTGAGTCAGAGGCATTCAGAAAATTGTTTCCTGACGTCCCACTATTTAGATTCTTTGGCGGTGCAGAAATAGGAAGAGCGAGTTTCTGTTGGTCCTCAGATTCGAGAGAGCTCTTCAAAAAGCTGACCAGTTCAACAATTTGCTTCAGGGTGATGCGAAACAAGCATGGAATGCTTTTTTGTTGTTTCTATAAACTTTCTCTGTACTGTTAGGGCAGAAAACTACAAGGAACTTGGCCTATTGGTTTAAGTCTAAATCTAAATTCTGCTCACGATCTTCTTAATTCTCACGTACCATTTTAATGTATTTTCATGTATAAATAAAAACAAATGCATATAATAATTCTATCTGCTCGGTCGACTGGTTGTTAGAGAAGAATTTCTATATAAAAATTGTGTACATCTATTTTGCAATGTAGCTAGCATACAGGCCATCTTGGTAGATGGACTATATCAAACATTTATATCAGCCTACACCGTTTGTAAAATATGCGCTCCGGTACCCGAAGCCAATACAGCTTGTCCCTTAGCACAGGTGTCACGCGGTCATGCCACCTCAAGCCCAAAATAATCCGAGCGGAGGCATTGATGACCGCCTGGGGTCTACTCAGATGGTTCCCAGGAAGTGCGAGAACGACACTGTTACAATAGTCCAGTCTCGAGAGTACGAGGGCGCGAACAAGATGAATAGCGGCCGGCAGGGTGCGATTTGTAGCCCGAAGCAGTGGGGGGCATTAGGGAGGAATATGGCGAGCAGTAGGGGGACATTATGAGCAGTGGGGGACATGACGAGCAGTGGGGGGACATGGAAAATGCATGGTTTAATGCACAGTACTTTGCTCTAAATTTTAATATTATTTGTATAAATCGTCACACACCATTTATTTAAACCATAAATGCAATAGTGCAAATGCAAGTTGCAACAATTTAAAATCTGCAACTAATTTCAAGCAAGTATCATTGAGCACGAATACAGAGTTGCCATGACAGGAATTGACACAGATGTCTTGTCAGTTTTTTTGCCAGTTGGTGCATCTGAGGCAGCATGTCGCCCATCGCATACCCAAGAGATGAAAGTGTGCGAATACCGAGTTGAGATGAAAGTGTGCGAATACCGAGTTGATTTCTAACTAGTGTATCATTTATATTCATGCACGATAAACCCCACTCACATTCAGCTGACGAGATAGGCAGAATCTGAATTCTACTTAGTACTGAAGCAAGCACATTGCCGATTACTTTCACATTGTTCTTCTTGTACTGTCGGAACTAATCCACGACTAGCGACGGATCTACATTGAACAGTTCTGCTAGGTAAACTATTGCTCTGTCACCAAATAATAATCTGCCAATTTTATTGTTTGGCCATGACAAAGTATAAATGTTTAATCAGCAGCACAGGTAATTTTTTCAAAGATTAAGATAATTCTGTCCCCAGTTACCACCGAACATCAAGTTTCATTCTTTTACTCATGCTCGGCGCGAAGCTGACGGTGAATGCATTTTCCTATCACAGTCACGGTGGGGGAAGATTGACTTCACTGGCTGGGATGTCGGTAGCCACCTCAGTGGGGGGTGTAGTTGGGCAGTGGGGAGAAGATTCCCCACTTCCCCCTACAAATCGAGCCCTGGCGGCCGGTATTGTAATGTAACGGCAAACTTCCCTAATACAGGGTGGCTGGCAAGTGGAACAGCTTGGGCACAATTGAAGTAGCAGTTTAAAACAATAATTGGATTAAAAAGTTGTCTACGGAAACTGAGTTATTAAATATTAAGAGTTATTATAGAGGTTTTCACGCAGACTGATTGCCTCTTAAAAAATAGAAATCGCGTTAATATTTCGCCATCTTGATTATGCAGCAATGATCTATTCAGTTATATGAAGTTAAGACGGTTCATGATTACCGGGGTTGCTTCAGGTGAGCTCTGTGCTGTCTCAGGTAAGACACAGCAGCTCGTTCTATTCTATCCGCTGCAACGTCGACTACACCTTCGCATCCCCCGCGCGAAGGCGTTCCGTGCCAGTGGTGGCCCAGCACGTAAGATAGACGCTGGAAACAGAAGTTGACGTGAGGAAGGTTGCACACTCCCTCGATCACGTAGGTCCCTGGTTGGGAGAAGACAACGTTTGCCAGTCCTGCTCCGTGCGGAGCGACGACCAGCACAGCTGAATGGAACAACCTCATCGTTTCGTTGAGTGACGGGACTGGGTTATCGATGAACATCGCGTAGGTCAGATCAAATGCCTTGGCAGCGTCTTGCAGCGCCTTTTCGATTTTCAGTTGTTCCGTGAATCTCCTAGATCCAGATCGTCTGATGAGGACCAGCCTGTTTCGAGGTTCCAGCGGAAACTGATCGGTAATGTACTTCCGGTAGAGCAGTGAAAGAACCTGGATCTCTTGGACGTTCGCGAATCCACACATCGATGATCTTGGCAGATAAGTTACTTTCGCTCTGAAAGTTCCGCTGATCAGTCTCGTTTCGTTTAATCCAAGTATCTTCAACAGTTCTGCCGTTCGACCACCTGTTTCTGACGCGAGAATCTTGATGTTCGGATGCCGTTTCAGAAAATCCAGATAGAGAGAAATTCGCGGCAGGATTTCCACCATGCGGTGAAAATTGGCTCTGCCCCAATACTGCGCAATTGAAAATATTTCATCGTGAAGTGGTATTCGATCGACATTCGACGGGGGCTTTGTGTCAACGTTGTGACTGCAAGCATACTGTACTAGTTTCAGATTCCCGCTGTAGATGTCGCTGGCATCTGTCACTATTGCGTCGCGTACAACGTACATGTAGAAGGCGAACGGCGGTTGCTGTGTATAGAAATGGACGGGAAAAGCGTTTCCACCGTTTGGCCAATAATGCGCACTGTTAACCGGTTTGGAGTTGAGTACAAGTGTGCTCATTGTTTGGGGTTCAACGCTTCTGCTCATGTTGCGGTGACAGGTGCGATTGAAGGTGACGTCGTATTTCATTTTGATCGTTCCAGGTGTTTCAATCCAGGTGCACAGCGGATCGTCGGCCGTCCATTCGTAGTAGTTTTGTACGAGAAGATTGGAGGTGTCGGCGAGAGAGCTCCAGTTTCTTCCGTAACCGGCCTTCGTATCCCAGGGCAGCAACACCATTTGCATCTGCGAGAAGTTTCCGACATGCTGAAGAAAGTCATCGTTCGAGGTCCACAGAAGTTTTATTTTCTCTTCAGGTGCCAACGGTTCCCAGTTGTCACGAGACAAATTAGCGTGAGAGCGAAGCTCATCCAGCGCAGCGTTGAACTTTTCGATTCTTCTCAACAACGGCCCACACGTTTGCACCTGCAACGCTCTGAAAGGACTGTACATGTTCTGAATTTTCGAGACATGTTTTTCAAGAGAACATTGTTTGTCATTATCGGTGTCCCGATTGCCTTCATTTCCAAACAACTTGTCACGAATTGATAGAAATACTGGCAGTAATTTCGATGGTCTTTGAAATGGGTCTGCTAGCTGTCTGTAAGTCTCCAGCAGGCATACGAGTGTAGCAATTGCAATGAAAGAAAGACAGAACCAATATTTCTTTGTCATTGCAGAAGTCATATTTTTAAGACAACAAGACGTCCAAAAAGCAAACGTGTCCAAAACGCAATCAATTAAATTTTAGTCACATTATTTGTAGATTGCTGTCGACGGCTCTGCTCTAAAAGAACCAAGAAAGAAAAAAATTACTTGTATTGTTATTTTTACGCTCAAATCGCCAAATGGCATTGTCTTATATAAGTGTAAGTCTTTAAAATTTAGTCTTTGAAAGTCAATGGAGTAATGGTCAGTATCATAATCGTCGTCGTCATCATCATCATAATCATCGGCCTTTATCTCTCCTTGTGGAGCATAGGCGACTGCAAGATTCTTCCATGCAGTTCGATCTTCAGCTAATAAGAGACTATATCATATTGAGTTTATTAGTGCTTAGCTCATTGTCTGTTGTTCTTTTCCATGTATTCTTTGGTCTTCCTCATTTTCGTTTTCCTTGTTGTGTTCATAAAACATTTGCTTTGTGGTGTTGTTCGGGGGTTTCCCTAGCTTGTACCCTATCGAACTTCATTTCCTTTGTTTTATTTCGAGTTCCGCCGGTTCTTGAGACGTTTTCTTCCAAAGATACTCATTGATAATTCTGTTTTACGTAGACATCTGTCTACAAAACTTGTATTTTCATATTGTGACGTACAACGCCCTGACAGCAATCAATGCTCGTCCTAATTTCTAGTGGTAACTTTATCAACATCCAACTACAAGGACGTGAGGACGAAGCCATTACATTGATCCATAAAGAATCCAGAGAGCATAATTAAAAATACTTAGATCTACATGTGAAACACCAACAGAGCACTGGACATAACCACCATCGGTGAATATATTTTAATAAAATAAATACTCGAACTCTCTAACGACATAAGCTGCCATTAAAATAGTAATGCCAATAATTATGTTTTTCCACGTGGGGGACTGGTGATGCATCCCCCACCGGACTTTCGGACTTTTTTCGCTTGTGAAACTTATTTTTGGGTAAAGGTCTAGTTAAACCACGGCAAAAACTGCGTATGAACTTTTTGCTTGTCAACCGATTTTTTCCGGTAAAAGTGTAGTAAAATTAGAATAGAAATTTTCTTTTGTCAGTCTTTTTTGGCAAAGTTTATTGATGTTTTCCTTCTCTTTTTACTCTCCTCCAACTTTCTATGAATTCATTTCATTCCCCCCACAAAGAAATCCTGAAACCGCCACTGCCCTCAATAATTCTATAGACTTCAACTCTATGTAAGTAACAGTTAACAGACATTCAATGACGCTACTGTAAAAAAACTGCTCAATTATTACGGTAAACATCTATATATATAATTCTCGATGTCTGACGGACGGACGGACGGACGGACGGACGGACGACGGACGGACGGACGGACGGACGGACGGACGGACGGTCACGATACACGGCAGATGTTGGAAGACGCTGTTGTCATTGACAACCAAATATTGTTTAATCAAAACTGTATAATCAACGGAGCGTTTAACGAAGCGTCTTAATTAACCCCCGTTCCCCTGCCCTCTCCCCATCCCTCTCCCAATCGCCCCGGCCCCAACCCATTCCCGCCCCGCCTCAACCCATCCCCGCCCTGCCCTACCCCACAGGCCCCAAACCCCCGTTCCCCTCCCTCGCCCATCCCTCTCCCAATCCTCTTCCATCTCCCCATCCCTCTCCCCAATCGCCCCGGCCCCAACACATATTCACTCAGGCCCCAACCCATACCCACCCCGCCCTACCCCACAGACCCCAAGCCCCGTGCCCTTCCCTCCCCCCCTCCCTCTCAACCCCTTTAACTTTCCCCATCCCTCTTCCAATCGCCCCGGCCCCAACCCATCACCGCATCGCCTTAACCCACCGGACCAAAACCCAGTTCCTAAACCTACACAACGCTGTTCCGAAAACCCGTACAACCCACTTTCCTTCTCCCAAACCTCCCTTCCCTCCCCAATGCCCTGCCCCCGTTATTATATATATTTTACTCCTTCCTAACCTCAATACCTATTTTTTAAATTTAATAAATACTATACATATGTTCATTTACATGTTTTCATTATATTGCGTTATTATTTACATAATGTGCACAGCGTCACAATGCGTTGGTGGTCGGAGCTTGAGGAAGTGGCGTGATTTTAACGTACATAGTTACTTCGTGTACAGCGTCATAAATTGTCACAGTGGCGTGATTTTTACATACATAATTATTACGTGGCGCGGAGCTTGGCTAGGTGGCGTGATTTTTACGTATATACAAATGCAACTGTGCATATATAATAGGCCTATCTATATATATACATATTTTCAATATTGAAACGTTGTTCATATAGGAGTATCCAGAACAATCTCTATAGTCACTGATCTATGCCCACCAGCAAGAAATCAGCTTCTGCCATTGGCGTCTATTAATTGACAACAATGGCTTCTATGGTTTCTGCCCACCAGTGGGCGGAGCAACCGGACCTTGTTGGTAAACACTGGATACCCCAATAGCGTTATTCTTTTGGATTAGCATTGAACCGGTTGATTCGTACGCGTAATTCCTCGATCGCAGTAAGCTTATTCGTATATTTAGACTACGCTTAGTACGCTATAACAAAGTCTGGATACACTCTTTAAATAACAGACAATGGATGAAGTGCGAATGAATGGCGAGACTCCAGAAGAACGAGGACAGCGAATGGCGCGAGAGCGAAAGCAAAATTCTCGAAAAAAAGTCCGGAGAATCTAGCTGTTCGGCGTTCTCAAAATACACAAAAAGTCCAGCGTTCACGAGCTTTCCGATAATCAAGTGAGAATGAGGAGCAGGCTGTTTCTCGGCGTGTAAAGCAGCACAGCAAACAAGAGAATCAAGCACTGCATGTCGTTCGACACTGCCAAATCAGTACACTTACGTTCATTATCAAGTTTCAGAAAATTCATGGGAATGGGCGTTAACTCGGTAGAAGGAAAAGACGGCGAGTTAGGGAAAATTAATTGCGCAAAATGCTATTGCATTTGCGCAAAATCGGGTGGTAAAACAGCCAATCTCCCCCGTCATTTTGGACGGGTAAACACCTAGTTCAATCATAAAATGAAGGAAACGTGAGTTCTGTAAATCGACAATGGCACAACAAATGTTTCATAAGACCGTTCAACTATTCATAAGAATAACACTTTGAATCAATTTGAATTTCGGTCCAAATTAATTATTTGCAAAATCGACGATCGCTGCATACGTCTTCTATTAGTCCACCTGAACTAAGTAGGTAGAAATCATGGTAAGTGAGGAAAACATCATTTTCTAAGAGTACAATATGGGTAGAGAAAACGTGAAATAAATCCACCCCATTGCATTTGAGAAAAATTTGGGGGGCGAAAACGAAAAAATACCGCCCAAACACCTTTTTTAGCTTATTACGGCCAAACCGTGACAGATTCGACGTTGGACATCCAAGTACAAATTAGAAAGACTTAAATAATCTCTATCTATCCCTAAGACTTACGGTAAATAGTCTCTATCCTAACAAGAACTCAAAACATCTCAGCTAAACACCAAAAGAACGTCGAACAACCAATTAACAAATTCCTACAAGAAAGAACCAACGAACCAGCAAGTCATAATTCATCTCCGTTTTAAAAAGGCTTACTTTCTGAAACGCTCCAGACGCACAAGTCAATTAATATACACTGGTCATAAATTTGTATAAACTAATTGGATCGTATGCCTTATAATTAATCAATAGCCGATAGAAGTCGGAGTAGGTCTACTCATTTCAGGCCGTCAATAAACTATTAAACTATGACCTAAAACTCTACACAACGAAGCAGAGATATTTCACCTGAATCATTCTGTGCGACAGGGATATTGAATTGGCGGCCAACTCCGGCCCGCCAAAGAGTGTAAAATGTATCGCAAAGGCACTCAAACGATATATAAAAATTTTATAATACTTACGAAATACAGTATGTCTCTAATGTTTTGTTTTAAACTTACCTGTTTTGATGTGAAGGGATTGTAACAGGATTTTGTCAGTCTTGGCCAGAGCTGGGTGCTGGATATTCTTGTCTCCAACTGCTACAATCTACAAATTGTCTCCATTTTGTGGGTCATAGGTGATTTATTAGACATTCATGAGTGCCCTCAATATCGGGACAGAATACCAGATTATCTTCCTTTTTGAAGAAAGGATCTAACTGCGAGGGCGACCAATGATATGCTGGATTGACAACATTACGACGTGGACTGGCCTTTATGGAGACTGTCTACTACGCACAGCACAAGACAGATCGCGATGGAGAACACTAACCCATTCTTGTAGCCAACCGTCGCCAAGCGACGACGGCGTAATGACTTGACTTTAACTGCTGGTGGCACTTTCAATAAGAAGTTATTTTGACATCTTCTTCTAGAAGATTCCATTGTTGGAGTCTTGAACCTAGCAATTCTGATTTGTTCTTGGATAAGTCCAAATCACGAACTAGGTCATTTAGTTCTTCCTATGTTATTCTGTGCGTGGTTGATGATGCACCACAGTGAAAATCTGAATCACTGTGTGCTGACGAGACAAGAGAAGAACAGCTTCCTTTAAAGGATATACGACGGCAGCCATGGCATCAGATAACCGATAAGTACCACTTTTTGCTTGTCAAGATTTTTCGAAGTTGATTACGATCAAAACCAACCCCCTTCCGGAAATCCTGGCTACGCCACTGGTTCAGGACACCACCAGAGCTCGAATTGCTGGGGGGTTGGGGGGTTCATCCCCCCTTTAAAATGGCAGACCCTCCCTAGAGAAATGCAAAAAAGTTACTGGGGGGTCAAGTAAAACCCCCTTAAACTAGCTAATTCTATAAATCTGATGGTCTGATGGTATGTGTCCATCGGCATTTCCGCCATTCTTGCTTACTGATTTTTCAAAAACAGGAAGTGAAAATTGTTAGATGACCTCATTAATTACAAATTGATAAACATTGTTTGATTTGTAATTTAAATTTTGTAGTTTCAACATAAACTAGTGTTAAGAAAGAAATAATAAAGTGTAAATATGAAACGTCAGATAACATTACAGGCGCTTTTAACAAGGTATAGATATGGTTAGAGATATATAAAATTGGTGCTTTAAGTAGAATGAATAGGACTGCGCAGTTTGCAAAATGGACCCATAGATGATACAGGATACAACATTGTAGGATATTGTTATTTGCGTGTGGTGCCAAATGTGTGAGTTAGTTGCTATAAGTTTCACTGACTAAGTGACGGTCTAAAGCAATATATATCTATTAGTGTGTGCGTGTGTGTATGATGTATGGTCATTATGGTGTGACTGAGAAGTCGGGTACCTTAGCTTTGCCAGCTTCTTGGTTTTGGGAATTGTCTAAACCTTGACCCTCAGTCTCTTTTCTTCCCCTCCGGGTCTGTGACGGGTCTTCCCTTCCTCACCCCACTGGGCCACCCTCCTTCCATCAGCCAATATTACATTCGTAGCAAAATACTCATAATACCTGCATGTCGTTTTGCAGGCCAAAACGTCACAAGCCCAATTCAATCACTGTTGATGACGTCGAGTATAGCGTTGTTAATAAAGTGACGGAAGGTGTTTTTATATCGTTGTGCTGCTGCATATGGCTGTCATGACATAAAAAGTGCCACCAGAAATGCTGTGGGGTGTCCACACGACACAAAGTTGTACCATCGTGAAACTGAGATTGCTGACGCTCTGCGTTTAAGAACAGTGTCATTTCTGTTAACTCATTCAGAGAAACTAAATGAACTAGTTTTACAGCTACCGTTTCTACTTGACAATGGTGTCAACTGCAATTACACCTCAGTTAGTGAAAGGCTGACAAAGATGACAAACACATCGGAGTTTGCAGGGTTGCTGGAAATAAGTGCATTAGCATTCTTGGCCGAACTGGAAATTCAGGTTGTGTACAAAAAAGGGACTGATTTGTCTGTCCACAGCAAGGTTTGGTTTGGTTCACCATTGGCTAATTCCGCTTCTGTTCTCAGATTACTGTACGACATGGATGAAAGTAAAAATCTTGGACATTTCAGCTTACTTGTTCACTCTACTGAGCATATGTCATGCCTAAACAATTCGTGTATAATATTGCTGTCAAGTAGCAGTCCAAATGACATGACTGGTGATTTCACTGGAAAACTAATGTCACTGCTCACGTCTCAGCCATCCACAGACAGTAAAACCAGCTGTGAGGCGGTCCTGGCGGATTTACATGCACGGTCACCAGCATCTCCGGCACAAGCGCCAATCAACACTGAATGCTTAGGGTCTAAATCACGCAGCATGAAGAGCGAACTTGACACAAACCAACCAGTACAGATCAATGACAAACTGTATCCTACTGTGGGTAAGGACTATGAACAGTTCAACACATGGCGAAACTCGCAGCCTTGGCTGGCAGTTCACCCAGATGACAATAACCGCGTTGTTTGTACAACTTGTCAAACAGTGAAAACTTCAGGTCTTGCGCCGTCAATGACTGTAAACAAACGAAGCAGGAAGGAACATGCGTTTATAGAACAAAGAATTTCAGCAGCAACGGCCAAAAAACTACTGTAAAAATAGACAATCATTGCAATACAGAAGCACATAAAGAATCAAGTGAAGTTGTGGCAAAGAGAAATGAACAAGCAATGACCCAGGGCATTCAGAAGATGAAAGTGTTGGTTGTAGAGCAAAATCGATCAAATATTGAGGTGACTGAAAAAATATTCCGCACTGCATATGAATGTGTAAAATCGCACCTATCCTTCAGTGAACACACCAGACTTACAGTGTTACAGAAACTGAATGGCATTAATTAGGCTTATCGCCTAAGCGATTCCGTGACGTCATGCATCTAATTAAAATAAATAGGTCAAACTGCGCTCAGCTGTTTATGCAAATGTGGACAGCGAAGAGCTAGTGGACAAGGCGTCAAGCACTGCAAGCAGCGCGTTTTTCGAAATAAAGCTGCTAGAGTCAGACGTTCCAGGAGCAAAACTTCGCCGTAGTGATGTTACAAACAATTCAGTTGTTGAATTAAAACGTTGGCTAGAGTGAAGACCGGAAAAATCATGAACTTGTGCATAGGCAATGTCTAATATAGCGTTAAGTAAAATGTGGTCATGCCGTCTTTTAATCATCTTAATTTGTCTATACACACACACACACATATATATACATATATATATATATATATATATATATATATATATATATATATATATATATAAACATACATGTTAAGTTAAGCAATGCTAATAAAGAATAAACGACGATCTTGAGAATTTCAATGTTAACATTTCAATTTTGAGTTATAATTTTTAAACAAATTTCTTGATGGCTCTTCACCCTAGCCAGAATAAATTAACTAGTTATAGAGATTTTTAGTAGGCGACGACCCACGAGTATGAGTGAAACTGCAGTGATATCATGTAGGATGGTTAAACGTTTGACCAGTAGCGTCATTTCACACTTTTCTGGGGTGCGAGATAATTTTATGGTCAAATTTTGACAAATTTTTACAAATCTTAGGCATTTTTTGCAAATTTTGGGAAATTTTAGGCAATTTTGGCAAATGACGCCACTCCGTTTGGCTAGTAGGCATCAAACTTTAACAGTTACTGAACGTATGCCCTCAGCCCTGTGCCCCGTCCATGAAAATATGCAATTTGATATTATTTGAAGGTAGGATTGCATGATGTGTGGAGTTGGCCTGTAGAGGATCCGGATTCATCTGAGTTGGCCCAGTTGGATCTAAGAAGTGCTTGTTGCAAATGTATGTCCATCTGGTAATGTTCCTGATAGTAAACTTCTCTCGTCGACATGCTACAGCCCACCTCTCTGCTTTTGCTCTGTCAGTCGACGACTCGACGGGCCGGGGAACTGTATAAAACGAACCCCTTCTTTCAAACAAATGTCAGTTTTCCTATTGTCATTTGCACATGTTCCATAACAACAGTGTTTGATGGGCATACTTAATTTTATCGCGGAACAAATTAAACTTTAAGAAATCTATTTAGTAATTCAGTTAAATTCACACAATACCGCGTGAATTCAACTATCTAATGGCCACATTTGCATACGCATGCGCAGTGAGCGTGACCTCCTTTAGGACCGATTCTAATTTTAGTTCTGCGATCAGCCTAATTGTGGCACTATTCTGTATTCTGACCATGCCTGCAGAAATATAGTAGATCACATTGCTGGTGAGATGCGCACAGAACTGGTGGATTACATAATCAAGACTGGAGCAAGGTTTTCTCTCATAATTGACGAAAGTACGTCGTGTGACAACGTCCAATCATTGATTCTGTACATCAGGTTGTCAGTTCGGGACGAACCTGCTGTGTACTTTCTAAGTCGTTCTGCGGGGCCACCGTTTCTTAGGCCTACCTTTTGGGCGGGTGCCCTGAACTCCGCCGTTCATGGTGATGTTGGGATATCTTTCTGTTCACATGTCCAAAGTCATACACATATATGTTTAACTTTTTAAAACTAAGTAAATAAGTAAGTAAAATCTCACAAATATATTTAGCGCTTTCGAGAGCAGGTGTCGTATTCGCTTAATCTGTCACTTAAATAGCTCTAGCGAAAGTGTAGTGGTCGGCCGTGAAGGTCAATTTCAAAGATCAGTCACAGTGTGGAAGCAACACGACAGATTACGAAAGAAAATAGATGTGTTTTAACATTAGGTTGATTGCACTTTACAGCACGACAAAATAATCGCACACAGGAGCATAAAGTTGGCAATACACAGCAAGCCACTGTGCGCAATAGGGGCTGTCCATTAATTACGTCAACAAAATAGGGGGAGGGTTTGAAAAAATGCGACACTTGTTGACAGGGGTAAGGGGAAGTTGTGCAGTACCATAACCATAACCATGCAAATAATTTATACAGCAACGTCGTCGCCGATAGAAAAATCTTACAATTGCTTCAACAACACAAAATCATAAAACCGATTGACTAATAACGGTAAAACTACCGATGCAGAGAACCATCTTTTATGTGATCAGATTCTCGGCTTTCCCTGTAGGATGGTATTGGACAAGTCTGACCGCCCTCTGGTGAGTGGAACCTTGTTTCCAGCAGTGCAGGCTTTTGACTAGGGCACCGTTACGCTTACGTCCATTCCTAAACTTCCGCACAGCTTGCACGATTGTCACCTCAATTGTTCATTCAAAATTGGACTACTGCAACTCTCTTTAACTTAATGTTCACAAAAAAGGGCTAGGACTATCACGCGAACGCCAAAAGCTCACCACTTCACTCCGGCCTTGAAATCATTTCGCTGGTTCAAAGTTCCAGAACGGATACATTTCAAACCGTTAATTGAGCACAGGGATTTACCTACACCTCCAGCGAGGGTTACACCCCAGTTTTGCCAGATCCTCCCGGCCCATACACCCCCTGCCAGGGGTGATGTTGGCTATCACACAAACAGACATATGTTAAAAGCAGTATGAAGCTGCTGTGAAGGACAGTGGTGTTATGATCCAGCTGTTTCGTATATGCGTATTATATGTTCAAATCAGAAATTTCGATTTCCAGATGATACAAAACCATTTAAAATCATATAATAATAATAATAATAATAATAATAATAATAATAATAATAATTATTATTATTATTATTATTATTATTATTATTATTATTATTATTATTATTATTATTATTATACGAAAACTAGCCGTATAAGACTCAACACTGGACATTGACAACCCCGCAACTTTGAGACACCCCCCGAACGTAAACTTCTGGAAAACAATCTGGTTGAGCACTGTTTCATAGCAAGTCCTCGCTCGTCTGGTAATTTGTTCCCCGTGAAATGGCGTCAATCAATAAACTTCTGTGGCGCCATTATCATAATGAAAGTGAAAAAGTTCAGGCCAAAACAAGAATAAGAGAATGCGATTCGAGTGTTTTCCGCGTGTGGCTTTAATATTGTGTTCAGACTTGTTGAATTGATCCGGTTGCTGGCGCTGCCGTGATTGGTCTCTATTCAAGCCTAGCCTATACTATTTTAAAGCTGTTGGCCTTGGATGCGGAAATGCGTTGTGTAGACCAACTCCAGAACCCATTGTTTCCCATCAACCTCGGTCGGTCATCGGATTGTCGGCTACGGTGTTTTCTTTAAACAGCTGTCGCCCGTTACTATCGCGCAGAATGAGTGATGTCACTGATTCCTCACGGTGGCATCGGTCATTGTATCTGTTACCACCGAAACGGCGTGAAAACAAATACTGAACACTGAAGCACAAGGCAGGTGTACCTGTAGAAGAACTATCCGCACTGCTAGGCAGATCGTGCAACAGTCCAGCCGCTTAATCGTCTTCTGCATTAAAAAACCTCTGAGGACTTTGACAGCATTTAATTCGATTAAGTATAACTAATGGAAAGAAAGAGCATGATTTCGTTGGCACTCGTTGTTCTGTTGCGCTCCTTTGCTGTCATTTCTGCAATCGTCTATCGCTGTGTAACGAATATATGTGCTTTGGACAAAGCGTCCATCACATATGGAACTGAAGATCTGGACGGGGAGAGATGATTTCCAGGCCCTCCTCCGCCAGACGAGGCTCTCTGTTCGTGGAAATGCCAGCGGTTGTCCAACTGCGCTGCCTTCAACTGGAAGCCGAATTCTCCCAATTTCAGAGCTGACGCTCAACCGAAGAGATCAACGGAATCAGTCATCGTATTCCGAAAGGCTTTCAGGCGCCACTAGCACCTCATTTCTTAGTTACTATTTTTGATGTCTCATTAAGACTCCTCTCACTCTCCCTTCCACTTTAATTCGCAAAGTTTTAGCCTTAATTTCTTCGTGATTTAGTCTTTGATATCTTTGATCGTTTTTGTTGCTCTGCGTTGAATCTTTCTACGGTGAAGCCTTTCTTCGGAATCGGGTACCATGTTGGAAGTTGGAATGCAATATTCCAGATGGGGACCTACTATCGTCTCGCAAAGTCTTATAATTAACAATCAGACACCAACCTAGTACCCCGTCGGTAAAATATGAACACTTTTTTATATTTATTGACATTGAGAAAATCCGGAAAAATTGACTTTGGTTGAGTGTTTGTCGACTCTTTGAAACACAAGCAAAAACAACATTTACTTACTTGCTGAGTAGCTGTGACGTCATTTACTACTATTACTACTGCTACTACTACTGCTACTATTACTTCTACTATACTACTACTACTACTACTACTACTACTACTACTACTACTACTACTACTACTACTACTACTACTGTAGGATTATAGGGTATAATATGTAGGATATAGGGTATAATAGTTTTAATATTTTAATAATTCTTAATAATTCGAAAGAGTTAATCAGTGCATTTTAAGAGCATCGACGAATCATCTAAGTCATAAGACATAGCAAGGTCAATGTCGCTGATCGACATCGTAGACACACACACATACAAAGATGCATACACTTACACATACAGTCATACAGACAGTCACGAGAAACCATCACTTAAGATGTTGCTGTTCGCATAGACCAGTTTCAAGTGTTTAAAGGAATCGTCGAGATACGAACTTTATAACTGTTGTGATATGAACTTTAAGATAGTCATGTGAAATGTATATAATAATCTTTATTTTGTGACAAGCACAGCATCAAAAAATGTTAAAACACAACCAATAATAACACAAATCAACTGAACAAAAACTCAGTGCAATAAACTAAAAAATAACTAAGAAACTAAACACAAACTTCAAGCATAAACTTTACACAGTACAGCTTCTGCCCTCAGACAAGTTCTAGTAATGCACTCAGCAAAGTACAGTGACTTCTTCTCATATATTTATTAACGAATGATGCTTGTCGCTTTTTAACAACAACATGCATACTTTCCAAACCCGTCAAAGCTCTAATATAATCCACATTACCTGTCTCATATGTTTTAAAAAATTTACATACAACTACTTGAATCAGTCTATCAAGAGCATTAAGGGTACTTTTGTTAGGACATGTGGCTTCCATGCCATACAATACAATGGGTAAACAGTAGCTTTTTACCAGGTTAACACATATCAGTTCAGATGCAGCAGCTCTGCTGCGACTATACAAACAGTTAAATGTACGAAAAAATTTTAATTTAACTTCCGAAATAGATAACCCGAAGTGCCTGCCCGTTTTCAGTGTCACTCCAAGATACCTAATTTCCTCAACAAATGGCAAGGCAACACCATCCAGGACCAAAACAGCACATGCGATATTACAACGTGCCCCAATCCTCATGACCCTTGATTTCTTCACATTAAATTTTAAATCCAATTCCACAAATTCATTGGTGCAAATGTCGAGCATGTGCTGCATGCCAGATATAGAGTGTGACACCAATAAGAATAGGATATCATCAGCATACAATAAACATCCAAGAAACATACCATTGATATAGCAACTATATCCAGAAGTTTGCAACTTTAAAGTTACATCGTCAATATAAACAGCAAATAGCAAAGGCGAAAGAACCCCTCCTTGCCGTACCTCAGCCTCTACAGTGAAAGGTTCTGACAAGGCATTACCCCATGTAACCATGACAATACATTTGGCATACCAGTTAAGTAAAACTTCAATAAAATGCCAAGGGGTTTGCCTTTGTATCAGATTCAAAATCAGCCCATAGTGACTAAGCTTAGTGACAAAAGCTTACGAAATGTCAAGAGAAAAAATGACAGCTGTGCATGAATTTCTATTGAGGTAACTTATTACCCCCCTCAGCGTGTATAAGGCATCTGAACATCCTACCCCAGTTTTGAACCCGAACTGCACGTCAGAGCTCACCAAAAAGTTCCCAAATTTCCCCAGTAATACATGCTCAAAAATCTTAGACACTACTGGACTCAAGGTTATGCCCCTATAATTATCACACCTTGTAGGGTCTGCTGTGCAGTTCTTTAGCAAAGGGATTATGATCCCATTACCAAAATCTTCTGGCACATATCCTGCTTTCAACATTAGATTAAACAAATGAGTTAGGCTATACAAGATAATACAATTGGGTGTGCATACAATAGATGTTCTATAGTTATCTTGTCAAACCCAGATGCTTTACCTAGCTTAATTTTACTAACTGCTATGCCCACTTCTTCAATAGAGATCACAGGACACTCAATACTCTGACTCCTATAGCCTGAGTAACAGCCCTCAAACTGCAGTTTGAGTTTATCGCGCCAACTACTGTTATTGGGTGTGCAAGCAGAGCGAAAAAATCTGCAAATGCATTGGCAAATTCAGGTTCCGTACAGACCCCATCCACAGTTTTAGCACAATTATTATTCCTTCCACCAAATTTACTTTTCCAGGACTTCCAAAAGGTAGTAAAATCTTTTTGCATGAGAGCATCATTCAATGAATCGCTGAAGTAGTTTTTGTTGTCCCTCTCTTTCTGCTTTATAGCAGACTTTTACTCAGTCTTAGCGCTTTTCATTCTATGACATACAGCCCCATTCCTCGGTTTACCCATCGACGCCCACAATTCATGTACCTCCATTGATTTTGCTTTAAGGTCATCCAGCTGTGAATCCCACCAATATTTAAAGAAATTCACAGGTAGTTTTGGAATACTTCTAGAGGCCACCTGCAACGAATGAATGACATTGCTATACACAGTCTCTATTTCTGTTTCAGATTTGAGACCCTAGCTCCCTGTTGAGATGCCGGGTCACATTCCAAATAGGCTCAAAAAGTATGCGAGTCTGATCATAATAAAGACTATGGTCAATTTTATCCCATCTGAGTTTATATAATTTTGCACCAGTCCCAGTCTCTGCTTGACTCTTATGTGCAAGAGTAGGTAGTTTCCCTTTCTCCGCAAACTGCAATTTAAGCTGAAGACAGACCGGGGATGTGATCAGAGAGATTCATTCCCGAATCAATAACATTAAGCGATACAATATCTGCACACAGACCCTTACTAATAACAAAGTGATCAATCATAGAGAAAGCTGACATATTGCCATTACAAAAAGTATATTCGAAAACTGTTTAGGAGCGACTTAGATATTGAACTGTATGTCATATGAACTTTTAACTTGTGTGGAAAAACTTCGCTAATAAAAGGAGCAGTCGGCGACGTCAGTCAGTCAGTTCCAGTCAGTCGGTCGGAGAGAGGAGTCAGTCTATCCAGAGATCGGGAAGGCAAGCCAGGCAGTCAGCATCAACCGACGGAACCATCGAAGGACGGAAGATCGAACATTGACGGGAAGGATGGCGGAAGGTCTGACTGACGACGTCGTCGTCCGACGCTTGCAAAAATCAACTGGTCTCGTCTTCAATCGTTCTACCAGCAACCAAGCTTACACTTACACTTACACTTACACATACAGTCATACAGACAGCCCCCGCCTTAATATGGCCTTGCTACTAGTACTACGACTAGTATTACTATTCCTACTACTTCTACTACGGAAAAAGTGCTTTATTTTTTCCCCACATTTGTTTTACTGGGGTACTATTGCAAATGCAAATGGCTAAATGAGCACGAACACACCAAATCTACACCAAATCTACGCATATATTTTCTTCGTTATACTAAAAATCGATTGGTTTTAAAATTAGAAAGTTCAATCGTCAGAAGAAAAACGACAGACCTTGAACATTTAAGTTAGAGCGCCGTGCGGTTATAAAACTTATGAACAGGGAATTCCGCCGCGCCTTTTTATTCCAAGAGCTTGAATTTACGCTACTATATCATTTTATTATACCTCCATAAAGAAGAAATTGCAGCAATCTAGTCGGCTGGTATATACCGGAAGGCTTAAGCATAAACTCTCGAGCCCTCCTATTGGTTAGCTTGCAAACGAATACATCAGGTCCTGGGTATAACCCGTTGGCTGGCTCTCTCTCTCTCTCTCTCTCTCTCTCTCTCTCTCTCTCTCTCTCTCTCTCTACAGGTATAGTGGCTGAATCGATCCGCTATACAAGGCCTGATTGGCACTAGACGATGACGTCGTTGTTCTTTATGTTGAGGGTTGCTAAGCAATCTCTGGCTCGTTGTCAAAGATCGCACCAGCGTCGCCCAAATTTGACAATTGGTTGGGAAGAGAGCGTCGCTCCCTTTCCCCTTGTTTCTACGTGCCACGCATTCATTATTAGTAGTCAGTGGACAGAGTCGGCGTTTCGGTGGCCTGGAAAGGCACGTTGAAAGAAATCAATCAAGTACAGGCTATTTAGTAGTTCAAGTACAGGCCTGGTTCATTTTAAGTATTCTGCATCAAGCAATAGGTGCAGCATCATAGTCATGGGCTATTGTCCATCACAATAGACGTTCAGCACATAGTCATGTCATGTCATGTCATGAAGCCGTCGTCGCTATGCGAAGGTTGGCTGCAACATTGAGCAATAATTCTCCACTGCTCCCTTTCTCTAGCTGCTTCCATTGGTGGAGCTCCTTTCATGTTAGACCATGTCATAATGTTGTCTATCCAGCTGGTTCTCGGTCTGCCTTGCCTCCTGGTTCCCTCCGTCAAACCCGTTATTATTGAGTTTTCAATTGAATCTTCTGTTTTTCTGGTAACAGTGGCGTAGAGAGGGGAGTCAGGGGCATATGCCCCCGGTCGCCGAGGTGGGAGGCGCGCCAAAATCGGGTATTTGGGTAAGTGAAATGCATAATAAAGAAGAAGAAACATGTGCTGCGACGACCTTTTTGCTCGTCAGCACTATATGAAGAGGGGCGTCCGTAAGACTTGAGGGGCGCCGAGAACAATGAGACGACCTTTTTTGCTCGTCAGCAGTGTTGGGGGCGCCAACGGTAGACTTTGCCCCCGGGCGCCGGATACCCTCGGTACGCCACTGTCTGGTAACATGTCCAAAAATGTCATTTTTCTTGATTTAATATGATTCAGAAATTCCTGATCTACTCCAGCCATTTTGTACAGTATTTCATTGAATATGAAATCCGTATAACGAATCCTCATCATTTTTTCTCATGTATTTGTTTTCGAATGCTTGAATTCGATTTTCTTCTTCTTTATTTAGTATCCATGACTCAGCCGTACGTGGCAACAGGCCAAACTAGTGCCCTGATCAATTTTAGCTTTTATAAGTTTACTGACTGATTTGTTCTTCCAAAATTTTAGTAATTTGATTATTATATTCATTCCCATGGCCAATATTGCTTTGATGTCATCTTTGCATCTTGCATCATCTTGGATCAGGCTTCCAAGGTATGTGAAGTTGGAAACTTGCTCAAGCACCTGTCCATTTGCTAAGATTGTTATTCGATGCTCCATATTTGACAGTACTGTTGTTTTGCTTGCGTTTATGCTCATATTGTATTCAGTTCCGGTGTAGCATATTATAATGACTCCCATATAATAATAACTCCCCTCTCATTATTATATATATAATAAAGACTCCCCCCTCATTATTATATATATAATAATAACTCTCTCTATATTATAATAACTCCCCAGAAGAAGTAGGCCTAAAAATTGAAAAAATAACCCCAATTTATAAAAATGACTCTAAACTGGTTATATGAAATTATAGACCCATTTCCAATCTCCCAGTTTTCCTAAAATTCCTGAAAGGACAATGCTTACCAGAATGTTAAACTACTTAGATGCATTTAATATGCTATCCACTGATCAATATGGTTTCAGCCTTATTTCTCCACTTAAATGCCAGTAATGAATTTAATTGATACCAAAACAACAAATTTTGAATCTCACAAGCACACTCTTGGAACAATCCTCGATATAAAAAAACTTTTGGTGTTCTAGACCATGGTATTTCTGCTGGCTTCTGAAAAACTAAGGGAGTTATTATAATATAGAGAGAGTTATTATTATATATATAATAATGATGGGGGGAGTCATTATTATATATATATAATAATGAGGGGGGAGTTATTATTATATGGGAGTCATTATAATATACTATACCGGTGTGTTTTATTCTTTTCATTAGGTCTTGAAGGTCTTCAACTGATGTTGCCACTAGGACAATATCATCTGTGTAGCGGAGATTGTTACCGGTAATCAATATTCCTCCTATCTTGAATCCACCTTTATATCCATCTAGTGCTTTTCTCATCAATGCTTCAGCTAAGATGTTAAAGAGACCTGGAGAGATGTTACATCCTTGTCTAACACCTTTCTTTATGAGAAACCAGTCAGTTATTCCGCATTCGACCCTGACATTTGCATTTTGTTGTTTGTACAAGTTTTGAACCAGATTAATAAGATGCGGTGGAAACAGTGGCGTAACGTGGGGGCGGGGGGCACTTTGTTGACAGAGAAGCCCGAAGAGGTCTAAGTGGAGAGGTTAGGGTTAACCCTAACTTAACCCTAACCCTGATGACCTTTTTTGCTCGTCAGGACAAAAAAGGAGGTGATAAGGTTTTTTTTGCTCGTCAGGATAAAAAGGAGGCGATAACGTTTTTTTTGCTCGTCAGCTCGAAACTCTAGGGCCCCCATGGCAAAGATGCCCTCCGGGCCCCCAAAAGTCACGCTACGCCACTGGGTGGAAAGCCCATTTCCAACATTGTCTGCTAGAGTTTCTTATGTTGCACCATGTCAAAGGCCTTAGTGAAATCAATAAAACATAAAAAGATCTTTTGCTTCCGTTCATTGGCTTTTTCAAGTATGATTCTTAGATTTGTGATTTGGTCTCTAGTTCCTCTTCTTGGTCTAAAGCCAGCTTGTTCTGGTGCGATTTCATTCTCCAATTTGTTCTGGATTCTGTCTAAGATGATTCTAAGAAGAACTTTGCTAGCATGGGAGACTAATGCGATGACATAGTCATTGAAGACCGAAATATGTATAGCCTAGCAGGCGTGTTACTGTATACGAGCTGCTGACTAAACGATGAATAGTATATTATACTGTAATTTACTACTGTGGATTCATGTAGTTGGTCCTCGCGCATTGTCAGGGCCCAGCAAAATAAACACGACACTGGTCGCGATGCACAACTGGGTCGCTTTTTCAATGCGTTAATATTTGTATTTTGATGTTTGCCTTTTCCTCCTATTAGGCCTAGTCGTTCGCCGTTTACTGTTAACGTGCGACAATCAATATCAACATTCAACGCTCTTCAGATTACCAGATGGAACTTATGAAGCATGAGCTAAGAAATTGTGAAAAAGAGAAAACTGGAGACACATACCCATGGAATCACTAGAGTCTAGGAGTCGATGTCGACTAGATGGAACCTGATGATGACGACGACGACGATGATGACGACGAAGATTAACAAGCTTTATGCAGCAAATTATAAATTAACTGTAGGTCTACTAGCCGGAAGGAGTTCATGGTTAATGGCATAGGACTAAAAGCGATTCCAAGATCCCTATCGACTTTCAGCGGACCTAAGAGAAAGTCGGACCTAAGACTTAATCGGACAATTTTCAAAAAAATTATTTTGGAACTTACAGACGGGAATCGAATGATGATATCAGGGATGAACTTTTTCTGGGCTAGGCAGAAGGACCGGCACTCTCTGTGCCTGGCCCTTCTCTCTGTGCCTTACCCTTGAACTTATTGACGAGCTTTTTTCCTCGTCGACGAGACTTCTTTTACCCATAAACTGTGTTGTAGCAAAGAGTGGGTTTTGGGGGTAAAACACCCCCTCTTGGGCGCCTACGAAACTTTTTAAAATGTGTTTTCATGCATTTTAAAGTTTCGGACGCGGTTTTGAGGTCAACCCCCTTGGGGCTGCTGACCAAAATTTTTCAAGCGCCATAGGCGTGGCGGCCTTTTTTTGCTTGTCAGCATCTGAAAGGAAAAATTTTAGAAGGAAAACATAGGATACATAGATAGAATATCCTTTTTTATGCTTGTCAAGAATTTTCGAAAGTTGACTACGGTCAAAAGTCAAAACAAAACCATCACCCCCTTCCGAAATCCTGGCTACGCCACTGCCTATAAATGTCAATGTGCCTCCGTATTCCGGAACCCTGGCTACGCCACTGTTTCTTATACGATGTGACGATGACTACGGCTGCTGCCCAGTGGCGGGGCCACGGGGGGTTTGGGGAGAGGGGTTTGAACAACCCCACTTGCCATCAGGGCCACCCGTGAGATTCGTGCAAAATTGCAGAGAAATTTGTAGTGGGTGGGGGGAGAGGATGGCTTTTGTGTTAGAGTGTTTGTGTACAGTATATTGATTGGCAATGATTGCGTTCCATTAACCTTTGAGTTAGTTGAAGATGGATCATCATAAATTCATAATGTGAACTGAAATATAATTCTGTATGGTTCACCTTGATACACTTTAAAGTTGGCAGTCACCTTGAAATTATTATCAATGCAGTCTTTGCATGTATTCACAGCTGCATTACATGCATAGCTATTACAATGCATGTTTATGCGTTGTATTAGCATCTTTAGTTACTAAAAGTAAAAGTTGTTCAGCTTCAGGGGGCTTCGCCCCCTGACCTCTGACCAGGGGCTGAGCCCCTGGACCTCACTGGGGGCTCTGCCCCAGAGCCCCTTTAAAAGTTATAAATTTAATGCACTCATTTCGTGTGGAATAGTAATTCTAACGAATACTAATGTTGTAAAAGTAAACTTTGTTCAGCTTCAGGGTCAGAGGCGTCATTTGGGGATCTGGGGGGCCGTGGCCACCCAAAAAAATGAAAAAATAATTTATAATGTATTATTGTGCAAAATATCGAAAAAATGCCAAAAATTTTCAAAAAATTTAAAAAATTGCACATTTGCCAAAACGGGCCCAAAAATTGCCAAAATTGCAAAAAAATGCCAAAATTTGCAAAAATTGCTTAAAATTTGCAAAAATTGCAAAAAATTTCCACGAATTGCCTAAAATTTGCCAAAAATTTACCAAAAATTTGCCAAAAAATGATCTTGCCTCCCCAAGAAAAGTGTGAAATGACGCTACTGTTCAGGTTAGAGTTATCCCTATCTCTAACCCTAACACCCCCACTCTCAAACGTCTGGCCCCGCCCTTGCTGCTGCCAAAACCCAGCGATGACGTCTCTAAATAAATAGATAAATAGCGGCTGTTCTTTCGTCGACTGGTCCCCTCAATAGCTAGGTTTCCCAGTGTCGACTATTCGACCGTATTCGTCCACGGACTTAACAGCGCGTTGAAAGCACAGACAACAATAACTAGGGCCTATCCTGGTCGGATTCACTTAACGCGTGATTCAGTTTATGTCGGGCGGCGCTTGCAGTTCACAATAACCAACGAATCTATGTACGTGCTTGGAGATAAAGAAACATATTTCTACAAAATTTACATTTTTATACAAATACTTTTTCTTAATGCCATCGCAAACAGAGGGCTGTAAAGGCTTAAAGGCTGTATTTGCGAGAAAAGGAAATTAATACCTTTGGTAAATCCATGGCCATTAGCCAATTTGCCCAAGCTTAGCTGGTAGCCTATTCAAAGTAGCGACGACAACGCAGTCTTAATTATTTAATTAACATATTAAGTTAACTCTAACTGTAACTGGAATAGCAGCTAACCTAAAAATAACGAATCAGTTAACTACAGTGTAACTTAACTGAAAAATTATCCATTAACAGCAACTGTTAGTAACTGAAATATAATTAACTTAAATATTCAAATTAACTGAAAAATAAATTACTTTAAAAGGCTAACACAACACGCAACGATCTTCTAATTATCATTAAAAAACTATCGACCTAGTCAACTAAACCGCAGCTACGCTACGGTTTATCGTTGACAATGTTTACTGTGAGATGGGGGATTAGGATATGGGTGTCGAGGGTGAAAGCGGCCAAAACCACTGGCGGTCAGCAGTGTTGAGGAGGATTTAAAATCAAATGATTTTAAATCACGATTTTAAATCATAAGACACGATTTTTTATTTTGATTTCAAATAACATGAAAATATGTGATTTGTGATTTTGATTTCAAATCATAACTTTTGTGATTTTATGAATTTGTATGCCTCAAAATCATTTTAAAAATCATTTTCTGTCATACTTAACGAAAACAGTTTTGGTTATGCGGATTTTGTCAGTATTACTTAATAAATTCACTTTTAGTCATGTAATTCTGGACCATTTCCTTTAGGTAATTATCTAATCTAGTCTTATTTTCAGAAGTCATCTATGCTCATGTCTAGTCCTATCATACTACAGTATGTTGTTGCAGCACCTCGACAGTTACCACATAATCTGAAAGCTGTTCATCAGATTCAACACTGCTATTCCATCTTCGGCAGCTGTTGAGCGCCTGTTTGGCATTGCAGCTTTAATTGAGACGCCAAGAAGGGACAGGCTATTTGATATAATGTTCGAAAAGCTTACATTGATCAAACTGAATCAAGGCACCTATTGAACTTCAGAATTTGATGCTAACCGCTGTCTGTCTGGCTATATGCCACTATAAAGAAGCAGCCTTAGTGCTGCATTACTGACTGGTTGTGCAATGTGCATATCCCATTCCCATCAAACTGTCTTATAAGGATTTGCACTTATTGTGTATAGGGTGGCATTGTGCATTTTTATAAAGACAACTGGTTTGTTGTCATTGTTGCTAGAGAATGGAGTGAGTCGTTAACCGAATACAAATTAGCATCGAAGTAATGATTTTGCGATTTCAAATCATCTGTGATGTGATTTTGATTTGAAATCATTTGAAGTGCCAAAAGTTTATGATTTTGTTTTTTATTTTAAAATCAATATGTTGCTGGTGATTTTCATTTTCATTTCAAATCTATTCTGATAAATATAAGCGGCGAGACTGTTCTTGTCAAAAGCGAAACTCTCGATGGAGGTGATTTGCATATCTATATGTAAAGGTACATCCAAAGGCTCATCGCCCGTAGGAGAAACGAAGGGTTAGCGCCTTCAGTTTTACATGGCAACGGCTGAATGAGGGCGGTTGCCCGCCTTTGGTGTACGGACTTTTGGTCATAGGACACTTGGTCATAGGACACTTGGTCACACTTGGTCATAGGACACTTGGTCATAAGGACTTTTGGTCATACGGACTTTTGGTCATAGGACAGTTGGTCATAGCCATTTGGTCATACGGACTTTTGGTCATAGGGACTTTTGGTCATAGCCATGTGGTCATACGGACTTTTGGTCATACGGACTTTTGGTCATACGGACTTTTGGTCATACGCGAGATGGTGAAACCTAATATAGTAAATATGTAACTTTTGCTGCAAAAGTCTTAAATTGTAGCAACAGCAGACGCAAAGCATAGCAAATTAAAATAAGAAATTGCAGTGTTGAAGAATTTGAAATGCAAGATAATGCTGCGGCTAAGTTAACAGCGGGCCCTCTTAGTAGTTCAAACGCTAAAGAGGCAAACCGCCAACCCTTATTGTATTGATCACAATGACCGTCTCAGAATTTCAAACGGTCAACAGGCAAACCGTCAACATTTTGACTTGTTTGTCATTGCTATTTTATATCTTAATTTGAGATGTTTTTCGTTTGAAGTCTTGAGTTGTTTGTCATATTTACTATATTAGGTTTCACCATCTCGCGTATGACCAAAAGTCTGTATGACCAAAAGTCCGTATGACCACATGGCTATGACCAAAAGTCCCTATGACCAAAAGTCCGTATGACCAAATGGCTATGACCAACTGTCCTATGACCAAGTGTCCTATGACCAACAGTCCGTATGACCAAAAGTCCTTATGACCAACTGTCCTATGACCAAGTGTCCTATGACCAAGTGTCCTATGACCAAGTGTCCTATGACCCCGCCTTTCCTTCGCCGCCTTTCCTTCCACCGAGTTAACACAGTCGACTGGGGGCGCTTCGGGCAGAAACAACCGAAAAGTTTCTGCCGCGGCCGGGAATTGAACCACGGACAGACCAGTGCGCTAACCACTGCTCCACCGCGCACCCATAATATCCATATATGCATGGGCGTATTTAGAAAGGCTTAAAGGGGTATGCTGAAATTTAAGAAGTCCGAAAAATAACTTTTATTCTACGTTCTGCAATAACATACAGTTTAAGTTTATTAATAATACCAACTGTAAAGTACTGACCGTAAATTTACTACAACTGAGTTAAGTTCAATCGTCGGTCTAACAGTCTTTAAGTGTAACAGTGTCTCTGCACTCTTACATTGCATCTAAACATCACAGTCAAAAGACCAAATGCCAAAGACCAAAGGGGTTTGCTATGGATCAGGAGCATACCCCCTAAATACGCCACTGCATATGTGAGAATACGTTTCACTCCCATAAGACGAAATGATTATATTAAGAGCATGTATCAGAGTAAACATTTTGTCCAAATATATTCTTTCCGTAAGGTATTCACGGAATCCACGAATTATTTATCTTTCGTTAAATTTCATCCTGCTGCGCAAGTTCTTAAATTCTATTTCTCAAAATATCAACTGATTGATAATAATAATTATAGGCCTATGGGGCTGCCCATTAATTATGTCAGCAATTTTTGGGCAATTTTTGACCCCCTCCCCTTGTCAACAACTATCAACTTTCACTTACCCCTATAATTACGTCAAAAACTTTGACCCCCCCCCCCAAGATCAATGACAGGTCCCAATAACAAGGTTATTATTTTTGCGGTGATGACCATTTTTACCCTTGTTGCTCATCGAGTGTCAAAATGTGGTGATGATGACCTTTTGCCATGCTTTTTTCCATTGTAATAAGTAGTATTCCATGAAATTTCCTATTTTTGATTATTTGTAAAAAGTGAAATTGTTGACGTCAACTTCTCTTGGCCCCCTCCTCCTGTCAACAACTGTCAAACTTTTTCAAACCCCCTCCCCTCTAAATTGTTGACGTAATTAATGGACAGCCCCTCTTGTTCAATGTCCCCAATCTAGTATGCGAAACCATTCAGCCAGTTCAAGAGCGTCACGCATAGAGTATTCTTTTCACAATTGACTCACTAAGAATCTTGTAAAAGACATTTGGGTCAAAAAGAGAGTCATTCTTGCAGGTTCTGTTGTGTAGTGCAACTCCATTAAACATTGAATGCTCAGCAGTAGTTGCTGCATTCTTGTAGTATGGGCAGGGATTTTCGCCTTCGTTTCCCGACTACAAATGCTTTTATTTGGTATTTGTATATATTTCCATGTTTTTACAACTGTAATTTACGCCGTTTCCGTGCATTCCTACTTCCCACTGACAAGCACTAAATCTATTTGAAACACGCATTGCCGGTATTGCATATCGATATGAATCTGGCAACAGGGACGTCATTTGGGGCGGGGCAGGGGGGCATTTGCCCCCCTGATTTTGAGGGGAAAAATTTTTTTGGCCAATGTTTGTGTTATTTTAGATTTTACACGCCCTAAAAAGGAGTGCTTGATGATGTTAAGTAACCGTGAAATTGGCTGACAAGCAAAAAAAGGTCGTCAGCTTTTTCGCAAACTTGTAACTTGTCAGGTCGAAAGTGTTTTGCCCCCCCCCTGAAAAACAGTGAAATGACTTCTCTGCCTGGCAAAAGGGCGCGTAAGCGCCGCTTCCATGCGTTCCCACTGATAAAGGCAGCACTGGGTAAACAATATTAAATACAATCACGCAGAAATTCACACGACAGTCATCAATGCAGCTCCGTTGGAAATAATTGCAGCAGTAATCTGACCTATAAAATATAGTCTGCGATAGCATTACAATGTGATAATTTACAGAAGTACCGGTATTCTTGCTGCAACAAGCATTGTAATCCGTGAAAGAACTTTGGTAATAGCTGGTGCGATTTAGGCTATATAGTCATGCCGCATGCGTATTATCAATTAGAGGCACTTTTAATATTGAGTTTCATCATTAAATACAATAGAGATATTGCTTAAGACACTGCGTCAAAATTTCATTTAATGTGTTCAATGGTGATTAAGTGAAGCTAACTGAAAAATAATCAACTTTAGCTGCAACTGCAGGTAAAAAATAATTTCAATAACTGTAACTGTAACTGAACAATAATCACTAACTTAAAACAAACTGCGATTCACTATTGTTCTTTTCATCATTCTCAATGTCCGGTTGTCTTTTTTGCTGTCTCCATGCATTGTCGACATGGATTCATACTTCTGTAAATTATATCACCCAAGCAGTGGCGGATTTACATTTTTAGGCCACGATAAACCAGGGATGTGACCAAGAGAGTAAGTGGCAAGACCAAGACAGAGTTGTTAGGTGTCAAGACCAAGACCAAGACACTAAGGCTCAAGATCAAGACCAAAACACTCAAGACAGTAATTTTAAACATCAAGAAAACCGACGAAACAGTTGTATGCAGTCATCGAAGTCTAGTCACAAATGAGCATTGCATTTCCTTTTTTTAGTCAATATCGCTTTACAAACTGTCACTGTGAATTTTGCTTTGATTTTATCATCAACAAGTGCGTATTCGCAAAATGCAAAATTGACAACTGAAGGAATCGACGGAAGATGGCAGAGTGGGTTATTGTTACGTGCTGGAACGTCAGGCTGACAGGGTTCAAGCCTCGTTAGCGCCCCTAATGGCTTTTACACAGACAGTAATGCTTCCTAAGCCACTTTAAACCATGCTAAGACGGGTGATTCGACGCCATTTTAAATCACGGAATTATATACCATCGGGCATGGATATATCTATGCAAACATATTAAATTATTATTCAAGGACGGAGGTCTCCTACAGTGACAATTTCTTATAGCCCAATAATTCGGAAGACATCAACCACAGAAAACATTATTACTAACAGCGGAAAATACCCACTGTCTCGGTCTTGAATCGCAAGGCCAAGACAGTAATGACGAAACCAAGGTCAAGACCAGTTGTCACTGGCCAGCAAATCCAAGACCAAGACATTAAAAATACTGTCTCGAGATTGTCTCGAGACGAGACAGTGTCTCGACACGTCACATCACTGCTGTAAACTTTCTTCTAAAAAGTTACAGTTCAAGTGTGAAAGTGGCGAGATGACCTTATTTTTGTTTGTAAAGTTTTCTAATCTTTTCTCGGGAAGCTTTCGGAAGAGCGGAAGAGTTGATTGAGACAGACCAGGTGTGTGAGTAATAGCGGCGATAACCTTTTTTCTTTTTTCAGTGCACGTTGCGTGACAAATGGTTGCATTTCAGAAAATAAAGTTGTTTAAACAAATAACCTATTAAAAATCATTATAAAATATTGTTAATAGAAAAGGTAGGCCCTAAGTTTTTATTCTGCTGGTGGGACCGGTATACAAATGTACCATTTGTACAGTGGCAAATCCGCCACTGACTCCAAAGTCACTCTCTTCCTCTGTGGTGGTTACTACTTTCCCTCAAAGCATATTCAGTGCCATGATTAGATTTTCCAACTATGCATTACAGAACATTTGTCTACAGTATCTTAAAAAGTAGGTCTAGGCCTATCTGCCAGCAGTGTTGTAATAAATACTTCACTGAAGTATTGAAACACTTTCACAAATACCTGGTTCTCATGTAGTATTTAAATAATATTTAAATACCCAAATACCAGGGTAAGTATTTAAATACTGCCAAATAAGTTTTAAATACTTTTTTAAATACTTGATTATGTATTTGACACATGATTCGCCACAGACCGTATTTTTGTGTGCAGAAATGTTAGTTAAAATTATTTCTAACAGTGTCAATGTAGGCCTACTTAACGTTTCACTGTCTAAACCATCAGTAAAGAAAATGTAAAAATGAATATTGTACAATAAATCCAAAGTATTTAAATTTCTTAAATACATCCAAAACTCTATGATATTTAAATACATAATTTTGAATGGGTATTTCAATACTTTCTTAAATACTGGACAAAGTATTTAAATAGTATTTAAATACTAAAGTAGGCCTATTTAAATACTTTACAACACAGTCTGCCAGTGCGCAGACCATTGGAACAGTTTCTTGAGATTGCGAAATCGTGACCACTGTGATACGACTGTTCTAAGTCCAATAACTTAGAAATCGAAAACGGTATTTAAAAATCTTACTTGAGTATAAAAGCAGAGAATACAAACATTATGGGCAGTCAAGCTGGGTAGGGGTAAAGACGAGCGGCGTAAGGTATCACTACGCGTATCAGTATGGGTTAGGGTTTCGGTAGGGTTTAGGGTTAGTGTTTAGGGTTAGGGTTAGAGTTAGAGTTAAAGCTAATCCTAACCATAACCCTGACCCTAACCCTAACCCTTTCAACGGAATTTCTATCAGTGTTTACGGACTACTTTCAGTTGCGCCGCTCGTCTTTACCCCTACCTCCAGCTGTACACAAAATGTAAAACAACGGCTAGTAATTAACAGTAAACTGTACCTCTCATTCGCTTATAATTATGTGAAATCGGTAGTATACCTTTGTTCTCTGCAGCCAACAACGCATTCAACTGTTCACTCAATATGAGGCAAGATTCCAGCCAACCGGAATGGGACTGAGTCCAACTGTTTTCAAATCACCATTAACTATTGATATGAGACCTATATTCGTCCAAGAGCAGCATTTGCTCAAAATGCAATCCATCCTCATCGTCATCATCAATAACCGTGGGATCAGCGCCCGTTGGTGTTTGAAAAATGCAATTCACAGACCATTAATGATACAACCGCGTCGTAATGACCGGCGTGGAAGCGACAGCGAGACATACGGAAACAGAGAGAGAGAGAGACATACGAGAGAAGACAGAGAGAGAGAGAGACAGGCAGTAATATTTGACGGGTCTTCAATGAATAGGGTACACAATTAGAGCTAAGATTTCAGCGAACCGGAACGATTGCAGGCTGAACGATTCGTGACCGCGTTAACCCCTTTGACTATCACGTGCCGCCGATCAATTGAAGGAAACGGCGCCTGGAGACAGAGACCGCCAAATAATTGACGGTCAAGGATAAAGGCATTTAACAAGACTCCCACCGAATAAGACTTCAACCAAAAGAACAGCTAAACTCCGCCATAGGCGGTGGCAAACCCTTGCGTAGAAAAGAGGAACACCATGTTATGTTATGTTATTTAGACAATTTATACAGCGCAATATTCAAAGCTAAAAGCTAAGGTAAAGAACGCTTTACACTTCGCACTCGAACAAGACGTTGAATAAATACGTCTTTAGTTTCTTAGCGAATAGGTCGACCATACACACTGGTCTACGTCAATTTTGCTGACTTGAACACACACACACACACACACATTTTGGCATAGGAATAAAATCTACTTTTCTCCTATCACATCTTTTTCCGAAAACGCTGTTTACTGATTTACTGATTTTACTTACTTACATAGAACAACTAGAAGTCTTAGATTTTTAAAAGAAACAGCATTTCCGATTAAATGATACAAGAGATGCCCGACAGTTTAATAGTTTCGTCGTTCGCAGGGGAGTTTTAAACTGCAGACGTCGGTCAGAATGGAAATGGCAGTCGAGCGGAGGAAAGCTCAGCACAGTTGGAGTTCGTACAGTATGTGGGACGGGAAGTTAATAATAATGTGATTTTAAGTGGTTTAGGAGGCTAAGTAAGCCTGTGTGAAGACCACTGAAAAGTTAGCAGAGTGGTAACGACACTGGACGATGGTGCAGAAGGTCGCGGGTTCGACCCCGCAGGAGCCCTAAGGTCGACTTAGTCTTACTCGCTAGAGTAAAGGGCGGTGGTAAACTGAGGAGCAGCGTTAACGTGGGTCTGAGGAAAGTAACGGCAATCTACCCCAGATTAATGGTTTATATCACCTACGTCGCTGATTGCCGAAACCTGAGATAAGCACCTGAACCCAACGCTCGGACTCGAGTACGGGACCTACCTTTACCTTTAACAGTATGTGCACAGATTGGGGGACGGACATTCTCCCTCCTGGACCTAATCCCCCCGGACATTATCCCTTCTGGCACATCTGATGAAATGAAACCACCGGACATAATTCCCCCTTTGTTTACTCAATGGGCTTTGACGAAATCTACTGGTACTAAAAGAGAATTAATTAGTGTCGCTATCACTATTGAAATGTTCTCTATTGAAATCTTCTTTAAATCAAAATTGAAATCCCGTTTCTACTCACAGGTCTTTAAAGGTTTCACCTACAGTGTATTCGTTCTAGTCAATGCTCCTCATGATTTTCTTATAAAGCCGGCGCTATGAAATTAGCTTTGGACACCTAATTCGTTTTTAGAATACTAGACATACAGTATACCAGAAAAGTGACAGTTTAAACTGTTATCAAATGCTTGATCAAGCGTAAAACTACACTTCCATTTTAAATTTTTTAAATTAAAATCTATGATATTGAATTACATTGTTCATTACTTATTTGTTAGAAGGAAGAAATACCTAGGCACTGCTTGTTGACTTCCCACAGATCCACTCTATGCATAACAAGGATAAGTATTATGCTTAATCAAGCATTTGATATATAACAGTTCAAACTGTCACTTTTCTGGTATATTAGTCTAGAATTCTAAAAACGAATTAGGTGTCCTAGTCGACTTTACAGGAAAATCACGAGGAGCGTTGACTAGAACGAATAGGTGAAACCTTCAAAGACCGATGAGTAGAAACGATTTCAATTTGGATTTAGAGAAGATTTCAAAATAGAGAACATTTTAATAGTGATAGCGACAATAATTCTCTTTCATCACAGCGCCAGTAGAGTTCGTCAAAGTCCATTGAGTATACAAAGGGGAGATTATGTCCGGGGATGTCATTTCATCGGGTGTACCCGAGGGATAATATCCGAGGGGGGCTTATGTCCAAGAGGAGAATGTCCGTTCTCCACTAGGCATGCAGGCAGCTACGCAGATGGCTTACGACTTTTATCAAGACTCTAGAGTATTGTTGCTGTTATTTTCTGTACTGTAAAACTCACGTTTAACCTTCGTAGCTTAACTTTGATACCAATTTATCGACGCCTAAGCGATGAACAACACCTTTCTTGGCTGCCGGTGTCATGCCATAAAGTGTCCGCTGCTAAATTTTTTGGACGATCCGTTTCGAGGAATCAATATTGTGAAACCCTCCCGGAGGACATAAAAAGGGAGACCACCCCAGACCGATTCTTTTAAAAACTTAAGACGCATCTTTTCAACATTTCCATTAAAGACTATCATCCGTGCATCGTCTACTATGGCCTTCCCACGCATATAGCGTTATATAAATTGTCGTTTATAATAATAATAATAATAATAATAATAATAATAATAATAATAATAGTAATAATAATAATAATAATAATAATAATAATAATAATAATAATCCTACATTGTCCCCAAGTTAACGTTGACATTTGTCAGATTATGTTAGAATGAGCCGGTCACTTTGGCAATCCGGACATTTTCTAGGTACATTTTGTGGCGCCATGAACCGTCCGCGGACACTTTGTGGTTGCAATTAAATGTCCGCCTGGACATTTTTCGTCTAGGACACTTTGTGGTATGACATCGCGGAACTACGACTTGATACTGGGATGGTCACCCATTCAAGTACTAACCGCGTTCGACGGTGCTTAACCTCGGTGTTCTGACGGGAACCGGTCGCACAACGCCAAGTAGATAGACTGCTCATCCGTAAACTCGGTGTGTACATTGATTGTAACATCTCCATGACAACAACACAAGTCCAGAAAACGGCATCCTGTTGCTTTTCAATCCTGAGAAGAATTCGAAGCATTCAGAACTCAACTCCACCTTCTGTTCTAAAGACATTAGTGGTGTATCTGGTTATGCCACCCCGAGATTATTGCAATGTGAACTTAGCTGGGCAGCCAAGGCAACTTACCTGGTTTATTTCTAGGATTATCAATTTGGGGGCGTTGATATATTCTGGGGTCCCCTCCCTCTCCTTATGGCGAGCGATAGCATCTTAGTTGCATCATAATTAGGGGTGTTGCTCTCAGATTGGGGTGGGGTGTTGGGGGATCCTAGGGAGGTGTAAAAATATATCTGCAACTTACTGACAGACTTCAGGATGTCCTCAATACAGCAGCGAGTCTTGTCTATCAAACCAGAAGATCAGATCACGTGACACCGCTTCTTTAATCTTTATAAACCTCGCTGGCTTCGAGTTCCACAGCGGATTGAATACAAATTGGCGATCCTTGCTTATCGGTGTCTTCATGGTCTGGCGCCATCGTATCTGTCGGCTGATTTCTGTAAGACTTCTGACATCAACTCTCGTCGACGATTGCGATCTGCGTCCAGTCTTACTCTCGTTGTTCCGTCTACACGTCATGTTGCCATTGACGACCGCACGTTTCCGATGTCAGCTGCCAAAGTCTGGGATAGTCCGCCTTCATCGGTAACTTTGGCGAAGACACTGGAAATATTTAAACGTGCGCTGTTCGCTTGCAGTTAACCATCACAGTGATTAATATCGTAATATGCCATTAGGCCTACAGATATAATTGTTCCCTACTAGGCCCCCTAACCAGTTCTGTATTTTCAATTGTTTTAAATGTCCTACTAGCACGATATGCCGCCCTAATCAGTTCACCTTGATGATTATATTATTATTATAAATATTATTTTAAATAGTATTATTGACATAATACTATTTAAATATTATTATAAATAGTATTACAAAAATAATATTAATTATTATTATTATCATTATGCACCTATGATGATGACGATGATAAAAATAATAAAAATAATAATAATGGATGATGATGAATAATAATAATAATAATAATAATTATTATTATTATTATTATTATTATTATTATTATTATTATTATTTTATTACGATTATTATTATTATTATTCTCTCACAAGAACTTCAACGAGAGGTTGCACACAGTACAGGTCAATTTGAATCAGAACGTTTTCTTGCATTATATACGTTCTTTCTGATGAAGAACGCCCTTTTTGGATCGACCTTTTTGTGATGCACCCCGTGAGTACCCAATCTATTTGGGAAACGATGGAGGGATCCTCCCTCGCCGAGGCATACGCTAGAAGAAGAACGTCTGCTGTACAATCAGTGTTGGGTAAGTTACCTTTTATTTGTATCTAGTTACAGTTACAATTTACTACGTAAAAAAGTAACTAGATAGGCCTACAGTTAAAAGATACTTTTTAAAAGTAACTAGTTAACGTTACAGTTACTTGCGAAGTAAATAGTTACAGTTATAGTTACTTATAGTTTAAAATGCAATACAAATTCTACAATATAGACCCTACCGGTAGTATCAATAATTGTGGAATAAAAGTTCTTGCACTACAGTTTCATTTTGTTAGTTTTGCTGTTCAACGTTAGTAATAAAGCACAAATAGTTGAATGAAACAATCAGTTGATACTAAGCAAATACAGAAACCATTACTAATATATGTACAAGACTTTAGTGCCACGAATATTAAGTTGTTATCCAGCGAGAAAATTAGCAAGCCAATACATTTTAATACCGTCAAAATTGCAACCAGGAGCTGCAAACACTGTGAAAGTTATAATATGAAGTTAAAACATGTTACAGCTAACAAGTGACATTAGCAAGTTAAAATCTTCACTTTAAAAGAAAGCTATTGGCTCTCAACAAAAGCTGTTTCTCAACGTATTCGTTTCCCATCCTGTTGCGTCTAAGGGTCAGAATCTGACGTCCTAAACTAAATACGCGCTCTACTGGTGCACTAGATGGTACTAGTGTATTGTGTTTTATGAATAGCTGCTTAATCAATTGCACCTTACTCAGGCTTTTTAAATCTGTTGATGGATCACTCAGATACAACTCTACTTGAGCTGTTACATCTGTGCTTATCAACTTGGGCTCATCAAATTCAAAGAAATTATCTCCATTGAGCTACTCTGCTCTAGAGCATTATGCCCAGGCTGTGATACCTCTGGTGTAGAAACTTTTAAATGTAGCGAGTAGCCAGTGTTTTATCCAGGCCTGTTAGGGAGATTTCCCCAAAGCCTCAACATTCTCCTCTCAAAAAATCTCAGCACTAACACAAATTTTGCATTAAACTGTGTCTTTTCCCCTCCGGCCAAGTCAATTTTCTCCCCCCTCGCCCCCAAAGGCCTTAATTTCCCCCCAAAGGCATGGAGTCTGGATAAAACACTGGCGAATAGCTATGTAAAGAAAGAACTGACCGCGAAATGATTATTAGAAAAAACATAGATCTACGCAATCCGCGAACCTGAGGTCGCCAATGCACGTGACCAGCGATAAACTGTAGGTTATTGATTTAGAATCTACCGGTATTTCTCTGCACGTTATCGTCTTGATGCGCTGCTGCTTGCTTTTAACAGAAATTCTATTAGGCATAAAAATAAAAGTAACTTGCAAAGTAACTATAAAATTTCCGTTACAGTTCCTCAAATAAGTATCTTAGTTATAGTTACTAGTTACATTTTAAACATGTATCTAGTTACAGTTACATTTACTGATTTGGTAACTAAGTTACAGTAACTTAGTTACAGTAGGCTAACTCGTTACTCCCCAACACCGTGTGTACAATAGATGCGTAGATCATAGACTGCCCTGTTAGTCTCTGATTTTTGGCAACCAGAGTCTGAAATGACTTCACCGGCGTTCGCAACGCTATCTTCTATAGAAACTTGCTGCACGATATGCAATTCAAATGCTATGCCAGACTAAGACCACGGGTATTCAGCATCCCTGCTTCTCCGGGTATACCTGTCTTATCAGACAGAGACGTTGAATACAAGTTATATAACTCGTTAAAATGGAGAAAAATACTGAAGAATGCGAGAATACGGAAAATCGGTCACGGACTGGCTGGACACAGTGGGAAGTTTGCAGTATTAATAAAGCTACAATAATAACTAGATATATGAATATTATTAAGTCCAGAATTCACTTCAGTGTCTGCCAAAAGCCAAGGCTCATAAGAAGGCGCATGTTTGGTGCATCTTCAGTACAGTAATATAACTAAACACTGAATTGCGGGGCCCGTGAAGTTGTTCATCTTCAGTAACCTACAGTAACGTTATCACTGAACTGCGGGATCCTCTTATCCCGGGCCTTCTAAATCTCTTATAGGTCCCTATATTTTTCCTAAACAATAATGCTGCAAATTCAAACGAAGGCCGTGTACACTGTTGGTAAATTAAATAAGCCAGTGACAACTCAAGAGCATTTATATTATTTAAATGAACCAATTAAATAAACCAACTATTTACGAAGGACAAATAACAACGAGGCTTTCTATTGATTCAGACCGACCACGGACCAGGGTTGTCTTGGATGTGAAGCCATGAGCCCTTGACAACAGTAAACAGATCACGCCGCCAACCTACATTGCACAATGTAGAACACGGAAGTTAATGTCAACTGTGCTGTTTGGGCACATCAATCAATCAATCAATCAACTTCTCTAGCGCCACTATCTTAATGCCCAGGGCATCAGTCGATGGCGCACCAAATCCAAATAGCATTAGAGCCAGGTCAAGCCAGAAGCCTACTCATTTTAGCACTTGTTTTGAAATAGCGAATCACTGATTAGCAAGCAGTGCGTACAAAGGATTGTTACAGGATACTAGTATGCAAAGATAGGTACAGATAGATACAGTATGTCTGTAAAAGAGTGGTGGGAATATATGGACACGGAGATAGAAATGAAAGAGGAGAAAATTACTCGAATTTGCTTTGGAACGTGAACGTGAACTAATCACCTGTAACACAAGATTCCAACAGAAGAACTGCAGAAAATGGACTTGGAGATCTAATGATGGAAGCACTAAAAACTCGATAGACATGACATTAATTTCCAAACGATGAATACAACAATGCAGATCAGTTCAAGGCGTAGACATCGATTCTGATCACAGTCTATTGATAGCAAATGGTAAAATGAAATTAAAACGATCAACAAAGACGCAATTCAAGAAAATTAGGGCCAGGTACGTAGCGACGAGGGTACATCGGTATATATACCCCCATAATAAGACTACCTTTAAATTTTTAATGTGTTTTTCAAGATTTTCAAAGTTTTTAAAGATTTATACCCACCCCACCCCATCAAATTCCTGGCTACGCCCCTGATAAGAACTATAGCCTATAGCAGTTATCAGAAGCAGATGTCGGAAAAGCATACAGGGAAAGTCTAGAAGACAACATCAAGAATGCATCGTGGATCATGACCAATGAGCAAGATAAAGACGAGCGAGTTGAATGATTTGCTGCAGCAATTCAAAACGCTTTTGAGGAGACAGTCCCGGAGACAGAGTCGGCGCCAGACGTTTGAGAGTGGGGGATGGGGTAGGGTTAATCTTTGCGTTAGGGTTAGGGATAACCGTAAAATAACCCCAAATTGATAATCTTAGAAATAGCCCTGCTTCCTCCCATTCCCACGCGTTAGACACTTTGAAATCGTAGATGCTCCTACGTGTGTTTTAGAGCATGTTGGGACACAAAATCACAGGTATGGTATCAATAGGTTCCATGTCTGTAATTTCTTATGCTTAAGTCAATTTCAAATTATTCTGCTTCGATTATGTGCGTGTTTAGTCAAAAATTACTTGTCTTTGGCCCATTCTAGTGTAAATGCTAGTAGTAAGAGTAAGAGTCACGTGGCAGATGCTACTGCTCAAGCAAATCTTGAAATCTTGTTTTAAACCGCTGTAAATCTATTCAGTGTCACAACTCACAAGTGGCAAAAGGCGACAAAAAGTAGACAGCATGCAACTAAATTGCTGATGAAAACTTCAAACCACAGTTACTAGTTAAAAATCAGTATGCTAGTTAAGCCATAGCAATTAACAGTCATCCAATACTATCAATCATTGTTCAGTTATAGGTCTTGTACAATTGATTCTGGTCTCAAGTATATAACACTACATTTAATAGAACTTTGCTCGCCTATCCAGTCGTTCAGCAAAGGTGTTTATGAGCTTTTCAATATCCAATGTAAGATTCTTGTGAACAAACAAACGCTTAAGCCCGCAATGCCATCCTGTAGATATATGGGGAACGCTTGATACTCAGACTAGTAAAACCGATCCTCAATCATCCCCTACCCCCTCACAAAAAATTTCTCTGCAATTTTGCACGAATCTCACGGGTGGCCCTGATGGAAAGTGGGGTTCAAACCCCCCAAATCCCCCCGTGGCCCCGCCACTGCCCTGTTGGGACCCTATACTTACTACTACATACCTAGCAACAAATAGTTGCCCCGTGCTTAGAAGTTTCCGCCCCAATGCTCCCCTTCCACTGGCCAAATCATGGAGCCGCCACTGGTCCGCAAACCCTTATCCGCCGCCCGCAGGCCAAATTTTGCTCTGAATGGTGTCTTGAGCGGCTCGAGAGAGCCTTTCTCATCAAAATCTTGACTAATGTTCCTCTCGAATATATCATTTCTCGAGTGCATTCAAAATAGCGCACAGGTCTGCGCACGTTGGTCTGTTTATCTAATTTCCCAAAGCACGCACGCACGCACGCAGGCGCCCGCCCGCCCGCCCGCCCGCCCGCCCGCCCGCCCGCCCGGATGACCGATGAATGGATGACTGATGAAAGACGTTTGGATCGCTGAACAGACGCCGCACTACTTTTTTTAGATAAATGAAGGCGCTCGTCAGGCAAAATTATCTTGCAGAGATGAAAGGCTATGAGTACTCGTATATAGCGTAAAGCGTAAAGCGTGAGGATGGAGTTCTTCTTGTCAGTTTGTATTGTACACTGTACTCGTTTCTATGAACACAGCCGTACTCTATTCCCTGCTATTGTCGACAAGATAATCGCCACATATGCTTTCGTCAGTTTCGTGGCAGTAGCGTATCGTGCCAATGGCTACTATGGCTCGAGCCATGGGCGGCACACATGAAGGGGGCGGCAAATTGAGCGACGATTACCTTTTTCGGCAAATTGAGCGAAAATGACCTTTTTTGCTTGTCAGGTTGTCAAAGAGTTTTAGCGAAGGGGCGGCAAAATTGAGAAGGGCGGCAAATTCGGCCGTGACGACCTTTTTTGCTTGTCAGTTATAATAGGAGCAGGTTGGGTCGGCATTTTTTCCAGGAGCCATGGGCGGCACGAGACCACGCTACGCCACTGTTTGGTGGTCATCCATTTTGCTTCCAATTTTTAAAAAGGAAATTTCAAACCCATAAGCAGAGGAAGCTTTCTCTCCGCAGATGACAAGGCACTGTCCAAAGCCGTTGCCTTAGCTACGTGCAGTGCTTGGCATACGCCAGGATAAAGAGGCTGCTGCAAGTATACGGTATTATTATAAGTGGACAAAATGGCGATATTCGATGCCACTTAAATTAATAGACGAGTGTTGGGAAAGTTTTTGAAAATTTCACTTCTTATGAGCAAATTCGAAATAGTCACAGCATTGTTATCTGCTTGAAATTACTATTCACTGTCAGGCTGTCCTTATTCGTCACTTTATTCGTCTGTATCTAAGAACGCGCAAATTAAAGTTCTACCGCTGACTCTGACTGATGTCTGTTTCGTACGAAAATGCGTTACTAGAACGAAGCAGCGAAAATCAAAGCATTTACTACTCTTTTACATTTTTCTGTTACTGATCGATTACGATAATTACTATGAATACTCGATATTTGCACTCTGTAGGTTTATTTTTTTTACAATAGGAGGATATTTCAATTAAAGCCTATATAGATTAACTGCTATGAATCCGTTCGTGTGAAAAGTTTGCGGGCGGATGCGGATCGTTAATCTGCATCGCATTTGCACTAATCTGTTCGATGATCGCTAAATCGTGACAATTAAAATGCGGTTGCTACATATTCCGATATTCGCTAATTTAGCGACCAGGAACAGAAAAATTCTTACTTTAATAGAAATGCCGAGAATCAGGGTGTGATTTGTGACCTGGAGCAGTGGGGGGGGGGATATGTCGAGCTTGGAGAGGATGTAGTTGTTGGGGAAGTGTAGCAGTGGAGGATGTTATGGTGGAGAGATGTAGCAGTAGGGGGATGCTGTTGGGCAGTGGGGGATCCCCTTTCCCCCTACAAATCGCGCCCTGCCGAGAATACATCAATCAAATAGACTACGAGGAGCGCAAACGCAACTGACACTTCAGACGCGGTCTGTCTGTTTCATTTGCCTATGTTTGCCTAGTCGCCATCTGCGATCCTACTACGGCCTCCCTCAGGGGCTGAAGCTTGGTTTCCGACGGGAGACTGCGCTCCAGTAGGGCCTGCGTCTCCACTCTCCACGTCGGCTTGGACTTGGTTTACGACGGGAGACTGCGCTCCCTTCCAGTAGGGCCTACAGGCCTTCATCTTCCAACATCTGCCGCGTATCGTGACTGACAGACAAAGGAAATTATATATACTGTATATGATCGACCATTTATATAGCGCCATTTTAGACAAATTCACTGCTATATTATTCTTTTCCGTGACAGTTGCTGATTTCTCAAATATACATTATCCAAATATTATTTCTTTACAAAGTCAAGGCAGCATAATATAAAACATCAATCATTTTTATTTATTTAATTTATATAGCGCCATATTCGATAGATTCACTTTTATATATATATATATACTCTTCTGCCGTGTTAGTTACTGATTTCTCAGATATGCATTATTCAAATATTATAGGCCTATCATCACACAGTCAATGTAGCATAATATGAAGCACCTGTAATTTTCATTTATGTTGCGCCCATTTATATAGCGTCACATTCGGTAGATTCGCTGTTACGCTGCATATACTCTCAAAGTCAGTGAATGTTTGACCAGTTATGGTCAGGTAAGAGTGCATGTGCCTGTCAGTCCATATGTCCTTGGTGAGTGACATGCTGCTTGCCTTTGCAACGTGAGCTGACGACACTCGTTCTTCGATGCTTTTCCTTAGCGTTGGAAGCAACTTCTATGTGAGATGTGACTTTGGTGGCATGCAGTGCATATTTGGGTTGAATTGCAGTCGTGAATTCTCTGAAGCAATCAGTTTCTACAATTCCAAAGGCAGCATGTCCTTCACGATGAGATTCTGGAGGAACAGATGCGTGATATGATGCTGCTTTGGATGACGATTGCTGACTGACGTGAAACCCTAAATGAAATTTGTACAATCTGATAAGCGATATTTTTTATAATATATAGTGGTCTCGAAAAATTTCCGAGGCCAATTCATCAAGACCGAGACTAAGACCACCATTACCGAGACCAAGACCATAGCCTTAGCTGTCGAGACCAAGACAAGACCAAGACCACAAAAAATCGGTCTCGAGCGGTCTCGATACCAAGGTCGCGGTCTCAAGGACTACATTTCTGGTAACTGGGTCAAGTAACTAAGCTCTTCGATCAATTTTACCTCTCAGTTTTCTATTGAATTCTTTCCATCCGTGATTAGAGCGCTAGATAATGACGATTGTCGCTGTGTTTTCAGAATGAAAAGAAAACCGCCAATCAGGGCGCGATTTGTAGGGGAAGAGAGATACACCCCCAAGCTCGACATATCCCCCCACTGCTCCAGGTCACAAATCGCACCCTGCCGCCAATAGATAAACACGGAATATACGAACGCGCTGCTAGTAACTTGCCCCTATTTCGTCGGTCTCCTGGCTAACGAACCGCCATTATCACGGTTTTGTTCTTTATCTTGATGTTCGATACGTAATGATGTAGTCCCTACACAGCAGTGTGAAAGATATGTAATATAAATGATAATGATACCATTACCAAAACCTTCTGGCACATATCCTGCTTTCAACATTAGATTAAACAAATGAGTTATACAAGATAATACAATTGGATGTGCATACAGTAAATGTTCTATAGTTATCCTGTCAAACCCGGCTGCTTTGCCCAGCTTAATTTTACTAACTGCTATGCCTACTTCTTCAATTGAGATCACAGGACACTCTATACTCTGACTCCTATAGCCTGAGAGACAGTCCTCAAACTGCAGTTTGAGATTATCGTGCCAACTACTGTCATTGGGTGTGCAGGCAGAGCGAAAGAAATCTGCAAATGCATTGGCAATTTCAGGTTCGGTATAGGACCCATCCACAGTTTTAGCACAATTATTACTCCTATTAGACCTATGCCCTTAATTTTTGGTTTCACTTACTTTTACACTGCCATGCACGTCAGTGCAATACTATTTTGATAGTCAACCACAGTCTCTGGGAAACGTGATTAACAGGTCAGAGGCTGTCCACTAATTAGGCCTATGTCACAAATTTTGGCAATTTTTGACCCCCTCTTGTCAACAACTGTCAACTTTCAGTGACCCCGCTATAATTATGTCAACAATATTTGACCCCCCCTACTAAGACCAGTGACGGGTCCCCTAAAAGTTTAGAAGATTATTAGTTTTGCAGAGATGATACCGTTTCTCTTTCTTTTGTTCATCAAACGTCATAATGTGGTGGTGATGACATTTTTTGCTTGTCAGGCTTTTTCCATTGCAGTAAATAGTATTTCATGATTATTTTATCATTTGTACAAAAATGAAATTGTTGACCTCAACTTCTCTTGACCCCCTCTTCCCTGTGAACAACTGTCAAACTTTTTCAAGCCCCCTCTCCCCTATTTTGTTTACGTAATTAATAGACAGCCCCTTACAGATATCGTCTAGAAGTGCAGTAAATACTATAGTTCAGCGTTGTCCAACCTTCATGCTCTTGCGGGCCGCACAAAAATGTTTAGACCATTGGCGGGCCAAGCAAGTTGTAGCACTTAATATTGCATAATTATGATATATGTACGGCATGTCATATAAAATTGTTATAAAATAAGCAGAGGCGTCATTTAGGGGTGGGGACAGGGAAGGTGCCGTGGCCCCAAGGAAATGAAGAAATAGTGTATTAAATAAATAAATAAGTAAATGTGAAATGTGCAAAAATTGGCAAAAATTTGTTAAAAATTTGCCAAAAATGTCTTGCCCCACCCCTAAGAAAAGTGTGAAATGACGCCACTGAAAATAAGACTATACGACTAGTGTAAGACTAGGCCTAAGTGTTAACCAAGAAATAAAAAACACGTCGGTGGTAACTGCTATAAACAGTTATATTGCTATAATATTATCCTTTTAACATAGTATTGTTGCGAACCGACCTTATTGCTAATCTACCAGGATGACTGACGTCGGCCGCTAACAGGATTATCTTTCTTTCTATTAATTAGCTTTTTGGCTCATTTTATTATTATATGGCTGATTCCCTCTCTCTCCTTCTATCTCTCTCTACCTCTCATGTATTACCTCGATATTTCGGCTCAGGTACTTCGCTCTTCTGTCAGGTACTACCTCTCTCTTCTTGCTCTCCGTCAGGTACTACCTCGCTCTTCTGTCAGGTACTACCTCGCTCTTCTGTCAGGTACTACCTCGGGATCTACCGGACCTTTCCACGGGCTCCTTCCCTCTCCCAACGCGCCGCGGTTTTATCTTTTGACGGGGCACAACCCTGCCCCCTTGGGAACCGATTGGATTGCCACTTCCCTAGCGGAAATGTAGTACCTCGAAGACCTCCACCTATTTGGCACTCCAAGTCGAAACTCAGTATACCAGCCCCGTCCATCTAAGGGACCTCTGTTTATAGGACTCTGATACTACCTTTAAAGAGGTGTGTGCTTACTGCAACTAATCGGGCTATAACTCAGCAATACCTAGCGCCCTCTACTGGATATTCTATGTCTAACTTCCCTAGGCACCTATTTATTGTATAGTTACTATTATTAAAGGTTTTAATTATTAATAATAATAATTTATTCCTTATTTAAACTACCTAACTGGCCATCAGCGCCATCTAGCGATTACCTTATAAACTATCTTATATTTTATTAATGGATCTCATACTTGCTATTATCAATTTCGCTACAGTATTCTAGTTAAAATTAAGTAGTAAGTAAGTATTCTACCGGCTTAGTGTCTTAGTTAGACTTAAGTAAGACTAGTGACAGTCATTCGATTGATTCTGTTCGATTTCGATCTAATGATCCATTCTGTTCTATTGAATGAAGACTTTATAATCTAGTGCGAGCACTGCGGAAAAGGTTTTTCTCTAACAATTCCGGCAATCAATCAATCAATCAATCAATCAATTAATCAGTCAGTCAGTCAACTTCTATAGCGCCGCTATCATAATGCCCAGGGCATCAGCCGATGGCGCACCAAATCCAAATAACATTAGAGCCAGGTCAAGCCAGAAAATCAGTCCAAAACGGCGGGAGAGCAAACTAAGGGGCATAAGCCAAGTCAAAGAGATGTGTTTTAAGGCCAGATCTGAAAGATGATAAGTTATTAGTTATGCGAAGTGATGTTGGTAATGAATTCCAGAGCTTAGGGGCGTACACTGAGAAACAACTAGTGCCAATGACTGTGCGAGAGTAAAGAACAACAAATGAAAGCCCTGCCGAATACCTAGTGGAATGATTAGTAGGTCGAGCGATAAGTCGCATCATGAGGTAATTGGGTTCATTATATAACATTGTTTTGAATACTAAAAGACAGATTTTATAATTAATTCGGTATTTGATAGGAAGCCAATGTAGGGACTGTCTAGCTGGAGTTATATGTTCGAATCTTGGAGTTTTGGATATGACTCTAACTAAGGAATTTTGTGCTCTCTGGAGTTTCTGCATATTTGAATTTGTGATGCCGAGAAGCAGGGAATTGCAATAATCTAGGCGACTAGATTCACCTACAAGCGATGCCTGATTACATATCGGGCCCTGAACGACACCACCTGTCCTGACTACATATCAACACTCGTATGCAGGGCAACGACGAACGACAGACGCGCGGAACTTCGTTCCAGTAGTCGGACATTGTTGATCGTCCCTCCGCCTTCAAAGACTGCCGTGTTTGGTGACAGATCAGTCACGCGGGGAAACCCAGCCCTGTGGAACTCGTTGCCAAGCGATGTTATTAATGCGAAGTCCGTCGGCTGTTTTGAGAAGCTCCTAAAGACACACTTATTTAACATCTCTTATAAGTGACTCCTTTGTAAAGCGCTCTTGACTTTAGCTCCAGTTATGCTACTGCGCTATATAAATTGTCGTAGATAATAATAATAATAATAATAATAATAGATACCAACGCATTTGCTAACTGAATAAGAACAGGCTTGGGGAGGAGATGTCTGATACCATCACAGACAGAAGAGGAGAGAGGTCAGGGAAGGCAGACTGCTTAGACAGGTGATCAATTTTTGAGAGCTAACTGAATAAGAACAGGCTTGGGGAGAAGATGTCTAATACGATAAATATCTCGAATATGATAATGAGAAATTTTTCAAATTGAATTTATGTGACTGGTGAAAGAGAGAGAAGAGTCAAATGTCACACCAAGGTTGCGAGCAATATCAATATCAATGCTTGTGGCGCCAAGTCGTATACAAGAAACGAGTGTTTTGACATTAGCAAACTGCTGAAAACGGCGTCAAATTTTAACTGAGCGAGAACGAGACTTGCAGCGAGATGACAAATGTAAGCAAGTTAGTAATAAGTAGCAAATACGCCAGTTTAATTACCGTCGTCACCTGTGATGTGAATAAGTAAGCAAGTTGGTAACTTCCTAGTCCAAGTATAGTCCTATAAAATAACGTTAATAACCGGTCCTATAGCAAAAATTGTTATTTTCCCAAACTCGGTGGCGGTACGGATGAAACTGGTCCGCGGGCCGGATCCGGCCGGCGGGCCGCTAGTTGGACAACCCTGCTATAGTTATTGTGTTTGGCTGGTCTATGTATCTACGTGATATATCGATTTTCAGTTACAGCGGCAATAATAATCTTTATTTCGTGACAAGCACAGCATCAAATAGAACAAAAACAATAATAAACTAATAATAAACTAATAAAACACACACTTTATACAGTACAGCCAAGTAAAACAAACAAAACTCAAATACCTATTCAACTAACACAAAATTCATTGCATCATATCCATAACTTCAGACCTTAAGCACACATTTACTATACAATCAGAGAAAACAACGATTTCCCCTTATACTTCAGTAAAAAGGATTGCTGCCTGTATTTTACTTCATCTTGCGTCAGCTGCAAACCAACCATATCCCTTATACACTCGATTGTATCTTTACAATAAACGTTAAATATTTTACAAACAGCCTGCTGGATAAGTCTATCCAAAGCATTTAACTTGCTTTTGTTAGGATACGTTGCTTCAGTACCATACAAAACCATAGGCAAACAATATGACTTAACTAGATTAACACAGATCAGTTCCGAAAATGCTGATTTCGAATGATGATATAAGCTGTTAAAATTTCTATAGAATTTCAATTTAACTACCGTAATGGAAGTTCTGAAGTAACGACCTGCCTTCAACACAACATCCAAATATCTAATCTCCTGTACATATGGCAAAGCAACACCATCCAAAATCAAAGGCGCACACAGACATGCATGTCGTTTACCGACTCGCATAACCATTGATTTCGTAGTGTTAAATTTAAGATCCAGATCACAGGACTCAGCGGTACATATATCTAACATATGTTGCATCCCAGTAATAGAATGCGAAATTAACAAGATGTCATCTGCATACATCAGACACCCCAAAAACAGTCCATCGATATGACAACCAGAATTCTGCAGTGCAATAATTAGGTCATTAATATATACAGAAAAAAGCACCGGGGAGAGGACACCACCTTGACGCACCCCAGCCATTAGATTGAATGACTCTGAAAGAGAGCATTCCCCCATCGAACATTGACGTAACATTTAGAGTACCAATCCAATGACCTTTGTTTTGCTTGTCAGAGGTTTTGAGACTTTTAAAGGTTTTTTTGGTTGCTTTTCGGGACTTGATAAGGTTTTTTTAGTTTGTTCATCCTTTTCGGACAGAGGCTTACAAATTCCGACACCCTCCCCCCAGATTTTCCCGACACCCTTCCAAATTCAAAATTCTAGAAATAACGCTGTATAGCCGTGTTTAAGCAATGGATTATCTGAGTTTTATATATACATATACATAATTTAAATCGGGTTCAGGGGCGGCCACGGACCCGTTTGCCTAGGGCGCCAGAAACTCACGAGCCGGTGTGGTAGGCATGGCGGACTCTAGGTAGAATTTACTCTAGAGTCCATCATACCTAGGTACAATGTACTCTAGAGTACACCATGCCTAGGTACAATGCACTATAAAGTTAACTGGCGGTAGCATCTACTCTAGAGTACAAAATACCTAGGCATGGTGGACTCCAGGCACAACGCACTGCAGAGTGCATCATACCTAAACGACGTACTCTAGACTTCGAGTACATCATACCTAGACACAACGTACTCTAGGTGCATCGTATCTACGTACAACGTACTCTAGAGTCCACTGTACCTAGGTACGTTGTACCTAGGTTACAATGGACTCTAGAGTACATCATACCTAGGTACAACGTACTCTATGTACATCATATCTGGTACAACGTACATTAGAGTCCATTGTACCTAGGTACGACGTACTCTAGAGTACGTCGTACCTAAAAATAACGTACTCTAGAGTACGTCGTACCTAGTATAACGTACTCTAGAGACGTCATACATTACAACGTACTCTAGGTGCATCATATTTAGCTACAACGTACACTATAGTCCATTGTACCTAGGTACAGTGGACTCAACCTAGGTACAACGTACTCTATGTACATCATATACATCATATCTAGGTACAACGTACATTAGAGTCCATTGTACCTAGGTACGACGTACTCTAACTACGTCGTCCCTAATAACGTACTCTAGAGTACGTCATACCTATGTACGACGTACTCTAGAGTACGTTGTACCTAAATATGATGTACATAGAGTACGTTGTACCTAATGTACTCTACCTAGGTATGATGTACTCTAGAGTACGTTGTACCTAGGTACAGTGGACTCTAGTGTACGTTGTATCTAGAGTCCACCGTGCCTACCCTCTCTACAGGTATCTCGGACTCTAGAGTACATAATTTTCTAGAGTCCATGCTGCCTCCTACTATCGCGTTTGGGGATTCTGTACTCTAGAGTCCATCGTGCCTACAGGCATTATGGACTCTAGAGTCCAAAAAGTGCCTAGAGTCAGTCCGTCCTGCCTCCTACACCGGGCCCTGCCTGTGCAGAATGCTCTTCGTTAAAAATTTGCGAAACTAAACAGACTTACCGGTCGTTGTGAGAATTTTGACTTTTGATCAGTTTCTCCTGTATCGAAGAACTGGACAATAAAAGATTACGATCAAGGAAACGTGATGTCGACGTAAAAATAGTGTCAATGGCTCTCCGTCTTCTAAGAAGTCCTATTCTTGTGCAATGTGCGACCTTTTATTTTAAAATCATTTCCTTGAAGCTCTCTCTCTCTCTCTCTGTGTCGCTGGCTGCTGGGCCATTAAGCCGTACAGGCGATGTCCTCCTGCTTCTTCTACTCTTCTACTGTACAGTATACTGTAATTACCCAGCAGGTTTTCTAGCCTGTCGTTTTAGAGCTCCGTTATATCTAACTAACTGTGCACCACCATAGCAACCCGTCCCGTTTTGATCAATGCAACACAAATATAGTCAAGGCAATTACATTTGCCAAAGTTACTATTAACAAAATAAACATCTGAATGCTGTAATATTGCATTGTGCTAAATCCGTGGGAATGTAAAACAGATGCTCCCTCTTCTTAAACCGCCGTCTTTTCATCTGTCCTAAACGAAATGTGACATATATAAGTAAAAACAAGGTACTAGATTTTAAAATTCCTTCAATATAAAGAATTTTTAGATCTTCTGATGTCAATTTACTTCTAGACGAATGTTCGACATTGGTGTCAATTTTCGGTCGCCTAGAAACTAGACCTGTGCGCCGACGCTCTGAGAGTCGGCGGCGGCGTTTGAACGCTCTATCACCGGTGGCGGCGGCGGCGGCGGGCGCGCCGAGCCAGTTTTATCGGTGGCGGCGGCGTGGACTTCATTGACGGCGGCGTCGGCGGCGTACAAACGGTTAATACAGTACAATACGTGTGACTACAAAGGATGCCATATGAGATCGTCGATTTTGTTCAATTCTCGTGGTCTTTTGTCACCCGGTTCATTTGAAAGCAATGTTACGAACTTATAATACACATTAAAAATAAAATTATACAATTTAAAAGTGTATAAAAATAGAAAATGGTAGATTTCTTATCAGATTATATTGCTTCATTATACATCCGAAATTGACCATACATGAAAACTTTTTAAAAGTTTATGTGCCAACTTAGAAAACAAAGCACCGCCGACATCAGACTAGGAAGATTTAAACTAAACTAAGAGGATTTAAACAAAAAACGCTCTCAGTTACGATGCATAGGTTCACTGCTCGTGTAATTAACTTTGCACAGTTAATTTTTAGCTTAGTTTTAGCATCTTTTTTGGTCTTCGCGCAATTTTCATCGAAAACGCTTTTTATTTGCGGTAGCCAGAATGTGCGGATGAATTTGCGGTAGCCATTCTGCAGAACGTAGACAATACAGGACGTCATTCGATAGACGAATGAAGGGAAGTAAATAAGTAACGTGTGTTTTGAGTTAGCTAGTGTTGCCTATATGGTGAAGACATTTCTATCCACGTATTACAACAGTGTTGGTGTACTCTGGTTATATGAGAGACATAATTTCACCATAGGGACGCCGGCGTCACGCCGGTATCCTCTCGGCGGCGGCGGCGGCGGCGGCGGCAGCGCGCCGATCCTGTATCAGTTTCTGCCATGCTTTGTTTTCCATAGATGCTGAATAGATTTTAGCAGATTTCGTGGTTTTCGTGTTTTACGCTCAAATAGAGAAAACGCCGATAGAATTTAGTTCATATCTTGTATATAAATAGACATAGACAGACGCTCAACAAAAGGCGTTTCTTGCATCTGCACCTCTTCAACTTCTTCTCTTTTTGAGCTTTCTGACGGTCGATTCTAAATGCATTTCTTTGGCTTTAAAGGAGACATAAAGGGACTTCAAAGTGGTTGCATTGTTTTCTCCGTCACAGGATCATTCAGAGATAGAAACACCCAGAGATTCCCACTTCGAGTTATTCCCACAAATATAATACAGGCATCGAGAGAGATGACGGGCGCATGATGAAAAGAGCGGTTAGACCGCAGAAACGCCTTTGCTGCAGAGATGAATAGAAACTGAGTCTCTCGCCGACTCTCTTTCGTTCTTCGTCTTCTTTTTCTATTTCAACCCACTTTCTTTGATCTTCACGGTTGTCTCTCGGTCTCGCGAAGTACCCCAGAAACCCAGATCAAGAGCTGCGCTGAGGGGCGGCTGGGGTTTGGCGCGTGGCAGCGGCAACTCATCGACGGTGGAGGGTGTCCAGGCGTATGCCACCCCACCCCTACCCTACCCTCCGAAGATTCTGGGGTCGGCGAGAGGACAAAGGCACCTAGCTGCTACGCTGCTGTCATCTATAATCCCTTATTATAATACAGATATTATAGCGACCCCATGCAGCTGAAGACCACGCGGTGGGGTGGATGCAGGGACAGTCTCTACCAGGCGCTTAGCCCCCCCCCCCCAAGGAACAGAATCTCGGTTTCTCCACTCACCGTGGTCATTGGCTCCCCCGCCAAACTTTCTCCGCTAAGAAAAGGAATTGTCCGTCTCTGGCTTCATTGTGCTATCCTCTATTCATCCGATCAGAACAGTTGTAAGGTAGGGTGATTAATGGATGGGGTGAAACGTAGTCCTATTGTGCGCTGATGACCGCCGGCCACCTGTTTGCTATACCTCGGGGTCCACGATGTTTTTGAGACACAGGGGACCACGCGGTGGAATCAGTCGTGGACTCCGTACTTTGTTGGTTCAAAAATTGTTTGAGAGGTGGTTAAGTTTTATGTCCAATCAATTGGTGGGTGAGCTAATGCTGCTCAAAAACCTCGACTGGAGTTGACCTCCCCTCTACATGACGATTCATTTGGCAATTCTTGGTTATTTTTATTTAAATAATCCGTGTATTTCACTTGACAGAATTTACGTTATGTTGTGTGAGGAGATCTTTCACGAACTGATATTCTGATATGTGAAGCAAGTGGCAAGTGGTTAAACAGAGCGGAGAGCAATTTAATCATATCGGCAAATAGACTCAAAGGTGTCTTGTGTGCTGAGAGAGTGAGTGAGTGAGTGAGTGAGTGAGTGAGTGAGTGAGAGAGACAGACAGACAGACAGAAGGTGACATCATTCTGATCAAATATCCTTTAGTTCCCTCCATCAGTTGAGGTGCCCATTCTAAGGCAAATATGTCACCTCTCTTTTCAACGAGCGACGCGTGTCTTTCAAGCACCTGCAATCCAACAAGTGTCAATCCTAGACGCAGGAAACACTGAAAGGAGGAGGAGGAGGAGGAGGAGGAGGAGGAGTCCGATGATGGACCAGTCAACGGTAAACATTGACCGTAAAAAGTGGCCGTGGGACGAACGCAAGTGGCGCCGCTCAGCGACCGACCGACGGCGGCGGCGGCGGCGACGGCGACGGCACGGACTCCACCGGCGACGGCCGAAGGACTTCGTGCCGAAGGAGTTGTCGCGAGGATTGGAAAAGCACAATAGGCAACTGTTGTGACGAGATATCGAGAGCGAGACGGCGGCAGGAGGGGAGGAGGAGTAGCAGAGGAGAAGAGGAGGAGGAGGAGAAGAAGGCGTTCTATCACAGGGGTCTAAACCAACGTTATTCACCACACATGTGTTAATGCACGATCAGAAAGAACTACCTGGAAATGCCTGATTCATGATGTTACCTTATCTTCAACTACTGAAGGAAAGAGGAAATGATGATGATGTGCTAAATTCCTGCTAATATATGATGACATGTAATTTACAAAACTGTATTCATCGAATCATCGGCCAAAAGATGAAACCTAAAATGAGAAAAGAGATTTATAAATAAATTTGATGAATATTAGAGCCAAGAGCTAGATACACGATAGATACATAGATGTGTGTAAGTATGTATGTAACATAGATGTGTGTATGTATGTATGAATGTATGTATGAATGTATGTATGTATGTATGTATGTATGCATGTCCGTCTGTCTGTCTGTCTTTCTGTCTGTCTGTCTGTCTGTTTGTCTGTCTGTCTGTATAAACGGACGGATGGATGGATGGGATGGATGGACGGATGGAGAGATAGTCTACGAGCGACGAGTCATTGCTGTCTGTTAGGAACAGAATTACTTGGAATTTGCTTTGATTTATTCGAGTTAGTTCTTTGACGAGGAATCGGCCAACAGCTGCACGGCTGAAGCCTCTTGATTGTCTTTCATTTTGCATATCTACATGTAACATGCCTCCGGGTAACCAAGCCCTTTTGCCATCGGTGTTGCCCTATCGCAATTCTCAGAATTCAAACTGGACATCTGAAGGTTGTTGATGCAGTTACATTTATTTACGCTATTCATTATATTACAGTACAAATTTATATCATTGTCGTCGACATCATCATCACTAGGATTTCTTGAGTCATGTTCGATTCATTATAACGTGGAAATCACGTTTCGGTCCAAATTCAATTGTCTGCTAGAAACAAGTATTTATGCAACAAATTCAGTGTGCAAATTAATATATTTACCCCGTAACTTATATTTCAAATAGTTTTATTTGTAAATTAAACTAAAGAATTTGGATCATTTGCAGCTCTTCAGAAAAGAACATTTCCAACGAAATAAACAGCGTCGTTATAACTTATTATTATTATATATAATATGTATGTCGAGATTAACGAAAGACGTATTATTATTATTATTATTATTATTATTATTATTATTATTATTATTATTATTATTGTTTTCATGAAAGATCTGCTATTCGGACTTGATCTTGCTGTCCTTCGTGTCCTGAGAGCCCTTTGCTTTCTTAGGCCCTTGCCTGTCTCTTCGTGACAGCTTTCGTTGATGTCTTTGGAGCATTGCTGGGTGGAGCAGCTGTCCGCTTCCTCAGACTCCTTCCCTCCGACAGATCAATGTCAACAAATGCAGCTTTGGCTTCAGCTACTGTTTTTTCAACCAGTGACTGAGGCTTCTTCTTTGAAGCTGCAGGTGGTTTTTTTGAGTGCTTTGCTGTCTTCCCAGCCTCTTTGCAGGTCGGTCGTAAGTGGAGTATGCTCGTACTGAGCGGTGTAGCAGCCACCCTTGATGACGCAGAGTGGAGGATACGGATCGACGATTCCCATGTCGCACAGATTCTTCAGCACCATCAGAAACTTGGTCTGATCCAATCGAGCCACAAGAACGCAAGTGCCGAAATGCTTGTCGATCACATCGATTTCATCACTCGGGTCGGAACATGACCGGCTTCATAGTTCTTCATGTATTATTATTATTATTATTATTATTATTATTATTATTATTATTAACTTAGTAGTAGTAGTAGTAGTAGTAGTAGTATAGTAGTAGTAGTAGTAGTAGTAGTAGTATCTGACAATTTATATAGCCCTATAACAAGGCCTAAGCCTAAATAAAGAGTGCTTCACAACATAATGTTAGCAGTCATACGACTTTTAAGTAACTTAGAAGTAACTTATTAGTGAAAAATTAAATAATTATAATTATATGCACAACAAGAATGACAATGTTTCTAATGATGCCTGCAGCTGCAATAAAATAAATATTAATGGAGGCAGAATATCAAAGAACAAGTTGAAGTCTACAGCAAAGGTGGGAAAAGTTTGCGTCTGTAGCCTATAAGAAAATACATATTATGCTACATTATTTAATAACAAAACAAATTTTGACGAATTCAGCAAATGGTTTGAATGCTATCTTTCTACGAATTAATCCGCTAAGCTATAATAAGCATTATTATAAGTCGCCTTCAACTGAAACGTGCCTTATAGTAAATTGTCATTGCAATAACCATTTTTCCAAGATCCAATGGCCACACTGTAAACGGTAAACTAAGGCGCTGCAAACGCAATTAGATGGCATACGTGTCACTTCATAGCGACCTATCGAGATGTTAGATTCGCATTTGCGCATCTATATAATTGACACAGTGAAGTGTTTAAATCGGAGAAAATTCAGTTGTCGTATAGGTCGTATACTTCGCAGAGGACTACAATGGTCGACACTGGTGCTCGTGTCGCGTCGATGTCTGAATTATTAACTTGTTACAATAGTTGGAGTTTAGGACGCAGCAAAATGTCACCTGAGGTTTTGCAGTCTTTGGATTAATTCAGATGAAAGTTTCGTAGAATCTACGTTCGTCTGCGTTCGATAAACCAGAGTCGATCGAAAGTTTTCCTTCGCAAAGAACGAATTTGTGCAGCTGCTGTGGATGCAGCTGTCTGCACTGCTGCTCTTGCTGCTGCTCTGCTGCTGTCGCTGGTGATGTCGTCGGGATGACATCTGTTGTTCTTGAAGAAGTGACGTCAGTGGCTGAATCGTTTCGTTGCTATAGAAACGACCTTGATGAAATGCGCCGTCGACGGAACAGGTAATTCCATCATCAGCACAGCAGTTCTGACCTCGATCGGATGGCTGGATTAAGACCGGCGCCATGACATTTGCCATCCGACTCGTTCCATGCAGAGGAGGAGTGGGCACTGAACCAAGATGCCCTGGTTCACCTGGAATCAGAAACGCTGTGGATGACGGTTGAGAACCACTTCCGGTCGAGAAACTCAATTGTGCTGGAAAAACTGGGTCGGTGCAAATGGGATAGATTGCGGTAAAAAACGACGTGGACGGCGGTTCGTTGCAATCGGCAGGAGAGTGCGAGTGATTGATCGGTGATTGATCGTGAAGATTGCTTGAGTCGATGATTGACGAGCATCGTTCCGTGTCGTCGACGTCAGTGATGCCTGGACCGAGGATCCGTCCGCAGGCGCCGAGACGACCATCTTGGAGACCGACCTGGACGCCGTTGAGCAGCTCAGCGACCGCGGAGTTATTCTGGAACAGTCGGTCGGTGTTGGCGCCGACCCGTGCCGCCAGATCGCCAGCCATTGTCATCAGTCTCTGAAGCTCTCCGGTCGTCGATGCGTCTTCACTCTGCCTTTCCCCGCTCCTCCTCCTCATCAACCTCCTCATCATCATCACTTGGTCGTGTAGGTCGAGCAGTTTAAGCGTCTCCGTTAGCATCCAGATGTAGCTGTGGGCGAAGCGCAGCGTCTCGACCTTCGTCAGGCGCGTGTCTTCGGCGGCGGCGGCGGCGGGCGGCGGCAGAGCGCAGCGCAGGCGATCGAGGGCGGTGTTCAGGTGATGCATTCGACGGCGCTCGCGGTCGTTCGCCTTCAGTCGACGCGCTCTCTTCGCCCTCACCGATCGCTGCGGACTCAGCGCGGCTCCAGAGCGCGAACTCCTGGGAGCGTTTCTTCCGGATCTCCTCGATCGTCTTCTCTGGATTCGGATGACGATTTTCGCTGTCTTCTTCTTCTTCTCCTCGGACGCCTGATGATGTTGCTGTTGCTGCTGCCCGCCGCGTTGCCTTGACGACGGTCCTGTGAACGTCATCGGTGACGTCAATAAACTCACGAATCCCAGCCTCGGTTCCATTCTCGACGACGGGAAAACTCAGAGTCAACAGGAAGTCACGTGACCCGTTGTCGTCGGATTTTCCGAGAATTCTTCTCTTCGTTTTCTTTGGAGTTTCACACTTCATGTCGAACTCTTTCCAACAGTCCAGTCACTCTAAGACTCACCATAAAGTAACGTTGCAGTCACCTTGAACACCTGTTCATATTATGTCGATCGTCGTTCTTCGTGTCTTGGCGCTTTTAACGGTTCGCTTTGTGCGTCGTTCCGGTTCAATGAATTCGCCACGTGCCACACGAATGCATCGCTCCGGTTGGTCAGTTTCCGTTCTCGCTGCGCGGACGCCACATGCCAATGAGGTTGAAACGGACGCCGCCCTCAGAAGGAAAGGTCACCGCCTGAGAGAGAGATGAGGGAAAAGACGACCGGTGCCTAAACCCCCCATCCCGCCAGCCCGCCCCCTCCCCTCACGACACGCGACCCCGCTGACGTTCAGGCTCCCGTGGCCGAACTGTACTTGTTGCAGACTCTGTCGTCCATAGCCTCGGGGGGCTTGGGGCAGACACCCATTTTCCCCTCGCAAGGACGCCACGACGACAAGGGCAGCGCCCCATCATGCACCGGGCGCCTTTGTTGTACGAGATGAATTGGCGCTTAGTAAATACTCGGTCACCGGAACTAAATTATAGTTGTTAGGAATAATTGTGGATCTGAATTTCTCGAGCTGCGAGTGACTGTTACTGTATGTGATCGATGGTCGACTCAGTGTAGAATTCTCTCGTCTACATTGATTAGATAAAAGACTCAAAGAAAAGAAGGTCTCTGAGCGTGGATCGGTCCCTGGAATTAGACAGTCTCCTGTCAGCAGATAACTAGTACAGCTGCTGTTTGCTGGAATCCAGTTATTGACCGAATTGGATCCCATTAGTAGTTTCCATTCCACTTGAGGAAACCCAATTACAGTGTCGCCTCTCACTCGTTGTTCCAACGGGAGTAGCATGTCTGGTATCCATCTTTTCCTTCACAGTCTGTCTTTCTGTCTCCCCACTCTGACTGATCTTTGTCTAAGTGTGGTTGACTTTGCAAATGGGGCTGTCCATAAAAGACGACACGTACTTAGGAGGAGGGGTTCAAACATCTGTGACGATGTGTGACGATGGGGAGAAGGGGGTGTTTCAGAATTGTGACGTCACATATATCTAAATCTTGTTATCAATACCTCAATGTAATGAAAATCGCGAGTAATTAGTAATTATTGTTTGGTTTACTTGGTCGTCTGTAATAATTTACACTTATAATTATTAAATTTAATTTTAAAAAGAATTTGAAAAAGATTCGGAATATTGTATATTGTTATAACTATATTAATTATACTTAATATTTTCAAACGAATTCATTGCAATATCTGCTTCATTCAATAAATAAGTGATATGAAAAATTAATTTTGACATTGGAAAGATGCCCCAAGCTTGGGGTGTTAACTCGGTGGAAGGAAAGGCGGCGATATTTGATGGAGCCGTTGCCGTATATAACTGAAGGCGCTGACCCTTTGATTCCCGACGACCTATGTGTTGACTAGAAGATGAGGGTAATAAAAACTGCGAAAATCTGACTTTTGTGACGTCATTTAAAAAAATGGATTTATGGACGGCCCCTATGTAAGTCTGCATTTAACGTGTGCAGTTTTACGGATTATCGGAAGATTCCCCATTTATTGCATTCAACGAACCTGTTTCATAAATGCCATGCTATAAAAGAAAGCAAATGAATGCAATCGGATTTGACAGAAAGGAAACACGCAGAACTTTTAACTTTGCACTTGCAGTCGTCCGTCATTCCGGAAGACTACACAAATTGGATGCAGTTCACACTGACATTATTGACTCATATAGCACTGAATTAGCCGATGTGAAAGAAAGCAAACTTGTTGTTAATCGCGGTATGATCTCACCATCATGCAGGAATTTCACAGGAAAACTGAGTTAAGAATGTCCCACAACGTCGTGTTAATAGGCGAAGTTGTGAGGTCTATACTGAGCCAGAGGCGTAGCTAGGGTGTCCGGCGCCCGAGGGCAAAAGATACTATTGGCGCCCCCCGTAACTTTAAAAAAATTCGCAATCTCTCAACAAAACCCTGACAAGCTAAAAGAAGGTCGCCACTATTGATCGTAAGTTCAAAAGGACAAGAAGAAGATCGTCACCTAACTTAAACCCAGTTTTGGCGCTCATCCTAAACCCTATTTTGGCGCCCCCTCGCGCTCGGCGCCCGGGGACATATACAACCCCTGATGTTTAACTTGAGGTTAAGCGATGGAGCAACATTCTCGAATGTTTTCCCCATTGTTTGCATATCATACACGTACTTACTGATAAAAAAATTAACGATTTGTTGAGAACTAGTAACGGCTCCATACAATCACTAAATTCTGGTCTAAACTATAGGCAAAATAAAATGTCTCTTATTTAATAATATTATTTGTGCAAAGCGCGCGGTTCCAGATATCGATAAAATTAAAAGAACAGAAAGTCAGCGATAGAAATGTCTTAGGATAGAGATTTGAACTCATTCACGTCAACGTGGAAGAAAAAGTGGGAAGAGACGGTCCTGTAACTTCCCCATTCCCTATGGCAGCCTCTAGAAATGGGGGTCTTGAGCCCAGAGGCTTAATAGAAGTTTGCGCCTATGTTTGAAATGAACAGCGACTTCATTTAAGAGTTCACAGTTGCTCTTGATTGTGAACAGTTTCGGGATCTAGCAAATAGAATGGTTGTAGGAGGAACATGTCTGACATTCAGCGCAAACTGTGAGCCGCAATTTAGCTCAATGAATATTTCGAAGAACAAGAGAAGGAATCAATTAGAGAAGGGTTCCCAGACATTTTTGAACTGTTGCCCACTTCAGCGGTTTTGTAAGGTGCCGCGACCCTAATAATGGGAGTATCCAGAACACTCTCTATGCCCACCAACATAGCCAGTATTTATGCTGGTGGGCAAGAAATCTGCTTCTGCCATTGGCGTCTATTACTAGACAACAATGGTTTCTATGGTTTCTGGAAACTTTCTGCCCACCAGTGGGCGGAGCAACCGGATCTTGTTGGTAACACTGGATACCCCTATAGCATGTAATATCAAAAAATGCATTATGCCATCTAGCGAACGTTACTTTTGAGTTTGAAATAAATGGCAAAACAAAAGCTCTGATTCAATTCGAATGAAACATGTGGAAGATATATTAGGCAAAATTATTCATATTTTTGCCCAAGACGAAGGAGAGAAATAGATATCGACATTTCTTGAAAATTATCTCTTTTAAAATTTTGCCAGGAACATGCCTTTATTACGCGTCTTAAAAATCCTATGAGTATGGCAAAATCGCTTAACCGCTAGGTTTTAGGGTTCTAGGCCTCAGTTGTTATAGGATTCCCAATTGTTAGTGGAGTTTCAGAGCAAAATGGTCGCAACACGCTTTCCTGCGTTATTGTGAAATAAAATTAATTTTTAAAAGTAGTAAAGGGCCTATTGTTTCTCAAACGTTTTGGACCTGGGACCACTTCAGGAAGTTCAGAGGTTTTGCAACATGTCATGGCCTTGCAAACTTACTGTCGACTAAAATTTTATACAAGTTTCATGAAACACTAATCATTTTAATATTAGCCGTGTATGGAGGATTGCATGTATATAAATATCTTAAGACCTAAGCCTACTTGCAACTTGCAATGCTTGTGACGTTGTGGTATTGGTTAGAAAATGACACTTTGAATCTAATTTCGCGCTACCCCGCGGACCAATGTATCCAACCCGCGGCCCGTGGGACGATTTTAGATGGCCCGCCTCATTCTGATCATTTTTTTGCATTTTATGTACAAATCAACATAATGGCGACTTTTCATAATAATTTTAATAACGATTCCTTCGTAAGCAGTTATCACTTAAACTACGAAGACTAACATCAAGTCGAGAAAACGAAACTCATTAACGGACGAACATTCAGAAAACCTCTTGAGGGCGGCTGTTACATCTTATGAATTTCAAATGAAGAACATTTCAAATACTATCCAAAGTCAAATTTCTCACTGAAACGTGCTTGAATTTATTTCGCCAATGACATTATACAAGGCACATAAACAGACGCTGAGTCGTAATAAATATTTTCCATTTAAAGATAGACAATTTTTGGTAGTGTTTTTATAGGTGTTGCAATTAAATTAAACTAAATTTTTTGCTGCGGCCGCGGCTCTGAAAAAGTTTTTAAAGTGGCCCGCTTTGTCAAAAAGGTTGGACAGCACTGCACTAGACTGAGCCCTGCGGTCCATTATTGGGTTGCGACCCACAGTTTGGGAAGCACTGAATTAGAAGAATGACATCTAGATATGATGGTGTGCATTAAGAGTCATCTTCTTGGAAGAAGCGTAACTGACCTGGATCGAATGGGCACATAGTAAGGATCGAAGAGAAAGTCTAAAGGCATGAAAATCATACTCTCTTTGCAAATTTCTAATGCCTGATTTGTGATGCTTGAGTTTTCAAACTAACGAGTGCCTTATAGGCTATGGTTAAACCCAGTGATGGGTAAAATACTTTCTGAATGTATCTCTGATACAGATACAGCATTTAAAATGTATTTAAGATACAGATACAGATACAAGATACCCTAGACAAAATGTATATAGATACAGGTACTTTTGAAATGTATCTAGATACAAGATACATTTAACATTTTCAACGAAGGTGAGCCAACTGGAATAATGTGAACAAAATTGTGATTTCTAAAATTTTGAAATTTCTTAACATGCTAATCGCAAACCAGGCCAATCCTGTCCTTAACAATCAATGTGTTCAACAGCCATTTTAGTGTTAAGTTGTTAACACAGTCTACTGGATGGGAGACATTTGGTCTTGAAATAGTTCTCAAGCGTCTCACCAGCAGCAGACACAATTTTTAAAATTTCTCATCTAACAATAACAGCACTTGCTTCTCTTCAGCCATCTTATTATTCACATCGACCAAAGACATTTGCTCTTTGCTATTTGTTCTTTGATTTAGAGACAATTAATTACATGGCAATCTTAAGCCTGAATCAGACTAATAAACAATGATTCTTCATGCTCATTTGGTATATCTCTGTAACTGATTTTGTTTTCCAGAATCTTGAAAGTTGGACTACTAGATAAAGATCAATTGTATCTAAGATACAGATACAAGACACCGATACATTAAAGTATCTAGATACATTGTCAAAGATACAGTTTTTGTATCTTAAATACATGTATACATGTATCTAAGATACTACCCATCACTGGTTAAACCGAATGTGTAATCATAGTCGTAAACAACTACTATTAGGACACCAGACTCGAGCCCCAAATTTTTGAGAGGCTACCATAGGAAAGGAGAAGATATAAAGTTTGGGTCCCTACTTTTTCATCCAAGTTTACGCCACTGCATATGTTTATATGATAAACTGGTGGGGAAAATCGCAAAAAGCGGATCATTGACAGATAACAGTGTTCTGAGACGTATTAACTTGTTAGCAAATAAGTATTGTTGATTTCGGACAAATTCTCGGCGCGCGCACAGAAGTTGATTTTGCACACAAGAAATTTCATGCGCACACGGACTACAACAAAATTAGAGGGAACATTGCCTGTCCCCCTAGCTACGCCTCTGTTCTGAACTCTCTGCTATCTGGCGTCAATGGTGTCCAGGTGTATTTGACACTAATGCATCGGTGCAGCCAAGTGTAGTCGATGGCGGAACAAGCCAGCATCGGCCATCGTATCCTGGAAGCGGACATCTGAGACGCCGACGACGCAAACGGGGTACGGAGGGCGCGCGACCGGGTCACGGCGGCGGCGGTGGTAGCAGGGGCGGCGACGGTCCTATCATGCACGGGGGGAAACCGTTAAAACATCTGGACTGGCACTAATTTAACGAACGATTTGTATAGCGCCCATTTAACAGAATGAATTCCAACTGGTCACTTGCAAAATTCATAATTAAATGTAATCGCTCTTTGACCTTGACGCAGTGCGTCACCTGGGTGGTCTTGGAGAGTTCTGTCCACGGAAAACCCGTTGTTTTGACAGAACATTAAAACCATTATGTCTGATACATCGACTACCTACATTGATCCCAAATCTTAATTCAGAGCGTGACTTCAATTTGCAGTTCGGCGATTTCGACCTTCGAGATGAAAGTTGGTCTCTGATCGAAAGACCCTAAACACCGAACGGATCGGAGCGATCGATTCGTATATATATATATATATATATATAGTATATATATATATATATATATGATATATATATATATACGCTATATAGATATTTATCTACGTTTGGAATTTGGTTCTAATTGTTTGTATTTAAAATAATCGAAAGTGGAATCGATGACATCTACAGAGTTAACCCAAATCGTTATTTCTAAAATACACAATTATTGCTGAGAAAGCGCCGACAGCCGTTATAAGCATCCATTAGCGAAAGAGCGTCGTTGAAAATGGCTTTTAAATTACGCGAGATCTTAGGCTATTGTGATTTCAATTCTGTCGCAATTTTGCTTCTGGGCGTTTCATTTCATACAACGATTCATTTCGTTTAACGCCAATAACACGAAATTCTCAATCACCGACTGGACACTTAATTAACTTTGAGTTCGAATGGATCCATTGTCTTCTTGGTAACCCCTTTTGTGCTCCAGAAATAATGGCAGAGGTCAAGTCTATCGTCGAATATGGCACAGAGTGGAGGAGAAATCGGTTCGCAGGCAAAACCTCTTGTTGAGCGGACGATACAATCGGAATATCCGATGTCAAAAATTCTGTTTTCTTTGAATAGCTAATTTCACGCTTTCACGCTTCGATTGCTTTCTACTGTTCCGCGATCACTCGCTGTCCCGTGTTTTATTTGAGCATGGGCCAAATAAAATGGCTGACCATAGGCAGAGAATCACAGTTCTAGACACGTTCGCAGTTAAGCTTATAATCAAACCTTTATATTGTTAGAGTCACCGTTTATCTGAATTTCTTTCCATGTAATGCGCCACTAAACATATTTCATCACTGCAAGACCTTTTCATTTCAAATGTTTTTCTTCAGCAGCGAAAATTTGCAAAAATTAGCAAATCGTTCTATAATTATTTTCTGGTACAGTGTCTCGATGTCTAATTTGAGCTTTCATGGTGGTCTTGGAAATAAAATTAAAAAGCAGTTGCACTAATAATGATAATAAATTAATAACTGAACAGAGAAAATGAAATACTGCAAAAACCTGTTCTTTAAGCCTCCAAACATTAAAACGTCGTATAGGCCTAATATAAAATAAAAATTGCATCGCACTTTCTGCAATGGAAGGTGTCAATGCATCTGATCGTAGAAAATCGAACAAGTGAGGGCTGTATTAATTGCAGCCTTTGGCAAGCCTATATCCTGCTCCCTCTACCGCTCATTTTCAATTGTGCAGCCAAGCACTGTCCTTCATATAAAACATTCAGGTTCCGTTCGTATTGAATAAATACATCAGTCAACGTGATGGCGTTACTATTTCTGACGCTATTTAAGCACGCAAGAAAAACCTACCCACAAATCTTTAGAGTCATTAGAGAACTCTTATGTAATGACTCATGAGCATTTGTCATTAGTTTTGACAATGGAAAACTCTCATTTCGAAAGGCATGCATATTATATTTTCTAAGAATAGACGATGTATACTCGTTCTCACTAGTTTCGGCAACATCTAGTCTAGAAAGTTGAGATTGACTTAATTTCTTATTTTTGCTGATTCGATGAGCTGAATAAAAGAAATAATATCATTAGTAAGAATTGACGTTTGAAACGCAGGCGCAGTTGTGATGCTCTTGTACGGTTAAGTAACGGTTCAGAAAGTTTCTACGTAAGATTTTACTCAGCTTCTTTGCAAATGTATTGGATGACTTACACGGCTTTCATTGGTTTTTATGCATCAATAACTATATATTATAGTTAATCTATAGTTTTGATTACTGAAATATCACTGTAAGATGTAATGCGATCGGATGTTCTTATGGGGAATTTATCTGCTTACAAGGTCATAAGAACCGACCTTCGATTCTCCTTCAAAAGGCTTCTCCGGCCTGCGGCCGAACATATTTGGAATTTTGGAGACATTTGGTTAGGAGATATACAGTAGGTATATGAAGTGACCTATCGGTTATTAATTAATGCCGTATTTTTGGCCCCAAACCCTCTATTAGAGGCTAGTATTTTGCAGCGTTTTGCCACTATATTTATTGCTATAAGCGTAACTACTGTGAGATTTTCTGGATCGACTTTTTAAATCAAAAAACGAGCAGGTAATTTCAACAAAGCCTTGGTCATTACCTCAGGCACACGGTTGTTCAGTGACTTTCGAAACTACCAACAGGTGACGCGAAAGTCACCGGCGCGCGTGTCAGTCAGGGGGGGGGCTTCTCCAAATGGGATCAAAGGGTCGTTAGAGACCGGTCGAGAAAAACCACAGGAGGCAATCTGGAAACAATTGCTTCTGATCGCAGACGACCAAGCATTGTGCGCGCGCGACAAAAGGTCCGACGCCGGAACAAAAGAATCGCCAAGATGGAAATCATGGTCGACGACGATCATACAGGACGGACCCGAGCGATCGGCAAACAACGAAGCCCCTCAGACACAAGTCACCGAATCGCCTCACCGCCAAGCACGCTTCGCTGCCAGGTTGACAGGTGGGTTCGAATGATATCTTAGCCTTTATCTCAGCTAGTAGAGTCCTAGTGTAGTGTTTGCAATTGCGCATGTATCATATCAGGCGCCGAACTGATGCCTTCTATCGATTTGAAGCGTATGTAAAAAGCGTTGAGACGACAACGCTTTTAAGAGAATGAGAGGGGAGGAGGGAAAGATTTCGTCTCAGTCCTATAGTGACAGACGGGAGTGGTTTGCAGGTCATTCACTCGAAGACACGTGACCAGATGAGTTGGTGTTCAAAATTACTGGGCAATTCATCGGGGTAGCCACGGGGGGGGTTAAGGGTAAGGGGACCGGGATCCAGGCTCCACAGATTCTGGCTGGAACCGGTAGTGGGCTTTGTACGAGACCGTTGAGAATTTTTTGGGACGGGAGGGAGAGGTATCATGATAGAAGAGCAGGTAAGATGATCGAAGAGAGTATGCAAACATGCGAAGAATTCAGTTGACGACGTTATTTTTACCCGAAAATATCGATGTCCCGCCCCCCCCTATTCAGGAACCATGACTGCGCCACTGGAGCGATACAGCGAACGGACAACTGACAATTATTTTAGTAGAACATCGATGCTAAAGCGATGGATTGAATGCGATCACTCCGGTTGGTATCAAATGTGGCGCCATTGTAGCACATTGCAAACATCAGCACGAGTCGTGTTCAGAAAAAATAAGTTCATATGACATCAAAGTTATTGCGCAACTAAAGCGTACTTAGCAGGAACAGTCTATTAAGCCACCGCGATGCCTTGATGCGATACTCGGAACATTTCTCCAATTGGAAAAATTCAATTTAGCCTCTGAAAGTATTTCTGTTGACTCATCAATGAGTGCCGTGGATGAAAAGTACTTTATCCGCATTCTGCTCTCAGATAAATATTTCGATGTTTCTTTGACTCCTAAATCACCCACTCCGATGGTTCGGTGTTCGATTTGATAAGATTGGAGCGGTAAGGGTTTAAACTTCAAACCATCTGGTCGTAGGCCACCCTCAGTAGGCTAATGGTCGTATATATTTTCGTATTTTAGCAGGCCGATCTAAGTTACAGGTCGAACATGCTTGAGCTGCAGAAATCCGATCCCACGGCATTTTTATACAGTCGAAACTGCTCTAGCATTTATTTACATATTGGACCAAACAATCGCCAGCTTCTGTGGCGCCATTTTGACTGCGTTCTTGGCATTAGTCGATGGTCTTTCGAAGTTAGTTCTTTATTTAGAGCAACGTTCTTATCAGTCCAATTTATGATGCCCAATAATTCGCTCTGGTTTTGACATATTGTATTTCCTATTAAATTTATGTTTTAGTTCATCCGAAGGAAAAAATTCAGACCTTATGTGGGTCCCATGTCCCTTCTTATCAGAGCACCGATATTCTACGTAGCCAACTCTCTCCCACCCAGGCCCGCCGAGAGAAATTCCGGGACCCTGTGCAGAAGAACCGAAGAGCCCCTCCTGACAAGTCTTAAAAGTTCCTGACGACCTTTTTTTGCTTGCCGTCGATTTTTATTTTTACGAAACGCACGGACGCGCTATCGCTTAACGCTAGTGCAACTATCGAAAACTAGTGATGACATTTTTTACTTGCCCTTTTTCACGGCGTTTGTAATTTATTATGTTCCTAGATGCCCGGACTCCCCTCTTTACTCGTCGGGCCCCTGTGCATATCACCTGGTGACCTATTTTTTGTGTCGTTACTGTTAGTATTACATATTCATCATCGGCCCGGGCCCCCTCCAGGCCGCCGGGCCCCTGTGCATTTGCCCTCTGCCCCCTCTCGGCGGTCCTGCTACCACCTATAGCCAAGATCCGACTCTGATACTTGCAACAGTATTAATTTGGCAATACTCAATATTTGAATCCACAAAGTACTAGGTATATATTTAACAAAATGGCCAAAATAGCCTTTTCTAGCAATAACATTTTAATTGCATTATTTACCTTCTCTCGTATAACATCCATATCAATGCATCCTGCACCTGGCGAACACTGGCAGCAAAAATACATTCGGTTTAAGATTTAAGATAAAATAAAATCTGATAGAATTCGAACGAAAATACCTCGAAGAACTTAGACAAAATTTTTCTTTATTTTGGAAATAAAATGAAAATGAATTTATACAATGCAGTGCAAAATTTAAACTATTTTGTCATTTATTTTCTAATTGCATTAAAACACCATTACTAGACGAATTGGCCGTTTTATAAATTGGACAAAATCGCTTAACGTCTACAGTCGTTCTGTTCAACTGATGAATATCGTTAAGAGACGGTTCCATCGTAGGGACGATGATCACAGCAAAATGCTTTAGTTGTATTTTCATTCTGCTGTTTCTCAAAGCAAGGATAAGTAAACTCGAAAAGGCGACTTAGAAGTTGATTTAGGCGTTAGGACGAGAATAAAAGTCGTGTAGGGAGACTGAAGATCATCAGTGGTGATCACCAGGGACATAGCGAAGGCACATGGGGTGGTGTAGGGTTGCCAGATCTTCCGTATTTTACGGGAGCTCCCGTATTTCAGCCCCAGTCTCCCGCCTCTTTATAACTTATTTGTAATATTGAATCACTACATGCAGATGATGCAGTGCATTGAACAGTGTTGTTTATTGCTTTTTCTAGTCTATATTCTATAGTACTGTAGTGTAGTATAAATTTATAGCCATAATAATTCACTATGAAATGGACCGTGGGGAGTGGGCGCATTGATCGCGGAAACAATCTCCCGTATTTCGTCTTTGGATATCTGGCAACCCTAGGGTGGGGTGTATGACCAAGGTTTTCCGATGCCACTCCCTTAGCTCGAAAAGGCCTTTAGAGAGAGAGAGAGAGAGAGAGAGAGAGAGAGAGAGAGAGAGCAAAATGAGGCGAGGATCTGATATCGCAAGGATGGAGATGGCAGCGCATCAGTAGTTAGAACTTAGATTCCGGCGAACGCAGAGGTGAATTCAAATTCACAGAAGATGGTTCACGTCTTTTTATGTTTTTCTATTGAAATCTTTCGAACAAAAATAACTCTCTCGCTGGCTAATTCTTGACTTCCTAACGCTTTGCTGCCGTTGGATATCGAAAATATTGTACGTAAACCATGAAGTTTATAGATGCTGGTGCTGCTTTTTTGTCGAGTCCTGGTGATTCGATAATTTAATGGATGTGATTGGGTGGTGATTGGTAAAACGATATGTTTCCAATTTGACCACGGCGCTGCCAGAATTCCCATCAAATTGTCTTTTATTTAACCATGAAAACCAGAAACCGATCCAGTTTTATCTTAATTACTTCATCGACCTTCCTTTCTTCCCCGTTTGTCTAGTTGACAGAACTTTAAGACAGATATCTAGTATTTCAAGGAAGTTCCTTTCCCATTTTACGGTAATCGCCCGTTCCTATGCATGCGTCGAACTGCCTTCGTCCGATCAACGGATCTTTTCAGCCGTCGGAATGTCACGAATGGTTCACGGTTCGGAATGTCTATCCCTATTTAAGAATGGTTCACTACTAATCTGAACTCAACCGAGACTGATATTGATTCAAAATAACACTGACCGTGACATAATCAATGATAGTTATGCCTAACACAAAGGATAAAAAGCTGAATATAATACTAAGTCTACAAGAGAGCAAATTAACAGGGGGAATTTGTAATTTTGGGGAAAATTGAGCCCGGCTGCAAGGGGGAATCCTGCTGCCGCCCTCTAACGGGACTTAGAGGTCCCTTCAATAATAATAATAATTAATCTCGATAACGTAACAGTCCTTGCGTCGCTCTCGAAAGAACAAGTCTCTTGGGGGGAGATTGGCAAGATCTCTCAATCAATGTCACTTTTCTTGACTCACTTGCGACTGCAATGTATGGTCGATGGAATGATCAAGATAAGATCGGTTGTAGTGACTGCTTCGAATAATTGCGTCGCCCCCACAGGACAGACAGCTGACTCCGTTTGGTTTTCACGACTCAGACAACGTAGGCAGAGATCGTCTCATTGAGCATCCACCAGTAGGAGCTATTTATCGACGATAGCAGAACGTCTAATGACCTCCTGCGTCAGAACCGGTGAATAGAGATCGTATATAGATATCGACAGTTTGTATTTTTTCTGGTCGTCGTTCTTTCGATTTCTCAAAATACCGCACTCGCCGTGTTCTCCAAAAGACCAGACGATTACCTTTCTGGCAGTCGCCTATCATACTCGCTGGTAAATAGAGAGAGAGAGAGAGAGAGAGAGAGAGAGACCAACGGTTCCCGTTTAAGGTATTCGCGGACGTAAGCTAGAAGATTTGCACCGCCCATGGCAGCCCACCGCTCATGTCTTCTGAGAGGCTTCTGCCTCTTCGTTTAACTAAGTAGTGATATTCCATGTGCGACCCCCTCGCCTCCCCGTCCGCCCTATCACATTCTGGACATATCCACTGTATATTTCTGAAGAAAAATGGTTTAAAATGAAAAGGAATTGTCGCGTGGGTTTTATCTATACGAGTGGTTTGGCCGCATAAGTAATATCTACTCGATGAGTCTCGTGTGGTCATTGCAATGGCATTTGGAGTCGCCGTGGGAAAACTAAGCGAAACGGTTAACCACAGTTGTGCTGAGTTAAACTGGTTTATTGTTGCGAATATTGGGGCATTTCTCTCCCCTTCAAAACATGAATTTGCAGACACATCGGAACGAATTTTTAGCAGTGGGTGCATTTCTTTGGCCATTGGGTAAATTGATATGTTTTTAGCTGTTCCTCCTTATGGATCCGACGCAATGGGATGAACTGCGCAGCCATGGAATTTGCCTTCCAGAGGGTGCAGGCGCCCATTAAACTTTTCTAAGGGGTGCGGCTGCATCCAAGTTCCGATGGGCCTGTAAATTTGCATTCAATTATGAGAAGCCACTAACGCATGTTTGAGTCAACAGATTTATCCGGCAGATAATAATATAGGCCCCCTGCGTTCTTGAATCTTGAGCTTAATTGGCCCCAATTTCTGCCTAACTGACAGTCATTTCATTCAACTTTCATCTAAGTAAGTAAGTAAAATCTCGTAGATTTATATTGCGCCTTGGGAAGAAGCACAACAGTAGCTGCTTATTCTTAGGCGCTCATCTACACTCATTAGCTTAGCCACGCTCCAGAGTCGGGAACTATCGGGTCCACAGATCAACTTGGTCAGCCACAACTAGTGAGCTTGGACCGTCTTTGTAATATAAGGTTAAAATCTTGAGATTTGTAACATGTTTTCAAACTGTATGGCAGAATATCGACAGTCACTGTACCTCCTCAACTGATAATAAAAATTCTCATCGGTTTTGCACGAATCTCACGACAGATCAAGGCCCGAATAAGGGTCCCTGTCCCCCTTTGCCCCTCGTCGCTGCACCAATGGTTACACTCCACTCATTTTGTAGGCGCATTAGTCAAGGAAAGAGACGTGACCTGTGGACTACCACCTGTTACTACTGGGATGCTATGAGGCAGACAAGTGTCTTGTTACTCAGCACCTCATCTCAGCTCAGCTCAATTTTGGTGTCACTTGATATTTGATTTCGGGACCTGAAAGCAGTGAATGTCTGGTTTGAATTTTGACTGAGACGGAACGCCCGTATGAGCAAAATAGATGTCAAATGACAAACACGTGACGCTGTCTTAATGTCTTTTTCACATCTTCAATCGTTTTCTCTGCTGTCCTGTGACGGTAATACGGTATATTTTACAGCAGTGGGAGTAGTCACAGTCAGTGGAGTAGCCAGGATTTCCGGAAAGGAGGGGGGTTGGTTTTTGGTTTTGACCGTGACCAACTTTGGAAAAATCTTGTCAAGCAAAAAAAACGTCACCTCTAGTTTTTTCCTGACAAGAAAAAAGGTCATCACCTCTTAAAACGTTACATTCTACAGCCAAGGGGTTTGACCCCTAAAGTCGCGTCAAAAAATAAAAACGCATAGGAACTCATTAAAAATATGTTGTTTTCGGCAGCCGAGGAGGGCTTTAACCCCCAAACCCCTCCTCCTTGGCTACGCCACTGGTCACAGTGTTTGGAGGATTATCATTGGGAATAATATTTGTTATGAAAATGGTAGGGACGTTGTCTTAGCAATTTGCTTATGTTACTCATCTTGTACTTGCCCCTCCAACCCCACCCAAATGTTTTATGGCTGAAAATGGGTAGATGGCTAATAGGCCTACACCGAAAATTTATTTCGAGATGGTTAAGTCGACATCAGGCATGAAACCCAACGCCTCGGAAGAAAGGTGTAGCATAGTATACGCACCAGTAGTTTGCGCACCTGGGAGTTTGCGCACTAGGAATTTGCGCACCAGGGTTAGGGTAAGGGTTAGGGTTAGGTTTAGGGTTAGGTTTAGGGTTAGGGTGAGGGTTAGAGTTAGGTTGAGGTTAACTTTTAACCCTAACTCTAATCCTAACCCTGGTACGCCCCTGGTGCGCAAATTTCCAGTGCGCAAACTCCCAGGTGCGCAAACTACTGGTGCGCATACTAATGTAAACCGGAAGAAACGGCATCCATTCTTCTGCTGAATTCATGCTGTGGTTTTCAGCCCGTAAACGCAATCTATTTACTATTATTGGTAAGCCGTAACACGCCAGAGCCGTAGCCAGGAAGGGATGGTTGGGCAAGCTGCCCCGGGCGCCGTCTTGGGGAAGAAGCCAGAAACCATGGTTGTAACAAGTTAAACGCCCGTCGAATGTATTGTTGCCAGTATTACCAGTATGACAAGCATAAAAGGGTCATCACCTGCTTTCTGTACTACTTTACCCCTCCAAAGTCGTGAAAAGTATGATAAGCAAAAAAGGTCATCACCAGTTTTTAAACTTTTAGGGTCGAACATTTTATACCTTGTCTCGGGCGCCAAATACTCTATAGCTACGGCTCTGAGTATAGCTATCAGTAGTGTTGATCTGCCACCCAGTGGCGGCTCCACCGGGGAGGCCAGGGGGCCCGTGCCCCCCTATTGAGTGCCTGGCCCCCCAGTGACTCCCCAGTTGGGACCCTATACTTAATGCTACATACATTAAACAACAAATGGTTGGCCCCATGATTAGAAGTTGCCACCCCAATGGCCCCCCACTTGCCAAATCCTAGAGCCGCCACTGCTGCCACCATTAGTTAGTTCTTTGTATTGGTAGCTCACTTCATCTGTTATTTAGCAATTAATTGTATGCCACAAATGTACCAGAATAACGAACATAATGCTCTTAATCAGAGAATACACACAGTAAATAAAAGTAAATATCTGAATTGTTCGATTGGTCAAACAATGTCTTTGTTGAGTAGAATTACTCGTTCATTGATCAGACGTCGTAGATGACTTTTGTCCTTCGAGCGAAGAGTCATTCCTGCTTATATCCAGATTACGACGACATCGTCTGACCCTGTGAGTACATAGCAAGTACAAACACTGTAAGTACAGCAAGTACCACAAAGTTTACTCATGAGACCATTATTACGCGTGTCAATAAACCCAAGCCTTAAGTCGCTCATCATCGTCATTTAGAGGGAAGTAATTTTTCAATTAACTCGTCAAAATTTCTCGACAGCCGTCATTCAATTGGAATTTAACGGAACACCAGAACATTAATGTAAGGTCACGTGTCTTTGGGTGGAAATAAAATCTTTTGTTCTGATTACTCATACCGGTTTAGTGCGAAGTTGCGATCGCATATATCACAATTTTTTCTATTGCGCCGCACTTTCTTCCGATCTTTTTTGCATATGCGATTTCCGCATATGCAAAATTATACATGTATATGCGGCAATTTTGGCAATAATCTCTCAGCACTTTTCGCTATTTTCTAATTTCTTCACATTTTACGTAGAGTTCTTGCGCTTGAGACCACAAGATTTTACTTTTTTTAACGGGAAAATGCGGACACGTCACTGAACACTAATCGCACAGAAACCACAATTAGCGCATATATGCGAGGTGAAATGGGAGCATAGATGGGAAATATATCCACACTTTTTCGGCAAATATAACGACCTCCAAGTCCCGTACTTTTCCGTGAAAACGTCACACTAAACCGGCATGACTACAGACTACCTGGTTGTTACCATAAGCTGCCTATAAAGCAACGGAAATTTATCGGTTAAAAGGAAATTTCTGTCTTCACGTAGCAATACAGAAATACACAGTGGCGGCTCTAAGATTTGGCAATTGGGGCAGAAATCACCAACTATTTGTTGTTTAATGTATGTAGCATTACATCCCATTCATGTTTAGGCCTATTGATTTTACCTATTGATTTACCTAATATTTATTAGAGTCCTCGCTGTAAATATGTTTGTGTGTGTGTGCGTGCATGCGAGTGCTGTATCTAACATTTATAACATTAGAATTAGCCCTGAAAAGAAATATTTTGGATAGAGAGAGACCGAAGTTCGGCTTCGGCTTCGGCGTCGAATCTAAGGAGTCTGCCATATTCGGCCAGCATTCGGATATGGCCTAATCGCTTTCATAATATTCGGCTTCGTCCTTAAAGTATGAGTATCGGCCATAAGCCGAATCTTTCTGTTATATAATTGATGACTGTAAAAGTCATTCGTTGTTATCAAGTAATGAACTTTGATTATGATGTGTACGCATGCACTCTAAAATTCTGCTTCAAAGGTTGGAGTAGACCTAACAAATAGGGAACAATCGAGCAATATAGCATTTGCTTTGCGAGTTCGCGTAGATCATAAATGTTATTTGAGGCAATAAGGGATTAAGGGGGTGTGGTGGGTTTACAGCGGATGGTTCAAAGCAAGTGACTATAATAACGCTCATTCATCAATTTCGATTTCCGATTCCAATGTTTTGAATCGTTTATTTTCAACGGTCTTAAGCAAACATCTCGTGACTGCGGATTAGCATCTTTATATAGGCATTTGAAGCTGCACAAGATCAAAAACGGTGGGGGTGGTCGCAACTCTAATTTTGGAATCTACACAATTTATGTAGCACAATAAGCATAATCATCGTTGATTGAAAATTAATGATTGTCTATTATCTTTGTGTTTATTTCTTCAGTGAAAAATACACGAAAATAAATCGAATGTAATTCAGATAATAGATATGCCTATTGCTCCATGGAATTTGCTCAGTTTAATTAGCAGCAATTATTTACAATTTACGAATTCTTGCGATGTCTGAAAAATCTCCCAGGCATTTCCTCAACTAGGGCGGTGAGTTTGATGCGATTACGCGATCGCATATTTAACAAATTTTTGATAAGCCGCATTTTCCTTCGTTTTCTCCGCATATGCGATTTCTGTACAAATATGCGCATTTATTTGCTATTTTCATAAAAAGGTATAGATTTACTGGGATATACAGGGGACCAGCGCCTGTCTTGGTGAACCTACTTGGCTCGACAGCACTTTTTCACTGAAAAACACCACAACTTCCGTAATATGCGGCGCATAAATGGGAAATTTAGGTGCATAGATGGAAAATTTCAGAAAATTTGCACGATTAGTTGACCATTTGACAGGCTGACAGCTGTTTCCGAATTTTTTTCGCATTTTCCCTCGCCTATTTTGAATCGGTCGCACAAAAACGTCAATTAGACCTCCAAGTGGGCACAAAATAAGGCACATTTTGAAGTTTAATGTGAAATAAAGAAGAGAACGAGTGATAATAATTTTGGTTTTCACCCTCTACGTCAGCATTGTCCAACCTTCATGCTGTTGCGGGCCGCACAAAAATGCTTAGACCTTTGGCGGGCCAAAGCAAGTTGTAGCACTAAATATATGGCGTAGCCTAATTATGATATATGTATGGCATGCCATATAAAACTGTTATAAAATAAGTTTATGTACGACTACATACATATAGTATAAGACTAAGTGTTAACCAAGATATAAAAACAGTTCGGCTGGTAACTGCTATAAACAGTTATATTGCTATAATATTATCCTTTTAACATAGTATTCTAGTTAAAATTAAGTAGTAAGTAAGTATTCTACCGACTCGGTGTCTTAGTTAGATTTAGTAAGACTAGTGACAGTCATTCGATTGATTCTGTTCGATTTCAATCTAATGATCCATTCTATTCTATTGAATGAAGACTTTCTAATCTAGTGCGAGCACTGCGGAAAAGGTTTTCCCTAACAATACCAGCGATGTCAATATCAATGATTGGGGCGCCAAGCCGGATACAAGAAACGAGTGTTTTTTCATTAGCAAACTGATCAAAACGACGTCAAATTTTAACTGAGCGAGAACGAGACTTGCAGCGAAATGACAAATGTAAGTAAGTTAGTAATAAGTGGGAAATAAGTACAGTAAGTTTAATAACCGCCGTAACCTGTGGAGTGTAGATAAGTAAGCAATTTGGTAACCTCCTAGTCCTAGTATAGCCCTATAAAATAACGGTAGTAACTGGCCCTATCGCTAAAATTGATATTTTCCCAAACTAGGTGGCGGGGCCGGATGAAATTGGCCTGCGGGCCGGACCCGGCCCTCGGGCCACCAGTTGGACAACCCTGCTCTACGTTGTATTATAAATAATTCGAATATTCACTTACCTCCAGCAATAAATCGATAAACCTATCAATACGACTACCAGTAGTACGACAATTGAGACGATAATGGGCGCGGTAGCTGTATCCCCTATATTAAAAAATCCAAGAATATTTATTGAGATCCTACAACTGTCAAAACAGTAGGAATGACCCGATATGTATTTTAGGTCTACATTAGTATGCGCACCAGTAGTTTGCGCACCTGGGAGTTTGCACACTAGAGATCCTAACCTAACTCTAACAAACCCTACTGTAACCCTAACCACCTAACCCTAACAGTAACCCTGAAATTTCTATGAAACCCCAGGTGCGCAAACTATGTATTTCTCACCGGATTTTACACGGATACCGGATCCGGATATTTTGGGTCAATTTTTGCCGGATCCGGATCCAAAGCGAATATTACCCCGCAGGATTAGAATGACCCTGCGAGTCTTGAGTTCTCAGGTAGACTACCTGGGGTTGAAGGTAAATGGGATGATCATTTAGTTCATCAGAACTAAAAAGACTCATGAAGCTATAAGACGTCCCACAGGTACAGCAAAGTGTCATGACGAGTTTTAAAATAACAATTGCAGATCAACGATGTCGCGCGAGCGCCTGAACATGCTATAGCTCATTGAGATAGGTTGACTCTCATAGTGCATTAAGCGATGCGTGACTTTCCAGTACATGAAAACATGCTCGAAAGTCGACATGTTGATACTTAGATAACTGCCTGTAAGGAGCAGTCAGCACGTGGAATTTGCACGATTAGTTGACCATTTGACAGCAGAGATGTCCATGGGTCCATTATTTAGAACCCAATCCAACCCAACCCATCAAATCTCCAACCCAACGCAACCAAACCCATACCGATAATAGGTTTACTTGACCCAACCCAACCCAACCCAACCTACTGTAATACATTACAGTTTCTTAAATCATGATTTATGTTCTGGCCCAACCCAACCCACCATTAATATGGAAAAGTCTGATCCAACCCAATCCAACCCAACACAACCCAACCTATGGGTTAACCCAATCCATGGGTTTGACAGGCTGAAAGCTGTTTGTGAATTGTGATGTGCATGCCATATATATTTGTCGGCCAGTTTGTCAGTTATTGATTAAAAGTGATTTCAATGATTTGTAAAGAAATGAAGCTACCAGTGACTGCGACTTTAGTCAGGAGTTCATGACATGGGCAGCTGGGCTCTTCATGTGGGATCCAGCCCATCCGGGGCCCCGCAGGTCGCCAGGTGCCAGGGGCCTCACACTGGCAAAAGACGAGCCTGGCCGAATACCACACTAACCGGCCGGAGCGAATGTCGGGAATGTTTCCGGTCATTTTCAAAAATATGAGGCGAGCCACTATTTTCAAAGTGTGACGCATATTTATCAGTTTAGATGAAAACAGGCAACAGATAGCACCGAACTGGCCACTAAACATTTAAACCAAAAAAACAACGAAACGACAAAGATATTTCTTTATGTCTTTTGAGCAATGATTTCATTGTTTATATGAATCTGCGATATAATCAATGAATCTTATGCGTATAATTCGCTGCTTCTGTGTTTTATGTAGGCCTATATACTCTCTCGAGTTGTAACTGACTGGAGATTGCCAAAGCTATTCATCAAACCCCAACCCGTCACCTTTTTCTCTGTTCAATTTTCACCCTTTCCCTCTGATTCTTCGTTCGATAAAATCTTTCGAAATACGTCTACTATAATGAACGCGTGGCGAAGAGACCTTTCTATCTACGGCCATCCAGCATATGCTGTTTTATGGAGGCAAGGATGAATTTTCGAAAAGATTAGGGCGTCAGCTACTTTTTAGTTGACATTTCATCTGATTTACGTAATGGGGCACATGAACAGGCTTGATTTCTTAACCAATCGAAGAACGAACCGATTAAAATATACAATAAATAATTATCCATCACAATAGCAATTTTTATTTATCATCTTACACAGGTCGGGATCCACGAATCGCAGTTCGCATTTGTCGCCATCGAATTCGGAAGGACAACTAAACAAAACACAAAAGCTAAAAGACTAGCGCCACATAAATTCATGCTTTTAAACGTGTTATTCAAATCCGCTCCATAAACAACGCGCTGCGATTGAAATTCGTTTAAATTAGCAATAAGTTGTTAGAATTTGAGTTTCCGCCGTCAAAGACGATTAATTGTTGTTGAAGGAATATAAGGTTTCATAAAAAATTAAGAGGCACTAGAACACTGTGTTTTTAAATCATATGATTTTCATTGTACTTTTCTCTTTTTTTCTTCCGTGATCTGTGATGACGATGAGTTTGATATGAGATGACTCCAGGTCTTCCTGTCTCTTGCCATGTGTGTTGCTTCTTCTAAGTTCAGATTTTGTTTTCCGACTTCTTCTTTTATATTATCTATCCATCTCTTAGCTTGTCTTCCTCTATTTCTATTATTACTAAAGATAGACCCAGAGCTCTCCAAGTGACAAGTACAGAGCTCTCCAAGGCAGTCTTTCTTTCCCCCATTCTTGTCACGTGTCCAAACCACTGTAGTCCTCTGCTTCGGATTTTGCCTATTGCTGTCTTCGTCACATTCGTTCGTTCTCTGATTACTTCGTTCCTGATCTTATCTCTTCCTATAATTCCTAAATTCTCCTTAGGTAAGCCATTTCGAAGGTAAGTGTCTTTCTTTCATCTTCTTTCTTCATCTTCCAGCATTCATCTTCAAGATTGGTATATCATTGCCTTGTAAACCATAGTTTTTATGTCAATCCATTGTTGGTGTTCAAATTTTATTTAATTTTCCAAATGCCTTGTAAAATTCTTTTCTTTGTGTAGTCTTAATGATCCTTATCTGTATGTCTCTCTGTCTGTTACCTTCAATTCTGATTGGTTGATGTTGGTAAATTTTTTAGTCCTTATGCGTTGGTGGGCGAGCGTTGACTTTGGTAGACCGTTTAGTCCTTACGCGACGGCGATGTTCGAAGACGACGTTGCTATTGGTAACCACACGGTTTAGTCGAAGAAGCGTTTGACGCAGTGTACGTTCAATTGTTCATTGCAACGTCATAATGTGTACAACGTCGCGATGCGTTGATGGGCGTAGCTCGAGAAACACAAAAAATACGTGTACAGCGTAACAAATGGTCACAGTTGCGTGATTTTAACGTCTTTCATTGAAATGTTGTTCAGCATCTTCAATGATTGGGTATTAGGTATAGGTATTGGATTAGTATTTATCCTGCACTCGAGCAAGGTACTAGAGCATCTTTCTAGTCTTCTTTATTACTATAATCTTTCATTGCTGAGTAATATGCTGTATGTTTTCCTATTTTTTCCTATGATTATTACCTTAGTTTTTTACTTATTGATTTTTAGTCCAAAACTCCAAATCTTTTGCAGTTGTTTATCTTATCTGTTAGTTCTCGCAGCCCATCATCTGTCATTATACAATAAGATCTATCTTCTTCTTCTTTCTTTCCTTCCGTCTTTCCCTATTGGGTTGGACGATGGGTCTGAATGAGTTCCTTCCACTTCTGTCTGTCTCTTGCTGCTCTGGTCAATTGGATGAAGTTCATTTGCATTTCTTCTGCATCTTCTTTTAAGTTTTTAAGATCTATATCATCTGCAAATCGGAGGTTATTTAGCAGTTTCCTGCTCACCCACACTCGTGTGTTACTGTCCTTTAGTGCTATTTGTATTATTGCTTCCAGCATTAATACGAATAGATATAACGATAAGTTGCATCCCTGTCTGACCCAACTAGTATGTTAAACCACTCCGTCAGTTCACCGTCTATCTTCAAAGGACTTTCACATTTGTTGTATAAGTCTTCCAGCAATTAAGCGAGGTTCTCTGGTATTCATTAGCTCACTAATACCCGCCACAGGCCCCTTTGCCATATACTGTCACAGTGTCACTGGAGTTTTCTCCAGCGTTTTTTTCTCATCCTCTGTCGCTTTCTGTTCTGTCCTGTGTTCCTGTGACCAACCGGTTGCGGTGCAGTTTCAGTAATTGTGTGCAGCTGCTCTGTCAGATATTTATTACAGCGACCGCCCTTCTTCGGTGACAGCTGCTAAACTTCACTGTTAATCGCCGTTAGATTATCAGGGCACAGCCGGCGATGATTCATTACACAGACCGTTTTAATTTAAACTGCGTGCCGGCTGACCTTCTGACTGCAGCCACAGCAGGCATCTTCGAAAAATTGTCCGGGGCAAATCCCATATTTGTCCGGGGTGTGAAAAACTGAATCCAATATATTTGATTGATGTGATTATTTTTATATAATTATTGGGTGGCAGTCAGTCTAGTGAGTCACAAACGCTTCCCAAATAAATATATTGGCTATATTTATTCGTATACTATTGAGTTATATATATACTTTATATTTCATGTGCTAAACAATTTAGTAAAATAGTAACTTAAATATAAACAGCTGTTTGATTATAACTGTTATTATAGTTATATTCGTTAACTTGACAGCAACTGTAGGCCTACTACTGTTGAAAACAATGATGTGCAAAAGGCACAAACAATGCCTTCGTCCGCACGCTAATCTAAATTTATAAAAACCAGTGATGGGCAACTAACTAAAAATATTAGTTAAACTATAACAAATTTCAAACTTCTAAAAATAAGACCTTAAACTTTTTAGTTACTAACTAACTTTCTAAAATATTAATGAAAACTAAAAAAATATAGTTAAACCAACATTTTTCCTTTAACTATTTTGGCCGGATCAAGTATGTATTCACCCCGGACAATTTCTGGGTATAGACGATGCTGGCACCATCAACCGTCCGCCAATGAACCATTGAATTAATTAATCATTGCGCCCGGACATGTTTCCAACGATATCAAAGATCGTAAGTAAGTAAAAATACGATGATTCATGACCAAGACCAGTTTATATGGTAAACTCGTTGTCATGAAAAAACTACCCAGAAAGGGCATCTAAAAGGGATTTGCGTCCGATCACCGTCCCAAATTTTTAGTTAAACTATTTAGTTATTAACCAAATTTTTTTAGCCCTATCATTTTAACTAAACTAATTATATTTAATTAAACTATTTATTCGAGCACTTTTGAAAGTAGTTAAACTTTTATTTAGCAACTAATTTAGTAAAATAGTTGCCCATCACTTTAACCAGCTGTTTGATTGTAATTGTTATTATCCCTTACCTAGACTTACGATGAACCCAGCAGGACTGGCGGCCCACTACTGTTGAAAACAATGATGAGCAAAAGGCCACCCCAGTTGGGATGCCTATACGTCCGCACGCTCATCTAAATTTATAAATGGTTCGCTTTTGATTAAAAGTTGGCCATCCCGGACCTAGACTCGAAATCCTAACCCCACTGGGGGAATAAAATTGGGCGGGGCAGGGGCGGTTTGGGGGCTCGATGCTTGGCCCCCGGAAAAAGGAAAATATTGGCCAAAATATGATTTCCGTTGTAATCTCTTCCGTTTTCATGCGGTCCATTCTAATTTTTGTGGAGTCAATTATAGTGGCTAAAATATCAATTTCCAGAGTTGAATTTCCCCTAGAATATTGCCTATATGAAACATCTCTTAGGCACAGTGCATATTACCGCAACAACACCAAACATAGAATTGTTCTGAAAAACCAAGCATAGATGCCATAGAATATAGATATGAATGAAAGACAGTGCACTTCTAAATCATCGAAACTCTAAAACGTCCATAGATATACTAAGACACTGCAGAGGAGTGGGACATATTGTGCGAACAAACCAAGAATGTCTCGAGAAAGAAAATAATACAAAGCAACAATGCTCCAAGATCACGAAAAAGAGGCAGACGAAGAAAACAGTGAGAAGGCAACATCAAATGCCTTTACCTTTTCCTTAGCTAAATGAGTCAATTTACGCAGTGTAATGCCAAATGGGAACTGGCGTATTTGTAAGTACAGTACCTGCACCCGTGAGCGTAAGAGTCATTCTGGTAGGATATTTTGAAGCAGGTTCCTCCATTGAGACAACCAACCACTGTTTCTTCGTCTTTCGCGCATTGCTGACGATGCGACATTTCAGCAGATTTTTAATATATTTCCTCAAATTTCAAGGCAAAATTAAATTAATAATGCTATCGAACCGTTCCAGAGCTACCGTCAATGGTGCTTAACCGACTGCCAAGAACACACATCTTATAGACATTAGAGTCTCTCGTTCGCTTAGTCATTGATAATTATCTTCTAACAAGACCAATCTCTCTCTCTCTCTCTCTCTCTCTCTCTCTCTCTCTCTCTCTCTTCAGCTGTTACATGAGCTCATCGCTCCCAGAACGAGAACTCTGAGGACAGCGGATGGTCATGACTCAGAACGGAAGTTCTGAAAACTTACTCTCAGACTTCGTCGATCAAAAACGTTATAACGCCCGTCAAATAAGAATTGCCAGTCGTTAGCGCGATATGCGTAGGCATCAATAGAGCAAATACAGCTAATAGAGGGCTGAGTAATACAGTATACGATAGAGCAAGGCACAACACACACAGTACAAAACAAAAAATGTCTCTCTCACACACACACACAAAACATGTCTTTCACGTAGACGCAAACAAGACTGCATGCATGGCATATCCATGGACATTCGTTAATGGATTAATATATTATATATATATCATATATATATATGCATAGCGATATACGTATTGGATGGATGCTTGAATAATACACAGCTACCCGCATGCATACATCAGGTTTCAAAAGTGGGTTTAATGTGGCTAAAGACTTTTTAAGTTTTAATGATGACACAAGAAACACGTGGTTCAGAATCTATTGAACCATTTGCACACTGGATTCTGCTATGTCACTGCATAAAGAATTTCAGTAGTCGAGTCGACTGATGACGATAGGACCATTGCCCAGAAGAAAAAGGAGAAGCAGAAGCACACGCAGGAAATAAATATTATCGGTTTATTGATGTTCACATGAATTTATGTGGGAAAATACTCGCCCACGCACACACACACACAGAGCCATAGTTCCACCATCCTACGTCTTCTTGAGCCGACTAGCGGACTTAGAGCGAAACCATAAAAGTCAGCATGTCATAATAATCTAGAACTTTGGATAACTCAATATTTAACGCAGGTTTCAAATTGTTTACTTGTTATTCACAGTATGAATTATCAATTCACTCACTAGGGAGTTATTGACTCAGAGCCCGTAAATAGCGTTCTGAAGGAAGTGCGTGAAATTTCTTTCAAATTGTGAATCTTTGATGAGACCTTGATCCGTTGAACGTCGCCTCCAACCAGTGGCGTAGCGTGGATGCGAGCGCCCGGGGCGAAAGAGGGATTGCACCTCTAAATTATCCCCAAAATGTCCTGACAAGCAAAAAAGGCCATGGTATAGTATTACGCATTCCCATAATACCAGTAATAGATTCCGAAAAAGTACTTACAGTTCTTCTTTGTGAATGACACAAGTCACAATATTATATTTATTATTCCTTCCTTTTTCACTAGGAATTTTTCTCCCTGTAAATTTTGCTTCCGGGGCGAGCGCCACCTAACCCCAAGCTACGCCGCTGCCTCTAACTGAAACTTGAAACTGCTTGCAGAACATGATTACACTGAGATGGCGCTGGTCTTTATAATTAATCCATCCCTCCAACGTTGCTGGAGATATATAGTAATGGTCTGCATTAGCAGTTCTCAGTTCCGGCAGCCACTGAGTAAATACAACGACATTACCGTCTGACGTTTGGACAAATAGGCTATTGGCGAAGCCCTAAATGGATCTGATTAATCGTTGTAGACTCTCGCGTAGCATAATAATAAGCGCTTAAAAATCATTCCATGAGGTTAACCAGCACGAATAGAATAGCTTCACCAATTGCGATATTTTTACCACAGCGTTAGCCGGTGCCTTTCTTCTCACGTCCTTTGGTTTATCCAGTAAACATCCGTCAGAGTCGGTCGCAGTTAAGCAACAGGCCTACAGCGAGACGAAGCATCGTTTCTGCCAGGACCTAGACCGATGTGCGTATAGATTCAGTCCTGAAGCAAAACTGCTGCACTTGTAAATGCACGTATGGAGAGCATTTATTGTCGACGTTGAAATGCAACTGCTTTTTACGAAAGATCCATGCAGACACGATTTTAATTCTTGTACGAGCTCAAATGACCACGTGCATTTCTTTATAAATCAAAGTAGGATATGTGTCAGGGAGATTTTGAAGAAATATTATTCACTGGGTGTCCATTTGGACATGGAAGATACACTTAAAATGTCCTCATATGTGCATATCACCCATGTGCATAATCAAAGAGGCGATATAGGCTATAGATCTTACATTAAATATAAATGCAGATCGATTATAGCATTGTGGAAACATAATCCATTGGGGGACCCAATGTTACGTCCGATTTCTCCATTTTGTGAGTCTTAACCACTGTCCGATATATTTTTACCCACCGACAATTTCGAAATTGAAATTTTAAAAATCTAAATTTCTGATATCCTTATATTTCTTCTCTTGATGGTATTCGCCACACAATTACATAATCATCTCTGCTAAGTGAATATCTCGAAATTGAATAAGCCTGCAATCAAGACAATCCATAAGTAGATATGCACTCTACAAAATCTATATCGCATTTAACCATCGTAACCACCTGTCCTCAAACCTTCAGTCCAATCTCCAATCCAATGCTCCAATCCATTGCTCACAAGGGAGAAACATCAACACAATTTGAATGATAATTATTAACGATCTTAATACAAAATTTTTAAAAAATAATAATATACCATCAGTGGCATAACGTGCACTTTGGCCGCCTATGGCTCATGGCTAATCTGCCGCTCCAAATTCATGCATATCAGATGCAGATCTAGGGTCTTTTAACGCCAGAGACGCAGCTTGCACTCATTTGCAAAATCTTAAAATTTTAAAATTTTGCCGAAGTTTGCCCCTAAAAATTTGACAAGCAAAAAGGTTTCGCCAAAATTTGCCTTCATTGAAATTCACCCCTTTTAAAGTTTGCCGCCTTCACTCAATATACAATGGTGACAAGTTGACAAGCAAAAAAGGTCGTACTTCCAAAATTTGCCCCCCCCCAGTTGTGTGCCGCCCATGGTTAAAGCCATACTAGCCATTGGCACGCTACGCCTCTGAATGCAGTTTTTGATCTTGCAACGGAGCAGTAGCGTTTGATAGCAAGAGTTCTTTAGACTTTTCTTCCGTGCCACACACCAAGGACTTCTAAATAGATTTCATGCCTGGCCTGAGTAAATGTACATGCGCAGATACAATCTATGCGAGCAATACAGTTACCGACTAGAGTTCGGAAAGCAAATTGACTAAAAATCGCACTGAAATATACCAGAGGTATAGCGCCTTTTCGAAGTATATTGCCATGCATTCATTTCTGAGTCGATACCAGTGTAATAAGCGAGACCCCGAAATCAACGGAAAGCCGTTTCGAAACGATGACGTCCACCGCTATCAACTTGGTTTTCGTGGGTCTTGAATCTTGATTAAGAGTTTCGTATAATTTCTTCGGCTGCGCAGTTACTGTACATTTACCCAGGAGAATTAGCTCATTGACTGAATGTCATGGCGGAGTGGAAAGCACGAGTTCAAATGTCAGTCAATACCTATTATATTTTTTGTATCATATGTACGTATTTTAAAACGCCGCGATTCTTTCCAAAATACGCGTGATTTTGAGTTTAAAAACACTGATTTTTATGTGTTTTGTCTTGGGTGACATTTTTAAACATTCAGGTGCTCAGGCATGAGATGATCGAGCAGGCACTATACTTGGAGCGCACACTCAACAAAATTTAGAGGGAACATTGATGTCAGTGGCCTGGTTTTAAAAACAGTGAAATACTTCGGCATCACCTCCCACAGCCACAGGTACACAAAAGTATGTGCGAAATTATTGTATGACAGATTGGCATATGTCACTGTTGTACCTATTGCTAGCTTTAGAAAGAAACGTGGTATAGCTCTTTTTGATGAATGCATCCTACACCTAGGCTGATTATCGTTAGGCGTCGCAGCTACACTTTGAAACTAAAACTAAAAACTTAACTGGCTGCATTTAGAATATAATACTGCAGAAATATACAAAATTTCATGTACTTTGGCCCATGGGCTGTGAAAATATATAGTTTCTACTTGAATGAATGACAAAACTTTTAATCTTTACAATAATTTGGTCATCCTCAGTTTGACAGAAAATGCCTGGCAGATACAAAACATTTAAGGCCGGTGTTGAGAATAAGCCTATAGAAGTCGCTGCAATAAGACTACATAATGCAAAACACCACGCAGTGAAATCAGTTTTGCTTTTGTATAAATCTTCAACATCAGCATATTTTTTATTATACAATAGTCTGATTTTTTAGCAAATTCAAAATAAAGAAATATTGAATACAATTTTTTTAAATTTTAAAAATAAAGCGCAAATACGCAATAGAACGACGATAGTTCTTCGAGTCATATCACAAATTACTAAACTCAACTGGATTATAATATTCCAGCATTGCATGAAAAATGTCTTCGTTGTTTTTGATGGTATTGAAGAACAAAACGAATGGATTGGATGGATCTTCCCACGTCTTCACGGTCAGTTGATCTCCAACGCGACATTCTCCCAAATGCGAAGTGTCAACGCTTTTCACGCAGTACGCGCAAATATCACCTTTCAGTTTTGTGTAATATCCAGAGGCAGCAGCCTGCGCAGCGCATTCTGTGATGTAATCTAGATAGACGGATTGAGTAACGTGATCATTTTGGTCCATTTCTGTATTTCTTGGGATCAAATAACAATCGAAACATTTGCCGTGATCCAATGAAGGAAGCGTAAACCTTCGAGCCCTGGGTACATTGCTGTGAGACAGCATACGCTCAAACTCTAGACGCTTCGCTGAAGAATATAAATTCTCTGGTCTTCTAGTTTTCATGTTCACCTGTACAAGTGTCTTGTGCACTGAAGCCAGCATTTGACTCGATTTCATTTCTGTAAGATTTTGGTAGAGTGTGTATGAAGATTTCCCTACATTCGAGAGTTTTGTCGTTATTACTATTTTAGTGGACAGATTTACTGATTTGTGAAACTCCTTTGAAATTTGCATTTTGTGTCCGCCTACAAAACGACTGACCCCTAGGTTCGAATCTAACTCATGCGCTGGGAAAATGATGCCTCTAGCTATTTCAAAATATCTGCTTATCTTCTTTATATTTATCCAACCTGAAATTAAACAAAATGACAATTACAATGCGAGAACATTTTAGTGTTTTAAAATTTATTTGCATTGATGCGATAAAGAGAATAAATCAATTTAACAAGAAATGAATGAAATCTGCCAACTTCAGACATGGGAACCTCTCTTGCAACTTTAATGCTCGTGAGAACTAAAACGAAAAAACGTTATTACAACCAGTGATGGGCACTAACTAATTTTTTTTAGTTAAACTTTAACTAAACTTTTTTTGCAATCAAGCAGTTTAACTTTTTAAGTAACTAACTTTTCACTGTAGCAGTTTAACTTTAACTGATAACTAATTAAAAGCAGTTTAACTTTTACCTTTAACTTTTTAACTTTGACATGAGCTACTGAGCTAGTAAAACTATGTTACAAGCTGCAACGAACACGATTTACGATTATAATTTTAAACAGCAGCTGTCACAATATCCACAAATTCACTGATCGGCATATTAAATGAGGTTGTTTCAACGTTACAATGTTTCATTCCTTGAGAATATACCGCAAAAACACAGACTGATCAAAGTTTTCATCTGACATAGAATCTGAATAACTCAAGCTTAACTAAAAAAAGTTAACTAAAAAAAATCAGTTTAACTAATGCCTTAACTAAACTTTTACCCAACTACTGGCAACCAGTTTAACTTTTGATGCAACTAAAAAAAAGTAGTTTAACTAAAAGTTAACTAATTTTTAGTTAACTTTTGCCCATCACTGATTACAACAATAAATACCCTTATTTCAGCTAATTTCGGGAAATCTGTTAAGATAAGGGCAGACCAGTGAGATACAGATTATAAAAGGAATTCATCAGATTCGAAACTTAAATATCTCGTTTTCCTACTCAAGCAATCAGACTCTAAAAACAAAACACACGAGTCAAGTGATCAGATACATTATACAGCAAAAATAACGAAACGAAGAACTTTCCCATCACTTTCAGCGATAGATTAATTATGTGCTAACGCCATTAACCATAGATTCTCGAGATACATTCACCGTCGTATACAGTGGCGTAGCAGCCATATGGACAACCTGGCCAAATGGCAAGAGCCCCAGACCTGCAAAGGGCCCCGACCCGATGTTCACAAAATTTTTTCTCGCAAAGTTGTAAAGTTGTCAGATCGAAAGACCGAACAAGCAAAAAAAGGTCGTCAACGTTTTCGCAAACTTGTCAGATCGTCTCTGGAAAGGGCCCCTGCTCGTTTTTCGCCAAGGGCCCCCGAGCATGTTGCTACGCCACTGCCGTCATAGGGTTAGATTCTCTTCCTCTCGAACTCGAACAATTCCTACGTGTTCCGCTTTTTTTGCAAAATTTTTGATGTTGAGATTAATTAAATTTCACGCTCAATCTATTCCTAGCGAGAGATTCTCCCAGAAGCGAGGTGCCACTTACAGAAGTGAAATCGTGTGGAATAAGAAACATGTAGAATTAGTGAATACAGAGAGTGAGTTGACAAAAATGTTCACGTCCTGAGTTAGCAACCTCTAATCATCTCAGCTAGATTGAAAGTATTTAGGCCTACTGTTAGATACGATAATGAACTGTGGCGTAGCCAGGATTCGAGGATAGGCGACATTTCGACATTTTCGGCCCAAAAAAGATCGTCGTCTCAAACGCACGCTTTAGGGTCTGGTGGGTTGTCCTCGGTCTAATGCTAAACCACCTCCACCTCCCAATATTGCTCAACGGTTTTCGACGCATCTTACGACCGGACCAGATCCGAATCGGGGGGGGGGGCCGGGTCCCCGGGACTACGCCAATGATGATGAATGTTTATTCAGAATATCTGGCATTACATTAAAAATAATCGTTCTTTTTAATTTGCTCTTCTTTGAACGCTGTCGAATTTTTAACATATTATTTGAATCAAATACAATCAATAATGGACCTATCTTTTACAAAAATGTCTCACAGTGTGTCACTGCTTCATCGACACCTCGATGCTCCTACAGTAACTTACAGTCGCCCGTATTCGCAAGGCAGGTCTCAGGGGCAAAGCGAGCGATGCAGCGTATTGAGTCCCGCCTGCACGCTTCTGTTCATGTTTTACTGAGAACGGCGTTTTTGCTGCTGAATACTTTAAAGATGACGTCAGGCGATGCGATCAACCACACACGCTAAGTTAAACGGTGTTCATTATTCACTCGATTAATTTGCGTTTTCCACGGTGTTTCGGCAGTGTGCTTCGTATCTTTGTGTCGGCATTCGCTCCAGGATTATGGCGATCGATGTTGTTCTAGAGGTGGATGTCCCACTTGGATTGTTTTGAGGAAAGTATGTTTACTTTTCAATCGGACTCTGATATTTGAATTTCTTAAAACGCGTCTTCGCCTACGAGGTCTATCAACCGCCGATCGTCGTCATGGAGACGATTAGTACAATCAGCTGCGCCGTTGAGTTTTGACGTTATCTTATCATCCGTTAGTTGAAATTAGTTGGATTGAATGATGCTTCCGTTCTGCTAATCTACTATGTCTTCACAAACCGTTATTTCGCAATCTTCTTCCCAGAATACGATCAAACTACTGGGAATATGTAGCCACTGTAAAACCGCCAGACATGTCTACAAAAACAGCGGCTTAATACATCTGCACGGTCCTCGTAACAACATTTGCCCAGGATCAAATAAGCCTCCACTGGCAATTCATAGCGTTACAGATGATTCCTATACTTCTCTGCAATCCGTGAATGATACAAATCTTTCATCTGTTTTACAGACACAGAAATGCATTGAACTTACAGAAATATCTCACCCTGACTTCCATCATGGTGTGATAAAACACATACCGAAAGGTGCGCGCACGACAGTAGCACTCCACCTGGCATCATTACTTGACAGGATCTGTTCTGGCCATAACCGCACAGAGAACTGGATAGCACTACTGAATGTGGGTCAAGAAATTCTGGGCACGTTTCCCAGAGGCGGCAGGCGGAACAACCTAACATCCACGATCAAGAAAAGAGTCAGCGCCTGTCAGGAAGCGTTAACCAGTGCTGTTACACCACCACCAACGACCATAACGCGTCAGCGCCCGAAGAAGTCGCCTTTAGTGTCGCATCAAAATTGGCTCAGAGCCGTTTGTTCGAAGCTCGAATACGGGAACGTTCGGGCAGCACTGCGCATCCTCTGTTCTGACGACAGTTTATTAGATGCCGACGCCACTTCCGTAGAAGAACTTCGCTCAAAGCATCCCGAACCGTCAGACAACGACCGCATACCGTCTCCTGATAACGATGTGCAGCCACTCTAGGTAACGGCGTCAGAAATTCTGAGAGAGATCAGATCCTTCCCCTTTGGATCCAGTGGAGGACCGGACGGCATAAGGCCCCAACATATACTGGAGCTGGTCAATCACAGTGATACGGGACCTGCGCTACTCTCTTCTCTCACGAATTTTATAAATCTCTTGCTGAGGGGAGATTGTCCCGAAGTAGTACGACCTGTGCTCTTCGGAGGCAATCTGTTGGCTTTGAGAAAGAAAACCGGCGGTCTCCGGCCAATCGCCATCGGATACTACTGGCGACGTCTAGCCTCGAAGTGTGCGAATTCGTTCGCGATTTCGCAAGTGGCCGATAGGCTATCTCCTCTCCAGCTCGGCATCGGCACACCAGGCGGATGTGAAGCAGCCGTCCACTCAGTCAGACGCTTCCTAGAAGCCTTGGGTCCGGACTCGGTGCTAGTGAAACTGGACTTCACAAATGCATTTAACAGCCTCAGTCGCTCGGCAATGCTAACGGCTGTCCTATCCGCCACGCCATCGATCTACCCGTACTGTCATACTGCATACGCCGAAGCGTCAACGCTCAAGTTCGGCCAGTAGTTCAAATTACTGTCGCAGACGGGCGCCCAGCAAGGAGACCCGTTGGGACCTTTCTTGTTCTGTATGACCATCCAGCCATTACTAGAAAGTCTCTCTTCAGAACTGCGTATAGGTTTTCTAGACGATCTCACCATCGGAGGTACAATTCAAGAGGCAGCACGCGACGTCGATATCTTGTCTGATGAGGCCAGCAAAATTGGCCTTTCGCTGAACGTCAAAAACTGCGAAATCATTTCAAACACCGACTCATCTCTACCAGGGATCCTAAGCCAGTTCTTACCGGTCCCTCGAAACGAGGCCTGTCTCCTCGGGGCGCCACTGTCCACCGGAATCGCTCTCTCTCTCTCTCTCTCGATGCCTCGAATACCGCCGAGACGAACTGGCTCTAGGCATCGCACGGATCAAAGACCTGCCTAGACACGACGCCCTCACCCTACTTCGCTGCTCCATCAACTCGTCACGGATGCTGTACACTCTTCGCTGCGCTCCGTGCATGGACCACCCAACACTCGTCCAATTCGACGAACTACTGCGAACAGGTCTATCACAAGTCCTAAACCTGAATCTTTCAGCCGTACACTGGCTCCAGGCTACATTGCCAATCAGAGACGGAGGCTTGGGCATCCGACGGTCAACCTCGCTAGCACTTCCTGCCTTTTTGGCTTCAGCTGCAGGTACCGCCAGGCTCCAGACTTCCATCCTCGCCAACACGGCAATTCCTGAGGACACTCACTTGAGCGCCGCAATGACACGCTGGTCTTCAGAATGTAATGAGCACGACATCGTCGCCGACGAAAACCTTCGCAAACAATCAGCCTGGGATCATCCATTGGTCGAGAGAGACATTCTCCACTTAAAATCCACCATCACCTCGGACTTCCATCAAGCCAGACTCAACGCCATCACCACGCCGCATTCAGGAGATTGGCTGTTCTGCCTCCCCATTACAGCCCTAGGCTTGAGACTCGACGATGAAGCAATTCGGATAGCGACTGGCTTACGCCTATAGGAGTGGACCTATGCGCACCGCACCTCTGCTGCTGTGGAACGCCGGTGACCTCCGATGGATCTCACGGCCTATCATGCCGACTGGGTCCGGGCCGAATAGCCAGACACGCCGCCTTAAACGACGTCATCTGGCGCGCGCTTTCCAAAGCTGGCATCCCTTCCAGGAAAGAACCGGTCGGATTGACTCGTTCCGATGGCAAACATCCTGACGGCCAAACGCTCATCCCATGGGAGAACGGAAAATGTCTAACTTGGGATGTAACAGTCATCGACACCCTGGCAAGCTCATACAGAGCCGTGGCTGCTCAATCTTCAGGCGGTCCGTCGGAAATAGCTGCCACAAGAAAAATCGACAAGTACGTCAACGCCCTACCAAACTATGCATTCGTTCCGTTGGCGTTCGAAACGCTAGGCCCTATAAACGTAGAGGGTCTAACTTTCATCAGACGAATCGGCCGTCTCTTGTCGCAGCTGTCAGGTGATCACAGAGAAACGTCATTCTTACTGCAGTTGATTTCAGTGACTATCCAACGATTCAACGATGTAGCCTTCCATGGGACGTTCTCGGAATTTCAACCGAAATCGGCATCATGCGGTGACGGCGGTTCTGTGCTCGATGACTTTCTCGGTCACGGGGGTGTTGACAGTAGTGATAATCAAATTGAAGATTTGTGCAGTGTAAAGTCATTGGCATGTTATACGCATGTGCAGAATCTTGATACGTCAGAATGTGAAAGAGACCAGTGTCGTCCGATCCACAACAGCGCCGCAGGCCTTGGTGATCCTTTGGTCGAGCAACGAGAATCACCAGAGAACAGCCTGGATTTTTCATGTGAAATTACTCATGAAAATAAAAAGAGAGCAGAAGTAATTGCCCAAAATCACCCAGAGGGGCTCGAATCGGCGGCCGTCTTGTCAGTCTTAAATCTAGCCCAGAGTCAACATGGCTGTTTGCCAATATCAACACGCAAACTATTTGTTGAAAACGACACGAATGAGAAAATGTCGAATGCAGTGGTTGGAGTCAGCGTTAACGACGTCGATCATCGTGAGTTCGTCACAACGTTTTCCGCTTTTCTTAAAAAGTCAGTTCCAATGGCAGTTCCATTCTCTAATACAAAGCTTCGATTTCCTGCCGGATTTCGAAACATTATCGAAGGATTTGCTCGCAAGGTTTTCCGAGATCAGTCTAACGACATCTTTGCCTACAGATCCACTTACTTCGACTGTTCACTGCAGATCAGAGCAGAAAGTGGTTACAATTCCGCTGAAGTCGTCGCAAAAGAAAAGAATTACACGTACAACAGTAGCGCTATTAAGAGAGCGAAACCGGCAGCGCAGTCGAGTTCAGACAACGAAGCTGTCGCCCTCAAAATCCAAACCAATTACAGTCAGAATTGCTCTAGAAAGATTACACAGGAGACGATACAGAACAGATCGGCCGTCAAAAATCAATCGGTGCTCCGAGGTCATCGAGACCGGAAGTCTATGGGACTCAAGGAAGAAGCGGAGACAACCGAATGGAGACGCTCAGCAAGGCTAATTTCATCACGCGAGCAGCATCAACAACCGGAGCAACAGCAACAGCTGGTGCTACAGCAACAGCAGCAGCAGCAGCAGCAGCAGCTACAACAACACGGAATTAGTTTCGACCATTTTCGCCAGAAATCAAGCAAATTGGTCGGATTTTTGGGGTCCCGAATGGAACTCTCTGAGATTGGGGAGAAGGTCTTCGAGGCGCAATGTATTCTGAAGCGCAGAACGCGAAAACGAAAATTCGAATACCTGGTGAAATGGAAAGGTTGGAGCAGCAAATATAATTCCTGGGAACCGGAGGAAAATATTCTGGACAGTGTGTTTATTGAAGAATTTCAAGAGGGTGGTAGAAAAACTAGGAGTGGAGAAAAAAGACTACAAAATAAAAAGTTTAAACCTCAAAAGAGAGCTGTCTTTATTAAGAGCGAAAGTGAAACTGAAACTGAAAGCGAAGAGGCACCTGCCTTGCCCAGACGACGTCGACCCAAACCTCATTAAATACTGTTAGGTTTAGGTTTAACGTTGTTCATTATAATTATTATCCTAATGAACGTGCATTTATCTAAAGGTTAACAATTCTTTAAAGTGGTGAATTGGTGAGCCGTAAACTCTAAAAATCTTTGCATCGGGTCCTTTTATCGGCCGCTGCATTAGGCCGCGTAAACCCTTAAGGCCGGGGGCTCTGTATGCTCGTGCCTATATGCGTGCTAGGGAACTCAGGCACTCGTAACAAGTCGGCTGTTGTCATGCTCTGTCAACAGAGCAGTATACAAAGTAAATGGATACTTATCGGTTATCCGCTACCATTTGTCTGTTATGTTAAATTTTACGACTTATCCTTCCCATAACAGTATCATAGGGATTAGTGTTTAGGTTTAGGTTTTTGCTGAGAGTTAAGATTATAAAATCAAACATTCATGACAAATAATAATAATAATAATAATAATAATAATAACAATAATAATAATAATGTGATTTTAAGTGGTATAGGAGGCTAAGTAAGCCTGTGTGAAAACCACTGATGTAACCATCTGCATTCAATAACCTAGTTTTTCTAGATAGCCTTTGAATCCGTTTACTGTTTCAACAGTCACTCCCACCTCGTCCAAACTGTTCCATTTGTCCACAACCCTTGCACTAAAAAAGTTTTTCTTTCTTGGACCAACCCTTTGCTTAAACAATTTGCACTTGTGGCCTCTTGTGCTGCTATAGTGTGCCAATGTAAAGATTCGATCATATGGCACATCTACTTTCCCAGTCATTATTTTGTATGTTTCTATCAAATCCCCTCTCTCTCTTCTCCTTTCTAATGTTGTCAGTCCACAATATTGAAGTCTTTTTTCGTAGCTTAAATTATGGCACCCATTGACCATCTTCGTTGCTCGTCTTTGCACTTTTTATAAAAGTTCTATATCTTTTTTCAAGAATGGATTCCAAGCCTGAACACAGTATTCTAGATGAGGCCTTACTAATGACATATAAAGTTTAAAGATTATCTCTTTGTCACGACTCACAATTGTCCTTTTCACCATTCCCAACATTTGGTTTCCCTTTTTTGCTGCCTCCATGCATTGGTGAGATGGATTCATACTTCTATGGATGATTATCCCCAAGTCTCTTTCTTTTTCTGTTGTGGTTAGAACCTTTCCCCCTAAAGAATATTCATTACCATTATTAGACTTCCCAACATGCATTACAGAACATTTATCAATATTGAAAAGCATCTGCCAGTCCACAGACCACTGAAACAATTTCCTTAGATCTTCTTGTAAAATTTTTGCATCATCCTCCGAGTCTATATTTCTGCATAACTTTGTATCATCGGCAAACTTTGAAATTTTGGACAGTAATCCTTCATCGATATCATTTATATATATTAGAAAAAGCAATGGCCCAAGCACTGAGCCCTGAGGCACTCCACTGATAACTCTTGCCCATTGCGAATGGCCTCCCCTAATGCCAACCTTCTGTCTTCTTCCCTTCAACCAAATTTTAATCCATCTGAGAATATTGCCCCTTATACCACAGGACTTCAGTTTGGCAGCCAGCCTTATGTGGGGTACTTTATCAAAAGCTTTGGCAAAATCTAAATATATTATGTCTACTGCCTTGCCCTTGTCTAGCTTATCAAAAACCTCCTCCAGAAAGTCCAACAGGTTGGTCAAGCATGAACGCCCCTTTGTAAATCCATGCTGACTATCTTTAACAATTTTATGCCTTGTCAAATGTTCCAAAATGCTTTCTTTCAGTATTTTTCCCATAACTTTACCGATTACAGATGTTAGGCTCACTGGTCTGTAATTGCTTGGTTCACTTCGTTTTCCCTTCTTGAACAGTGGGCTGACTAATGCGTCTCTCCAGTCTTGTGGTACTACTCCAGTTCTGAGTGATTCATTGATTATCAAAGCAATTGCATGTCCTATTTCATTTCGAACCTCGTAAAGAAACTTTGGATGTAAGCCATCTAATCCTGGGCTCTTGTCTGTCTTTAAATTGGTCAAAACCTTGATAACACATCCTTTTGTACACACTATATCTGTTAACATTTCTTCTTCATTTCTATAAAACACAATTTTGGCTTCTGGCATAGTATTTGTATTTTCCTCTGTAAATACTGAACAAAAATAGTTATTTAGAATCTGTGCAGTTTCTACATCGTCTGCCATTGCACATCCTGCGCTGTCCAAGAGGGGACCGATGGTGTCCTTTCGTCTCAACTTTCTATTACAATATTTGTAGAAACTTTTACTGTTCTGTTATATATTTTTTGCTAATCTACCTTCAAAATTTGCAATAGCCATCTTGTTAGTAACTGCTGATGCTTTTCTTTTCTGAGTATACTGTTCCTCCAAGATCTTGAGTCTGTGCTGATTCTGCACATTTCCTTTACTTGCTAATCTGAGTTTACTTAGTTTCCTCCACGCTTTGTTTTCGCTCTTTTTTTTGTTGCACTTCTCTTGTTATCCAAGGAAGTTTGTTATCAATTTTCTTCTGTTTAGGAATGGTCAATTCTATGACTTTGGACATACATTTGGTAAATATGCTCCAGCCTTCCTCTGAATGGTAGCAGATAACCGATAAGTACCAGTAAATGTATCATTTTCTTTCGTTTGAGTTTTACAAAGCAGAAGGCCAGTATTTATCCTATTACACTATCAGTTGGCGCTGGCAATTTCATGCTATGTTATTTACAAATGATCTAGATTAAGTTATTTTGACATTGTCGTTAACGGCTTATTCTTTGCATGCATGCTGGCTTTCACAATTTTAATACCGTATCAGCCATGAACCTAGGCAAAAAAGCATACATGCAAAATTTCTCGACAGAAAGGTAAAACTAAAATCACTTCCGTACCTGCTCTGTTGAAATCATCGTGTCTAAGACCTTCCAATTGAATGTGGAATCCATTTCCATCAGCATTCGGTATGATCGGTAAATCAGCCAAAATCCTGTCAAAGAATGAAGAGTCGACAGAGTGGCATACAGTAGATACGGAATTCATTTCCATAAAAGACCGATAACATTCTATTATAAAAGAAACTGTTCCCAAGTATCCATCAGCATTCGGTATGATCGGTAAATCAGCCAAAATCCTGTCAAAGAATGAAGAGTCGACAGAGTGGCATACAGTAGATACGGAATTCATTTCCATAAAAGACCGATAACATTCTATTATAAAAGAAACTGTTCCCAAGTATCAGCAGATGCGAAATCTAACCTAGATTTATTCGAGAATAGGGATGTCAATTTTACTATGCCATCATTTGCAGAACTTAATCCTGTCTTTTAATCAATGAAGACAATCATGCCAACACTGGATGTCTCACCGACGTTATAATTTATTTCCATTTTCTCCTGATGATCCGCTATTATTATTAATATTAATATTAATATTAATATTAATATTAATATTAATATTAATTAATATTATTATTATTATTATTATTATTATTATTATTATTATTATTATTATTATTATTATTATTATTTGTCAACAGAGTGAATAATCAAGGCGAGGTGAATTGGCAGTTAAGGAAAATTCCACGTTCATCTTGATTTATGACATTTTCTACACAAATCCTAGATTCGCTTTGCAATTCACTTTGCCTTGATTAAACGCTCTGTTGGTCAATGTTTCGTTTTAGACTCATCGGTTGCTGATTAACATTCAGGAAAGGAAGAGAGTTTCATGTTTGGTCAACAAGAATTTGTCAACCAATTCGCAAAATGTAGAAGCTTAAAGTTTGTCGATTGAACCAAAATGAATACCGTACTCCGTTGTTAAATGTTAAGAATGAAATAAACATACCCTTGATATTCCTTTGATATTCGGAATTCTTCCTCCATGATACCGAACTAAAAGGTAGAACGACCGCAAAGCTAACATCTGTACACCTGTGGCCATTCAGTACAAAAGGTTTCAATAGTTCAAAGATCGTGTTAAAGTAATAAGTTCACACACACACACACACACACACACACATATATATATATATATATATATATATATATATATATATATATATGTGTGTGTGTGTGTGTGTGTGTGTGTGTGTGTGTGTGTAGAGGCAGAGGTGTGTCTGTCACACACCAGGCAGCAAACTCAGTAAAATCGTGACGTTAATCTACGCTGTAGAACTAAAAGATAGAACTATCGCTTCAATGGTTCAAAGATCGCGTTCAGTCACCTAACATGTATTTATCGACCGCTCAGGCGAACGTGTGTAGACCTACTTTGCCGCCCTGGTCTTCAAGCCTCTTAACGTAATATCGTTGGACTTTGTTCAGTCTCGTACCACGTTTTTATGCGACGTGTGTAGTTAAGAGATATCTATGGATTGAATATCAACATTTTAAAAAGACTCGTAAGTTATGCTTAAAAAAACCTTCAAGCGGAAAATTTGAATCTTCAGTAGTCCATGTCTTAATCGCTACTTAGCAATGGAGCTACATAAACTCGAACCTGAGCAGTATGATGAGTTAATATGCGTGCTTTTGTTTTGTGTGTGAATGCTTGTGCACCGCTTCATTTAGCGGTGCATTCGAAAGAACACGTTTGCCTGATGAAGGAGAAAAAGCTGTCCGATTTCTCGATCAATAAAATCTTTGTAATAGGGCTGTAGCTTATCGAATACTGGCCCGTCAAAGCCGAATTCCGGCAATTTTCACAAATCCGGCTCCTGCCGCGGCCAAATTCTGGCCAGATTTGTGCTGCCTGGCCGTGCCTGTGCATGGGAATTTTCTTGACAGTTTCACCGTGAGTACTAACTGCAGTTATACGTTCAACATTTTAATTACATATATTAACGAGTAAGGAATAATTGTTATTATTACGATAAGTCTAACAGCAAATACAATAATTTATTAACGGAGTTAGTACAAAGTTGAACAGTCAATTTAATTACGTACCACTAAGGTGCCAGTCAGGTTTTGCAGTTCAACTCCGATATTGTAAATTCGGTGTGGCAGGTAGAGTGGACTCTAGGCACAATTCACTCTACACTGTAGGTACCATCACACCTAGGTACAATGTACTATGTCTTATTATATAATTCTCGATGTCTGTCGCGTCTGTTCGTCCGTCCGCAACACGGCGGGTATTGCAAGACGCTGTTGTCATGGACAACCAAATATTGTTTAATCAAAAATGTATTAAAATCAACGGAGCGTTTAACGAAGCGTCTTAATTGCAGCTTAAACCCGCGTCCCCCTTCCCTCACCCCATCCCTCTCCCAATCGCCCAGGCCCCAACCAATTCCCGCCCCGGCCCCAAACCCCCTTACCCTTCCCTCTCCCCATCCCTCTCCTAACCCTAACCCTAACCCCCTTCCCTCTCCCCATCCCTCTCCCAATCGCCCCAGCCCCAACACATCCCCACCCAGGCCCCAACCCATACCTGTCCCACCCCTACCCCACAGGCCCCAAACCCCCGTTCCCATTCCCTCTCCCAACCCCTTCCTTCTCCCCAAACCTCTCCTAATCGCCCCAGGCCCCAACCCATACCTGCCCCTGCCTACCCCACAGGCCCCAAACCCCGTTTCCATTCCCTCTCACCATCCCTCTCCCAACCCCCATTCCTCTCACCATCCCTTTCTCAATCGGCCCGGCCCCAAACCATCACCGCTCCACCCTACCCCCACCGGCCCCAAACCCCGTTCCCAAACCTACGGCCACAAACCCCGTTCACAAACCTACACAACGCTGCTCCGAAAACCCGTACAACCCACTTTCCTCCTCCCAAATCTCCCTTCCCTCTCCCAATGCCCTGCCCCCCGTTATTATATATATATTTACTCATTCCTAACCTCAAACCCTATTTTTTAAAAATTTAACCCCTCAAGTGGGGATTAAATTTTCAGACGCCGTCACCGTACTGGGGATTTAATTTTTGGAAAAGCGTTATTCAGAAATGATTGCTGTAACGTTTTAAATTTGCTATATCTCAGGCTATGTAGGAGCTAAAAAGATAAGGTTTGCACCATTGTTTAGATTCTTTATTTTTCTTTCTAACCGTCCGTGCTAAACAAAAAAATTTGGGGGTAGAGTCCACTTTACGGCCTAAAATATCACCCTCTCCCCCAAAATATTTTTATAGCCCCTAGCAAAATATTTTCAGCGGTAACCCCACTTTGGTCAGCGGCAAAGTTATAAAGGGATGTCAGAGGAACAAAATAAACCAAAAAGTTTGAAAATCGGTTGACATTTGGCAAAGATCTATCAATTCTAACCCGATGACCTCAATGTTTGAACATAAGTATTATATCGGTGAATTTCGCAAAAGTTTTGAATTCCGAGAAAGTTTCCTAATTTTTTGAATTTGCTATATCTCAGGCTATATAAGAGCTAAGAAGATGAGGTTTGCACCATTGTTTAGCTTTTTTATTCTTCTTTCTAACCCTCCGTGCAAAACCAAAAATTCAGCGTTCACGAGCTTTCCGACAATAAAGTGAGAATGAGGAGCAGGCTATTGCTCGGCGTGCAAAAGCAGCACAGCAAACAAGAGAATCAAGCACTGCATTTCGTTCGACTCTGCCAAATCATTACACTAACGTTGACTATCAAGTTTCAGAAAATTCATGCGAATGGGCGTTAACTCGGTTGAAGGAGAAGGCGGCGAGTTAAGGACAATTAATTGCGCAAAATGCTATTGCATTTGCGCAAAATCGGGTGGTAAAACAGCCAATCTTCCCCGTCATTTTTGACGGGTAAACACCTAGTATATATATATATATTATGCCCTCGGTACTTCATTCCAGAGGGACTTATGATAAAAAAATTGTCCGGAGACATGAAATTATAGTGTGCTAGCTCTCGTTCGGCTGCAGATTTAAATATATATATATATATATATATATATATATATATATCTGCTTGTATGTTTGATTCACGCTGCTTTCACTTTCTTTGTATGCTTTACTTTAGGCTAGCAACCTAATCAGATAATTGCGCTATTGCCATGAATAACCCTAGTTGCTCTTTCCTGAAGAAACAGTCAGGGTTATTTCTAGGATTATCAATTTGGGGGTGTCGGTATATTTTGGGGATCCCCGCCGAAAGAGTCTGACAAGCAAAAAAAGGTCATCTCGGGTTCAGATTGGGGGGGTGACGGTCTCAGATTGGGGAGATGTTGGGGGTGTAAAAATATCCCTGAGCACCGTTAAGCCTGGAATTTGATACACAACAGTTTCAAATTCGTTTATACTATGCTACTTCAGGTACAAGTTCTGTTGTTACAATCGGTACATTGCTACTTTCTAAGTAAAAACCTATCTTTTAACAACAGTATAACAATCCCATGTGGCCTATGTCGCCATTTGCAAAATCTTTAAATTTTAAATTTGCCGCTCCCCCTAAAGTTTGCCGAAGTTTGCCGCCTTCGCTAAAAATTCCATGACAAGCAAAAAAGGTCACCATCGCTTCTAAAATTTTCCGCCCATTGGAAATTTGCCACCCCTTTTAAAGTTTGCCGCCTTCACTCAATATACAATGATGACAAGTTGACAAGCAAAAAAGGTCGTCCTTCCAAAATTTGCCGCCCTCAGTTGTGTGCCGCCCATGGCTAAAGTTTTAAAGGCTAGCCATTGGCACGCTACGCCTCTGAATGCAATTTTTGATCTTGCAACGGAGCAGTAGCGTTTGATAGCAAGAGTTCTTTAGACTTTTCTTCCGTGCCATACACCAAGGACTTTTAAATAGATTTCCTGCCGGGCCTGAGGAAATATACATGCGCATATACAATCTATGCGAACAATACAGTTACCGACTAGAGTTCGGAAAGCAAATTGACTAAAAATCGCACTGAAATATACCATAGGTATAGCGCCTTTTCGAAGTATTGCCATGCATTCATTTCTGAGTCGATACCAGTGTAATAAGCGAGACCCCGAAATCAACGGAAAGCCGTTTCGAAACGACGACGTCCACCGCTATCAACTTGGTTTTCGTGGGTCTTGAATCTTGATTAAGAGTTTCGTAATTTCTTCGGCTGCTGTTGGTTGTGTATGTGTAGAGGTGTTAATGCGCAGTTACTACACATTTACTCAGGAGACATAGCTCATTGACTGAATGTCATGGTGGAGTGGAAAGCACCTAGTTCTTTCCAATGTCAGTGGCCTGGTTTTAAAAACAGTGAAATACTTCGGCATCACATCCCACAGCCACAGGTACACAAAAGTATGTGCGAAATTATTGTATGACAGATTGGCATATGTCACGGTTGTACCTATTGCTAGCTTTTGCAAGGAAACATGGTAGGTCTTTTTGATGAATGCATCCTACACCTAGGCTGGTTATCGTTAGGCGTCGCAGCTACACTTTTAATTAAAACTAAAAACTAACTGGCTGCATTTAGAATATAATACTGCAGAAATATACGAAATTTCATATGTTTGGCCCATGGGCTGTGAAAATATATAGCTTCTACTCAGTGTTGTATGAAGTACTGAGTTTGAGTACTCAAGTAAAAGTACAAGTATTATGTCATTTTTTTACTTAAGTAAAAGTAAAAAGTACCTATAAAAATAGTTACTCAAGTAAAAGTAAAAAAGTACTCCTCAAAAAGTTACTTTTTAAGTAAAAAGTAAAAAGTACCGTGACAGACGGAATCATCAACAACTCCACATTATCATGCTAAATCACATTTTATTACTACTTTTAAGCAACATGCAGAAGCCTCAGCAGTCAACACGTACTCATTTACACCATTCACTGCATTAGCACAAATGCTGGTTTCACAAAGCCGTAGCTAGGGGGCAGGGTCAAGCTGTCCCGGGCGCCGTCCTCGAAGGCGCAATTTGCACACTAAGTCCTTAATTTTTCATACCACTTTCCTCCGGCGTGAAAATAACGTTGATAAGTAAAAAAAGGTCATCGCCGGTTTTCAGACTGTCACAGGTTAAAAATATGTTGTACGTTGCCGTGAAAACTCGGGTAAGCAAAAGAAGGCCATCACTGGAATTTAGGGGCGCAGAATTTATACCTTGCCCCGGGCGCCGACTGCTCTAACTGCGGCTCTGTGATTGCATGTAGGTCTAAGAAAGATCAAGTTTTCAAACAATCTGTCAGTCATACGTGTACGTTTGTTGGTCATTGTCAACCCTGTACGACTAAACACGGGAAGTTGTGAAGAATTAAACAGATACTCCAGTAAATGTATCGAAATTTGGCGATGAGAAATTTTACTTGTAACGAAACGTGAAAGACATAATGTAACGAAGTAAAAGTACTAATATTTGAATAAAAACTTACTTCGTTACAAGTAAAAAGTACTGGGTAAGTTGTGTACTTCGTTACAGTACGAAGTACTTAGAATTGTACTTAAGTAATGTAACGCGTTACTTTTACTTCGTTACCGCGCAACACTGCAAGTTCTACTTGAATGAATGACAAAACTTTTAATCTTTACAATAATTTGGTCATTCTCAGTTTGACAGAAAATGCCTGGCAGATACAAAACATTTAACCCTTTCACTACCGATTTAATTTTTTTAGCAAAAAAAATTTTTTGAAGTCAAAACTGAAGTAAATGGAAAGCTTTTAGACACCTAAGCACAATTTTTAATTAAAACAGTAATTAATTATATAATTATGGGTATGACTCCATATGGAGTCACTGGTGGTCAAAGGTCCCCATGACTCCATATGGAGTCATAGAGGTGTAACATTGAGTAATCAATAATAAAGATTGCTAATAAAGTTTGCAAGTTGTAGAACTACAGTGTTACTGTTGCTTAGCAATTATGTTTGCTAGAAACCAAATTCTGTCCCTGTGACACACATTGGCAGTCCCAGTTAATTCACCTAAGTCCACACAGCTGTGGCACAACTTGCAATAATGCTTTGGTTCAGAATGAAGGGAAATGCAGAACACTGTGACATCTGACTTCCCTTCTGGAATTATAGCATACTTCTTCTCTATTTTCTCTGTTATTTCATGCTCAGTTGAAGTGTTGAATACAGATGTAGAAGACATTGGAGGTTCACACTTGCAAACTAATATGGCCACTTCTGTTCATGAATCAGTGCTTCACCTGTCGTTTTTTAACTTGACCAAGTCAAGATGTGATATTCTTATGGTTTTCCTTTCACAGGCAAATGAGCATCCCAAAGGGATAATGACACCCAGGTCATGAGACATGGTTAAGGGATATGCGGGAAATTTCTCCGGGTGGAGAGACGGTGATTGTCAACAGAATTGATATACTGTAGTTGCATTGCGGCTGGTTGCCAGTCGGTGTTAAATTAGAATTGAAACCTTCAAGATATTGGCCTACATCAGAGCTCACTGTCTAACTCAAATAATTGCTTGCTCTCTGCCAACTCTTTAGCGGCAACTATATTACTCAAAACTTTTGAGGCAGGGACAGAGCTGAGGGAGCTTACGACTATCCCCCATATAGTCAGTAGTGGCTCCACAGGTGGGCCCGTGCCCCTGTTTAGTGCCTGGCCCCCCAGTGGCCCCCCTGTTGGGACCCTATACTTAATACTACATACCTAACAACAAATGGTTGGCCCCCATGATTAGAAGTTGACACCCCAACAGCCCCCCACTTGCCAAATCCTGGAGCCGCCACTGCCCATAATCCCTTGTCAGACTATATTGAATGTGCATGTCTGTCTTCTGTCCATTAGTGCAGGAACAAGAGGGACAGTGTCTTGGGAGGAAGGCCCTTGAACAGGCCACAGTAGTGGGGAGGTTCTTGCAGAGACATTTATAAAATTTTATCTAACAAATTCAAGATTTAAATCTGGTATTATGCTCAATTGGGGCGGCTGGGTCTCTGCCCCAAACCTCTCTAGGAGAACTTAAAACCTAAGGAACATTTTTTCAATTGGGGAGTGCCAAATGCCATGAAGTGTGCTGTCATGAAGTCTCAAAATATGCGCCAAATTTCAAGATTTGAATCTAATATTACCCCAAAATGTGTGGCCATGGCACACCCACTCCCCCCATTCTAGAACCCAGGCTATGCCACTGTCATACTCTATAGAGTCCATCTGGTGTACTACGTTATCAATAAGTCCTTCATTGACGGATTTCTCAAATATTTCTTAGAGAATAAAACTCTGTCTGAGATCTGCAGTTGGTGCTTTAGTTCCGTTCACAGCCATTGACTCCAAATGGCGTCATGCATAAAAACTCGTATTTCTAAAAGAGTTTTTAAAAAAATCATTCACGTTTTCGGTTGTGCATTCAATAATAATACATGAATGGTAGAATATTTTTCAAATCTAAAAAAATGCACTAAAAGTATTAAAAATTTGCTTGAATACTTAAAATAAATATTTTGCTCCAATGTGGTAACTTCAAATTAGCACAATGCCTCAATCAAAGAGGTTAGCTTGGTGCTAAAATGCCTATTTTAGACAAAATATGCATATTTTATGTATAAAATAAAATAATTGCTTGTACTTGCATTCTGGAGTTAGAAAATCACAAGTTTATACAATGACTCCATTTGGAGTCATTGGTAGTGAAAGGGTTAAGGCCGGTGTTGAGAATAAGCCTATAGAAGTCGCTGCAATAAGACTACCTAATGCAAAACACCACGCAGTGAAATCAGTTTTGCTTTTGTATAAATCTTCAACATCAGCATATTTTCTATTATACAGTAGTCCGATTTTTAGCAAATTCAAAATAAAGAAATATTGAATACAATTTTTATTTTTTTAAAATAAAGCGCAAATACGCAATAGAACGACAACAGTTCTTTGAGTCATATCACAAATTACTAAACTCGACTGGATTATAATATTCCAGCATTGCATGAAAAATGTCTGCGTTGTTTTTGATGGTATTGAAGAACAAAACGAATGGATTGGAAGGATCTTCCCACGTCTTCACGGTCAGTTGATCTCCAACGCGACATTCTCCCAAATGCGAAGCGTCAACGCTTTTCACGCAGTACGCGCAAATATCGCCCTTCAGTTTTGTGTAATATCCAGAGGCAGCAGCCTGCGCAGCGCATTCTGTGATGTAATCTAGATAGACGGATTGAGTAACGTGATCATTTTGGTCCATTTCTGTATTTCTTGGGATCAAATAACAATCGAAACATTTGCCGTGATCCAATGAAGGAAGCGTAAACCTTCGAGCACTGGGTAGATTGCTGTGAGAGAGCATACGCTCAAACTCCAGACGCTTCGTTGAAGAATATAAATTCTCTGGTCTTCTAGTTTTCATGTTCACCTGTACAAGTGTTTTGTGCACTGAAGCCAGTATTTGACCCGATTTCATTTCTGTAAGATTTTGGTAGAGTGTGTATGAAGATTTCCCTACATTCGAGAGTTTTGTCGTTATTACTATTTTAGTGGACAGATTTACTGATTTGTGAAACTCCTTTGAAATTTGCATTTTGTGTCCGACTACAAAACGACTGACCCTCCCTAGGTTCGAATCTAACTCATGCGCTGGGAAAATGATGCCTCTAGTTATTTCAAAATATCTGCTTATCTTCTTTATATTTATCCAACCTGAAATTAAACAAAATGACAATTACAATGCGAGAACATTTTAGTGTTTAAAAAATTTAGTTGCATTGATGCGATAAAGAGAGTAAATCAATTTAACAAGAAATGAATGAAATCTGCCAACTTCAGACATGGGAACCTCTCTTGCAACTTTAATGCTCGTGAGAACTAAAACGAAAAAACGTGATTACAGCAATAAATACCCTTATTTCAACTAATTTCGGGAAATCAGTTAAGATAAGGACAGACCAGATAGATAAAAATTCTAAAAGGAATTAATCAGATTCGAAACTTAAATATCTCGTTTACCTACTCAACAAATCAGACTTTAAAAACAAGATACACGAGTCAAGTGATCAGATACATTATACAGCAAAAATCACGAAACGAAGAACTTTCCCATCACTTTCAGCGATAGATTAATTATGTGCTAACGCCATTATCCATAGATTCTCGAGATACATTCACCGTCGTATACAGTGGCGTGGCAGCCATATGGACAACCTGGCCAAATGCCAAGGGCCCCCGACCTGCAAAGGGCCCCCAACCCTATGTTCAAACAAATTTTTCTCGCAAAGTTGTAAAGTTGTCAGATCGAAAACCGAACAAGCAAAAAGGTCGTCAACGTTTTCGCAAACTTGTCAGATCGTCTCTGGAAAGGGCCCCTGCCCGTTTTTCGCCAAGAGCCCCGAGCATGTTGCTACGCCACTGCCGTCATAGGGTTAGATTCTCTTCCTCTCGAACTCGAACTATTCCTACGTGTTCCGCTTTTTTGCAAAATTTTTGATGTTGAGATTAATTAAATTTCACGCTCAATCTATTCCTAGCGAGAGATTCCCCCAGAAGCGAGGTGCCACTTACAGAAGTGAAATCGTGTGAAATAAGAAAAACGTAGAATTAGTGAATACAGAGAGTGAATTGACAAAAATTGCACGTCCTGAGTTATCAACCTCTAATCATCTCAGCTAGGTTGAAAGTATTTAGGCCTACTGTTAGATATGATAAGGAACTGTGGCGTAGCCAGGATTCCAGGATAGGCGACATTTCGACATTTTCGGCCCAAAAAATCTTAACGCGCCAAAAAGATCGTCGTCTCAAACGCACGCTTTAGGGTCTGGTGGGTTGTCCTCGGTCTAATGCTAAACCACCTCCACCTCCCAATTGCTCAACGGTTTTCGACGCATCTCACGACCGGACCAGATCCGAATCGGGGACCGGGTCCCCGGGACTACTCCAATGATGATGAATGTTTATTCAGAATGTCTGGCATTACATCTATAATATTAAGATCCTTGTTCTGTATGTCTCTCTGTTACCTTCAAGCGTTATGAATGGTTGGCTGTATGAGCGTTCTGATTGGTTGGCTGTGTGACGTTCTCAAAGTTCTCATTCGTTACCCTCAAGCGTTCTGATTGGTTGGCTGGGTGAGCGTTCTGATTGGTCGTTCTTGAACCTTAAGCGAACGGCCACGCGAAGCGTTTGACGAAGCGTACATTGCAGCGTCATAATGTGTACAACGTCGCGATGCGTTGGTGGGCGAATCGAAGACGACGTTGCTATTGGAAACTTCGAAGAAGCGTTTGACGAAGCGTACGTTCAATTGTTCATTGCAGCGTCATAATGTGAACAACGTCGCGATGCGTTGGTGGGCGTAGCTCGAGGAAGTTGCGCAATTTTAACGTACACAAAAATACGTGTACAGCGTCACAAATGGTCACAGTTGCGTGATTTTAACGTACATAGGCCTAATTGTTACGTGGCGCAGAGCTTGGCTAGGTGGCGTATGTACATCATTGAAACGTTGTTCAGCATGAATTCAATGATTGGGTTTTAGTATTATCCTGCACTGCGAGCGAAGCGAGCGCGAGCGAAGCGAGCATCTTTCTATTAAAAAGAATCGTTCTGCTTAATTTGCTCTTCTTTTAACGCTGTCGAATTTTTAACATATTTGAATCAAATACAATCGATAATGGACCTATCTTTTACACAAAATGTCTTACAGTGTGTCACTGCTTCATCGACACCTCGGTGCTCCTGCAGTAACTTACAGTCGCCCGTATTCGCAAGGCAGGTCTTAGGGCAATGCGAGCGATGCAGCGTATTCACTATTGAGTCCCGCCCGCATGCGCTTCTGTTCATGTTTTACTGAGAACGGCGTTTTTTGCTGCTGAATGCTTTAAAATGGTGAACTGGTGAGCCATAAACTCTAAAAAAATCTTTACATCGGGTCCTTTTATCGGCCGCTGCATTTGGCCGCGTAAACCCTTAAGGCCGGGGGGAGGCTCTGTATGCTCGTGCCCATATGCGTGCTCGGGAACTCAGGCACTCGTAACAAACCGGCTGTTGTCATGGCTCTGTCAGCAGAACAGTATACAAAGTAAATGTATCGTTTTCTTTCGTTTGAGTTTACAAAGCAGAAGGCCGGTATTTATCCTATTACACTATCAGTTGGCGCTGGCAATTTCATGCTATGTTATTTACAAATGACCTAGATTAAGTTATTTTCACATTGTCGTCAACGGCTTATTTTTTGCATGCATGCTGGCTTTCACAATTTTAATACCGTATCAGCCATGAACCTAGGCAAAAAAGCATACATGCAAAATTTCTCGACAGAAAGGTAAAACTAAAATCACTTCCGCACCTGCTCTGTTGAAATCATCGGGTCTAAGACCTTCCAATTGAATGTGGAATCCATTTCCATCAGCATTCGGTATGATCGGTAAATCAGCCAAAATCCTGTCAAAGAATGAAGAGTCGACAGAGTGGCATACAGTAGATACGGAATTCATTTCCATAAAAGACCGATAACATTCTATTATAAAAGAAACTGTTCCCAAGTATCAGCAGATGCGAAATCTAACCTAGATGAATTCGAGAATAGGGATGTCAGTTTTACTATGCCATCATTTTCAGAACTTAATCCTGTCTTTTAATCAATGAAGACAATCATGCCAACACTGGATGTCTCACCGACGTTATAATTTATTTCCATTTTCTCCTGATGATCCGCTATTATTATTAATATTAATATTAATATTAATATTAATATTAATATTAATATTAATATTAATATTATTATTATTATTATTATTATTATTATTATTATTATTATTATTATTATTATTATTATTATTATTTGTCAACAGAGTGAATAATCAAGGCGAGGTGAATTGGCAGTTAAGGAAAATTCCACGTTCATCTTGATTTATGACATTTTCTACACAAATCCTAGATTCGCTTTGCAATTCACTTTGCCTTGATTAAACGCTCTGTTGGTCAATGTTTCGTTTTAGACTCATCGGTTGCTGATTAACATTCAGGAAAGGAAGAGAGTTTCATGTTTGGTCAACAAGAATTTGTCAACCAATTCGCAAAATGTAGAAGCTTAATCAAAGGTTGTCGATTGAACCAAATGAATACCGTACTCCGTTGTTAAATGTTAAGAATGAAATAAACATACCCTTGATATTCCTTTGATATTCGGAATTCTTCCTCCATGATACCGAACTAAAAGGTAGAACGACCATAAAGCTAACATCTGTACACCTGTGGCCATTCAGTACAAAAAGGTTTCAATAGTTCAAAGATCGTGTTAAAGTAATAAGTTCCACACACACACACACGCACACACACACATATATATATATATATGTATATATATATATATATATATGTGTGTGTGTGTGTGTGTGTGTGTGTGTGTGTGTGTGTGTAGAGGCAGAGGTGTGTCTGTCACACACCAGGCAGCAAACTCAGTAAAATCGTGACGTTAATCTACGCTGTAGAACTAAAAGATAGAACTATCGCTTCAATGGTTCAAAGATCGCGTTCAGTCACCTAACATGTATTTATCGACCGCTCAGGCGAACGTGTGTAGACCTACTTTGCCGCCCTGGCCTTCAAGCCTCTTACGTAATATCGCTAGACTTTGTTCAGTCTCGTACCACGTTTTTATGCGACGTGTGTAGTTAAGAGATATCTATGGATTGAATATCAACATTTTAAAAAGACTCGTAAGTTATGCTTAAAAAAACCTTCAAGCGGAAAATTTGATTCTTAAGTAGTCCATGTCTTAATCGCTACTTAGCAATGGAGCTACATAAACTCGAACCTGAGCAATATGATGAGTTAATATGCGTGCTTTTGTTTTGTGTGTGAATGCTTGTGCACCGCTTCATTTAGCGGTGCATTCGAAAGAACACGTTTGCCTGATGAAGGAGAAAAAGCTGTCCGATTTCTCGATCAATAAAATCTTTGTAATAGGGCTGTAGCTTATCGAATACTGGCCCGTCAAAGCCGAATTCCGGCAATTTTCACAAATCCGGCTCCTGCCGCGGCCAAATTCTGGCCAGATTTGTGCTGCCTGGCCGTGCCTGTGCATGGGAATTTTCTTGACAGTTTCACCGTGAGTACTAACTGCAGTTATACGTTCAACATTTTAATTACATATATTAACGAGTAAGGAATAATTGTTATTATTACGATAAGTCTAACAGCAAATACAATAATTTATTAACGGAGTTAGTACAAAGTTGAACAGTCAATTTAATTACGTACCACTAAGGTGCCAGTCAGGTTTTGCAGTTCAACTCCGATATTGTAAATTCGGTGTGGCAGGTAAGTGGACTCTAGGCACAATTCACTCTACACTGTAGGTACCATCACACCTAGGTACAATGTACTATGTCTTATTATATAATTCTCGATGTCTGTCGCGTCTGTTCGTCCGTCCGCAACACGGCGGGTATTGCAAGACGCTGTTGTCATGGACAACCAAATATTGTTTAATCAAAAATGTATTAAAATCAACGGAGCGTTTAACGAAGCGTCTTAATTGCAGCTTAAAACCGCGTCCCCTTCCCTCACCCCATCCCTCTCCCAATCGCCCAGGCCCCAACCAATTCCCCTTGGCCCCAAACCCCCTTACCCTTCCCTCTCCCCCCATCCCTCTCCTAACCCTAACCTAACCCCTTCCCTCTCCCCATCCCTCTCCCAATCGCCCCAGCCCCAACACATCCCCACCCAGGCCCCAACCCATACCCGTCCCACCCTACCCCACAGGCCCCAAACCCCGTTCCCATTCCCTCTCCCAACCCCTTCCTTCTCCCCAAACCTCTCCTAATCGCCCCAGGCCCCAACCCATACCCGCCCGCCTACCCCACAGGCCCCAAACCCCCGTTTCCATTCCCTCTCACCATCCCTCTCCCAACCCCCCATTCCCTCTCACCATCCCTTTCTCAATCGGCCCGGCCCCAAACCATCACCGCTCCACCCTACCCCCACCGGCCCCAAACCCCGTTCCCAAACCTACGGCCACAAACCCCGTTCACAAACCTACACAACGCTGCTCCGAAAACCCGTACAACCCACTTTCCTCCTCCCAAATCTCCCTTCCCTCTCCCAATGCCCTGCCCCCCGTTATTATATATATATTTACTCATTCCTAACCTCAAACCCTATTTTTAAAAATTTAACCCCTCAAGTGGGGATTAAATTTTCAGACATAAATCACCATACTGGGGATTTAATTTTTGGAAAAGCGTTATTCAGAAATGATTGCTGTAACGTTTTAAATTTGCTATATCTCAGGCTATGTAGGAGCTAAAAAGATAAGGTTTGCACCATTGTTTAGATTCTTTATTTTTCTTTCTAACCGTCCGTGCTAAACAAAAAAATTTGGGGGTAGAGTCCACTTTACGGCCTAAAATATCACCCTCTCCCCAAAATATTTTTATAGCCCCTAGCAAATATTTTCAGCGGTAACCCCACTTTGGTCAGCGGCAAAGTTATAAAGGGATGTCAGAGGAACAAAATAAACCAAAAAGTTTGAAAATCGGTTGACATTTGGCAAAGATCTATCAATTCTAACCCGATGACCTCAATGTTTGAACATAAGTATTATATCGGTGAATTTCGCAAAAGTTTTGAATTCCGAGAAAGTTTCCTAATTTTTTGAATTTGCTATATCTCAGGCTATATAAGAGCTAAGAAGATGAGGTTTGCACCATTGTTTAGCTTTTTTATTCTTCTTTCTAACCCTCCGTGCAAAACCAAAAATTCAGCGTTCACGAGCTTTCCGACAATAAAGTGAGAATGAGGAGCAGGCTATTGCTCGGCGTGCAAAAGCAGCACAGCAAACAAGAGAATCAAGCACTGCATTTCGTTCGACTCTGCCAAATCATTACACTAACGTTGACTATCAAGTTTCAGAAAATTCATGCGAATGGGCGTTAACTCGGTTGAAGGAGAAGGCGGCGAGTTAAGGACAATTAATTGCGCAAAATGCTATTGCATTTGCGCAAAATCGGGTGGTAAAACAGCCAATCTTCCCCGTCATTTTTGACGGGTAAACACCTAGTATATATATATATATTATGCCCTCGGTACTTCATTCCAGAGGACTTATGATAAAAAATTGTCCGGAGACATGAAATTATAGTGTGCTAGCTCTCGTTCGGCTGCAGATTTAAATATATATATATATATATATATATATATATATATCTGCTTGTATGTTTGATTCACGCTGCTTTCACTTTCTTTGTATGCTTTACTTTGGCTAGCAACCTAATCAGATAATTGCGCTATTGCCATGAATAACCCTAGTTGCTCTTTCCTGAAGAAACAGTCAGGGTTATTTCTAGGATTATCAATTTGGGGTGTCGGTATATTTTGGGGATCCCCGCCGAAAGAGTCTGACAAGCAAAAAAGGTCATCTCGGGTTCAGATTGGGGGTGTCGGTCTCAGATTGGGGAGATGTTGGGGGTGTAAAAATATCCCTGAGCACCGTTAAGCCTGGAATTTGATACACGACAGTTTCAAATTCGTTTATACTATGCTACTTCAGGTACAAGTTCTGTTGTTACAATCGGTACATTGCTACTTTCTAAGTAAAAACCTATCTTTTAACAACAGTATAACAATCCCATGTGGCCTATGTCGCCATTTGCAAAATCTTTAAATTTTAAATTTGCCGCTCCCCCTAAAGTTTGCCGAAGTTTGCCGCCTTCGCTAAAAATTCCATGACAAGCAAAAAAGGTCACCATCGCTTCTAAAATTTTCCGCCCATTGAAATTTGCCACCCCTTTTAAAGTTTGCCGCCTTCACTCAATATACAATGATGACAAGTTGACAAGCAAAAAAGGTCGTCCTTCCAAAATTTGCCGCCCTCAGTTGTGTGCCGCCCATGGCTAAAGTTTTAAAGGCTAGCCATTGGCACGCTACGCCTCTGAATGCAATTTTTGATCTTGCAACGGAGCAGTAGCGTTTGATAGCAAGAGTTCTTTAGACTTTTCTTCCGTGCCATACACCAAGGACTTTTAAATAGATTTCCTGCCGGGCCTGAGGAAATATACATGCGCATATACAATCTATGCGAACAATACAGTTACCGACTAGAGTTCGGAAAGCAAATTGACTAAAAATCGCACTGAAATATACCATAGGTATAGCGCCTTTTCGAAGTATTGCCATGCATTCATTTCTGAGTCGATACCAGTGTAATAAGCGAGACCCCGAAATCAACGGAAAGCCGTTTCGAAACGACGACGTCCACCGCTATCAACTTGGTTTCGTGGGTCTTGAATCTTGATTAAGAGTTTCGTAATTTCTTCGGCTGCTGTTGGTTGTGTATGTGTAGAGGTGTTAATGCGCAGTTACTACACATTTACTCAGGAGACATAGCTCATTGACTGAATGTCATGGTGGAGTGGAAAGCACCTAGTTCTTTCCAATGTCAGTGGCCTGGTTTTAAAAACAGTGAAATACTTCGGCATCACATCCCACAGCCACAGGTACACAAAAGTATGTGCGAAATTATTGTATGACAGATTGGCATATGTCACGGTTGTACCTATTGCTAGCTTTTGCAAGGAAACATGGTAGGTCTTTTTGATGAATGCATCCTACACCTAGGCTGGTTATCGTTAGGCGTCGCAGCTACACTTTTAATTAAAACTAAAACTAACTGGCTGCATTTAGAATATAATACTGCAGAAATATACGAAATTTCATATGTTTGGCCCATGGGCTGTGAAAATATATAGCTTCTACTCAGTGTTGTATGAAGTACTGAGTTTGAGTACTCAAGTAAAAGTACAAGTATTATGTCATTTTTACTTAAGTAAAAGTAAAAGTACCTATAAAAATAGTTACTCAAGTAAAAGTAAAAAAGTACTCCTCAAAAGTTACTTTTTAAGTAAAAAGTAAAAAAGTACCGTGACAGACGGAATCATCAACAACTCCACATTATCATGCTAAATCACATTTTATTACTACTTTTAAGCAACATGCAGAAGCCTCAGCAGTCAACACGTACTCATTTACACCATTCACTGCATTAGCACAAATGCTGGTTTCACAAAGCCGTAGCTAGGGGCAGGGGTCAAGCTGTCCCGGGCGCCGTCCTCGAAGGCGCAATTTGCACACTAAGTCCTTAATTTTTCATACCACTTTCCTCCGGCGTGAAAATAACGTTGATAAGTAAAAAAAGGTCATCGCCGGTTTTCAGACTGTCACAGGTTAAAAATATGTTGTACGTTGCCGTGAAAACTCAGGTAAGCAAAAAGAAGGCCATCACTGGAATTTAGGGGCGCAGAATTTATACCTTGCCCCGGGCGCCGACTGCTCTAACTGCGGCTCTGTGATTGCATGTAGGTCTAAGAAAGATCAAGTTTTCAAACAATCTGTCAGTCATACGTGTACGTTTGTTGGTCATTGTCAACCCTGTACGACTAAACACGGGAAGTTGTGAAGAATTAAACAGATACTCCAGTAAATGTATCGAAATTTGGCGATGAGAAATTTTACTTGTAACGAAACGTGAAAGACATAATGTAACGAAGTAAAAGTACTAATATTTGAATAAAAACTTACTTCGTTACAAGTAAAAAGTACTGGGTAAGTTGTGTACTTCGTTACAGTACGAAGTACTTAGAATTGTACTTAAGTAATGTAACGCGTTACTTTTACTTCGTTACCGCGCAACACTGCAAGTTCTACTTGAATGAATGACAAAACTTTTAATCTTTACAATAATTTGGTCATTCTCAGTTTGACAGAAAATGCCTGGCAGATACAAAACATTTAACCCTTTCACTACCGATTTAATTTTTTTAGCAAAAAAAATTTTTTGAAGTCAAAACTGAAGTAAATGGAAAGCTTTTAGACACCTAAGCACAATTTTTAATTAAAACAGTAATTAATTATATAATTATGGGTATGACTCCATATGGAGTCACTGGTGGTCAAAGGTCCCCATGACTCCATATGGAGTCATAGAGGTGTAACATTGAGTAATCAATAATAAAGATTGCTAATAAAGTTTGCAAGTTGTAGAACTACAGTGTTACTGTTGCTTAGCAATTATGTTTGCTAGAAACCAAATTCTGTCCCTGTGACACACATTGGCAGTCCCAGTTAATTCACCTAAGTCCACACAGCTGTGGCACAACTTGCAATAATGCTTTGGTTCAGAATGAAGGGAAATGCAGAACACTGTGACATCTGACTTCCCTTCTGGAATTATAGCATACTTCTTCTCTATTTTCTCTGTTATTTCATGCTCAGTTGAAGTGTTGAATACAGATGTAGAAGACATTGGAGGTTCACACTTGCAAACTAATATGGCCACTTCTGTTCATGAATCAGTGCTTCACCTGTCGTTTTTTAACTTGACCAAGTCAAGATGTGATATTCTTATGGTTTTCCTTTCACAGGCAAATGAGCATCCCAAAGGGATAATGACACCCAGGTCATGAGACATGGTTAAGGGATATGCGGGAAATTTCTCCGGGTGGAGAGACGGTGATTGTCAACAGAATTGATATACTGTAGTTGCATTGCGGCTGGTTGCCAGTCGGTGTTAAATTAGAATTGAAACCTTCAAGATATTGGCCTACATCAGAGCTCACTGTCTAACTCAAATAATTGCTTGCTCTCTGCCAACTCTTTAGCGGCAACTATATTACTCAAAACTTTTGAGGCAGGGACAGAGCTGAGGGAGCTTACGACTATCCCCCATATAGTCAGTAGTGGCTCCACAGGTGGGCCCGTGCCCCTGTTTAGTGCCTGGCCCCCCAGTGGCCCCCCTGTTGGGACCCTATACTTAATACTACATACCTAACAACAAATGGTTGGCCCCCATGATTAGAAGTTGACACCCCAACAGCCCCCCACTTGCCAAATCCTGGAGCCGCCACTGCCCATAATCCCTTGTCAGACTATATTGAATGTGCATGTCTGTCTTCTGTCCATTAGTGCAGGAACAAGAGGGACAGTGTCTTGGGAGGAAGGCCCTTGAACAGGCCACAGTAGTGGGGAGGTTCTTGCAGAGACATTTATAAAATTTTATCTAACAAATTCAAGATTTAAATCTGGTATTATGCTCAATTGGGGCGGCTGGGTCTCTGCCCCAAACCTCTCTAGGAGAACTTAAAACCTAAGGAACATTTTTTCAATTGGGGAGTGCCAAATGCCATGAAGTGTGCTGTCATGAAGTCTCAAAATATGCGCCAAATTTCAAGATTTGAATCTAATATTACCCCAAAATGTGTGGCCATGGCACACCCACTCCCCCCATTCTAGAACCCAGGCTATGCCACTGTCATACTCTATAGAGTCCATCTGGTGTACTACGTTATCAATAAGTCCTTCATTGACGGATTTCTCAAATATTTCTTAGAGAATAAAACTCTGTCTGAGATCTGCAGTTGGTGCTTTAGTTCCGTTCACAGCCATTGACTCCAAATGGCGTCATGCATAAAAACTCGTATTTCTAAAAGAGTTTTTAAAAAAATCATTCACGTTTTCGGTTGTGCATTCAATAATAATACATGAATGGTAGAATATTTTTCAAATCTAAAAAAATGCACTAAAAGTATTAAAAATTTGCTTGAATACTTAAAATAAATATTTTGCTCCAATGTGGTAACTTCAAATTAGCACAATGCCTCAATCAAAGAGGTTAGCTTGGTGCTAAAATGCCTATTTTAGACAAAATATGCATATTTTATGTATAAAATAAAATAATTGCTTGTACTTGCATTCTGGAGTTAGAAAATCACAAGTTTATACAATGACTCCATTTGGAGTCATTGGTAGTGAAAGGGTTAAGGCCGGTGTTGAGAATAAGCCTATAGAAGTCGCTGCAATAAGACTACCTAATGCAAAACACCACGCAGTGAAATCAGTTTTGCTTTTGTATAAATCTTCAACATCAGCATATTTTCTATTATACAGTAGTCCGATTTTTAGCAAATTCAAAATAAAGAAATATTGAATACAATTTTTATTTTTTTAAAATAAAGCGCAAATACGCAATAGAACGACAACAGTTCTTTGAGTCATATCACAAATTACTAAACTCGACTGGATTATAATATTCCAGCATTGCATGAAAAATGTCTGCGTTGTTTTTGATGGTATTGAAGAACAAAACGAATGGATTGGAAGGATCTTCCCACGTCTTCACGGTCAGTTGATCTCCAACGCGACATTCTCCCAAATGCGAAGCGTCAACGCTTTTCACGCAGTACGCGCAAATATCGCCCTTCAGTTTTGTGTAATATCCAGAGGCAGCAGCCTGCGCAGCGCATTCTGTGATGTAATCTAGATAGACGGATTGAGTAACGTGATCATTTTGGTCCATTTCTGTATTTCTTGGGATCAAATAACAATCGAAACATTTGCCGTGATCCAATGAAGGAAGCGTAAACCTTCGAGCACTGGGTAGATTGCTGTGAGAGAGCATACGCTCAAACTCCAGACGCTTCGTTGAAGAATATAAATTCTCTGGTCTTCTAGTTTTCATGTTCACCTGTACAAGTGTTTTGTGCACTGAAGCCAGTATTTGACCCGATTTCATTTCTGTAAGATTTTGGTAGAGTGTGTATGAAGATTTCCCTACATTCGAGAGTTTTGTCGTTATTACTATTTTAGTGGACAGATTTACTGATTTGTGAAACTCCTTTGAAATTTGCATTTTGTGTCCGACTACAAAACGACTGACCCTCCCTAGGTTCGAATCTAACTCATGCGCTGGGAAAATGATGCCTCTAGTTATTTCAAAATATCTGCTTATCTTCTTTATATTTATCCAACCTGAAATTAAACAAAATGACAATTACAATGCGAGAACATTTTAGTGTTTAAAAAATTTAGTTGCATTGATGCGATAAAGAGAGTAAATCAATTTAACAAGAAATGAATGAAATCTGCCAACTTCAGACATGGGAACCTCTCTTGCAACTTTAATGCTCGTGAGAACTAAAACGAAAAAACGTGATTACAGCAATAAATACCCTTATTTCAACTAATTTCGGGAAATCAGTTAAGATAAGGACAGACCAGATAGATAAAAATTCTAAAAGGAATTAATCAGATTCGAAACTTAAATATCTCGTTTACCTACTCAACAAATCAGACTTTAAAAACAAGATACACGAGTCAAGTGATCAGATACATTATACAGCAAAAATCACGAAACGAAGAACTTTCCCATCACTTTCAGCGATAGATTAATTATGTGCTAACGCCATTATCCATAGATTCTCGAGATACATTCACCGTCGTATACAGTGGCGTGGCAGCCATATGGACAACCTGGCCAAATGCCAAGGGCCCCCGACCTGCAAAGGGCCCCCAACCCTATGTTCAAACAAATTTTCTCGCAAAGTTGTAAAGTTGTCAGATCGAAAAACCGAACAAGCAAAAAAAGGTCGTCAACGTTTTCGCAAACTTGTCAGATCGTCTCTGGAAAGGGCCCCTGCCCGTTTTTCGCCAAGAGCCCCCGAGCATGTTGCTACGCCACTGCCGTCATAGGGTTAGATTCTCTTCCTCTCGAACTCGAACTATTCCTACGTGTTCCGCTTTTTTGCAAAATTTTTGATGTTGAGATTAATTAAATTTCACGCTCAATCTATTCCTAGCGAGAGATTCCCCCAGAAGCGAGGTGCCACTTACAGAAGTGAAATCGTGTGAAATAAGAAAAACGTAGAATTAGTGAATACAGAGAGTGAATTGACAAAAATTGCACGTCCTGAGTTATCAACCTCTAATCATCTCAGCTAGGTTGAAAGTATTTAGGCCTACTGTTAGATATGATAAGGAACTGTGGCGTAGCCAGGATTCGAGGATAGGCGACATTTCGACATTTTCGGCCCAAAAAATCTTAACGCGCCAAAAAGATCGTCGTCTCAAACGCACGCTTTAGGGTCTGGTGGGTTGTCCTCGGTCTAATGCTAAACCACCTCCACCTCCCAATTGCTCAACGGTTTTCGACGCATCTCACGACCGGACCAGATCCGAATCGGGGACCGGGTCCCCGGGACTACTCCAATGATGTTGAATGTTTATTCAGAATGTCTGGCATTACATCTATAATATTAAGATCCTTGTTCTGTATGTCTCTCTGTTACCTTCAAGCGTTATGAATGGTTGGCTGTATGAGCGTTCTGATTGGTTGGCTGTGTGACGTTCTCAAAGTTCTCATTCGTTACCTTCAAGCGTTCTGATTGGTTGGCTGGGTGAGCGTTCTGATTGGTCGTTCTTGAACCTTAAGCGAACGGCCACGCGAAGCGTTTGACGAAGCGTACATTGCAGCGTCATAATGTGTACAACGTCGCGATGCGTTGGTGGGCGAATCGAAGACGACGTTGCTATTGGAAACTTCGAAGAAGCGTTTGACGAAGCGTACGTTCAATTGTTCATTGCAGCGTCATAATGTGAACAACGTCGCGATGCGTTGGTGGGCGTAGCTCGAGGAAGTTGCGCAATTTTAACGTACACAAAAATACGTGTACAGCGTCACAAATGGTCACAGTTGCGTGATTTTAACGTACATAGGCCTAATTGTTACGTGGCGCAGAGCTTGGCTAGGTGGCGTATGTACATCATTGAAACGTTGTTCAGCATGAATTCAATGATTGGGTTTTAGTATTATCCTGCACTGCGAGCGAAGCGAGCGCGAGCGAAGCGAGCATCTTTCTATTAAAAAGAATCGTTCTGCTTAATTTGCTCTTCTTTTAACGCTGTCGAATTTTTAACATATTTGAATCAAATACAATCGATAATGGACCTATCTTTTACAAAAAAATTTCTTACAGTGTGTCACTGCTTCATCGACACCTCGGTGCTCCTGCAGTAACTTACAGTCGCCCGTATTCGCAAGGCAGGTCTTAGGGCAATGCGAGCGATGCAGCGTATTCACTATTGAGTCCCGCCCGCATGCGCTTCTGTTCATGTTTTACTGAGAACGGCTTTTTTGCTGCTGAATGCTTTAAAATGGTGAACTGGTGAGCCATAAACTCTAAAAAAATCTTTACATCGGGTCCTTTTATCGGCCGCTGCATTTGGCCGCGTAAACCCTTAAGGCCGAAGGGAGGCTCTGTATGCTCGTGCCCATATGCGTGCTCGGGAACTCAGGCACTCGTAACAAACCGGCTGTTGTCATGGCTCTGTCAGCAGAACAGTATACAAAGTAAATGTATCGTTTTCTTTCGTTTGAGTTTACAAAGCAGAAGGCCGGTATTTATCCTATTACACTATCAGTTGGCGCTGGCAATTTCATGCTATGTTATTTACAAATGACCTAGATTAAGTTATTTTCACATTGTCGTCAACGGCTTATTTTTTGCATGCATGCTGGCTTTCACAATTTTAATACCGTATCAGCCATGAACCTAGGCAAAAAAGCATACATGCAAAATTTCTCGACAGAAAGGTAAAACTAAAATCACTTCCGCACCTGCTCTGTTGAAATCATCGGGTCTAAGACCTTCCAATTGAATGTGGAATCCATTTCCATCAGCATTCGGTATGATCGGTAAATCAGCCAAAATCCTGTCAAAGAATGAAGAGTCGACAAAGTGGCTTACAGTTGATACGGAATTCATTTCCATAAAAACCGATAACATTCTATTATAAAAGAAACTGTTCCCAACTATCAGCAGATGCGAAATCTAACCTAGATGAATTCGAGATTAGGGATGTCAGTTTAATATGCCATCATTTTCAGAACTTAATCCTGTCTTTTAATCAATGAAGACAATCATGCCAACACTGGATGTCTCCCCGACGTTATAATTTATTTCCATTTTCTCCTGATGATCCGCTATTATTATTATTATTATTATTATTATTATTATTATTATTATTATTATTATTATTAGTAGTAGTAGTAGTAGTAGTAGTAGTAGTAGTAGTAGTAGTAGTAGTAGTAGTATTTGTCAACAGAGTGAATAATCAAGGCGAGGTGAATTGGCAGTTAAGGAAAATTCCACGTTCATCTTGATTTATGACATTTTCTACACAAATCCTAGATTCGCTTTGCAATTCACTTCGCCTTGATTAAACGCTCTGTTGGTCAATGTTTCGTTTTACACTCATCGGTTGCTGATTAACATTCAGGAAAGGAAGAGAGTTTCATGTTTGGTCAACCAGAAATTGTCAACCAATTCGCAAAATGTAGAAGCTTAATCAAGGTTGTCGATTGAACCAAATGAATACCGTACTCCGTCGTTAAATGTTAAGAATGAAATAAACATACCCTTGATATTCCTTTGATATTCGGAATTCTTCCTCCATGATACCGAACTAAAAGGTAGAACGATTGCAAAGCTAACACCTGTTGACATTCAGTACAAAAGGTTTCAATAGTTCAAAGATTGTGCTAAAGTAATAAGTTCCACACACACACACACACACACCACACATATATATATATACGTATATATATATATATATATATACGTAACTAAGTATATATATAAGGCCCTCATAAAAAAGTATATATGGCATAAAAAAAAATATAAATATATATAAATATATATATATATATATATATGTATGTGTGTGTGTGTGTGTGTGTGTGTGTGTGTGTGTGTGTGTGTGTAGGGGCAGGGGGTGTCTGTCACACACCAGGCAGCAAACTCAGTAAAATCGTGACGTTAATCTACGCTGTAGAACTAAAAGATAGAACTATCGCTTCAATGGTTCAAAGATCGCGTTCAGTCACTTAACGTGTATTTATCGACCGCTCAGGCGAACGTGTGTAGACCTACTTTGCCGCCCTGGCCTTCAAGCCTCTTACGTAATATCGCTAGACTTTGTTCAGTCTCGTACCACGTTTTTATGCGACGTGTGTAGTTAAGAGATATCTATGGATTGAATATCAACATTTAAAAAGACTCGTAAGTTATGCTTAAAAAAACCTTCAAGCGGAAAATTTGATTCTTAAGTAGTCCATGTCTTAATCGCTACTTAGCAATGGAGCTACATAAACTCGAACCTGAGCAATATGATGAGTTAATATGCGTGCTTTTGTTTTGTGTGTGAATGCTTGTGCACCGCTTCATTTAGCGGTGCATTCGAAAGAACACGTTTGCCTGATGAAGAAGAAGAAGCTGTGTCCGATTTCTCGATCAACAAAATCTCTGTAATAGGGCTTTATCGAATACTGGCCGGGCAAAGCCGGATTCCGACCATTTTCACAAATCCGGCTCCTGCCTCGGCCAAATTCTGGCCAGATTTGTGTTGCCTGGCCGTGCCTGTGCATGGGAATTTTCTTTGACAGTTTCACCCTGAGTACTAACTGCAGTTATACGTTCAACATGTAATTACATTATTAACGAGTAAGGAATAATTGTTATTATTACGATAAGTCTAACAGCAAATACAATAATTTATTAACGGAGTTAGTGCAAAGTTGAACAGTCATTTTAATTATGTACCACTATGGTGCCAGTCAGGTCTTGCAGTTCAATTTCGATATTGTAAATTCGGTGTGGCAGGTAGAGTGGACTCTAGGCACAATTCACTCTACACTGTTGGTACCATCATACCTAGGTACAATGTACTCTAGTGTAGTTCGTGCCTATGCAAAATGTACTCTAGAGTACGCGATAACTGGCGGTAGCATGCACTTTAGAGTACGAACTAACTAGGCATGATGGACTCCAGGCACAAAGTACTGCAGAGTACATCATGATCATACCCAAGTACAACGTACTCTAGGTACTTCATACCTAGGCACAACGCACTCTAGAGTACATCATACCTAGGTGCAGTGTACTCTAGATGGGTCGACTGAAAATGCTGGACCGGAAAATGCCGGACTGGAAAATGTCGGACGAAATTTCAGGCGTGGAAAATGCAGGACTGGAAAATGGCGGACCAAATTTCAGAGGTGGAAAATGCATGACTGGAAATTGACGGACCTGTTATGTTGTGCCCATGTTATTTTATACTGTGTTATTATTTTTATACGGTTTGTCTCACATGAAAATACGCAAAACCCCTGATTTCTTAAGCGGTTTAGATCGTTGACCAACTTAGGCCGACTTTGGTGGTTGCCTGCAGTTGACCTTCCAGGTGCTCTATCTAGACTTCTATGGCGTATGCGAAGCAGTCTCTCATCAGTAATGACAATTTACTTGACTATAATTGGGGCGTAAATTCGGTCATTTTGTAGGTTAACTGGTGGAGCCACTGGGAAGAATTCTGTCCGGCGCATTACTCACGATGATCTGCATTTGAAGCGGCTGAAGAAACGCCATGTAGGCCACAGGAGTCGACTGCAGCCGATTGCCTACAGCTCGTTGGACGCGATCAGAGCAGTTGTTGCGCCAGAATTTGACTTTATCTTCTTCACTGACGAAGGGGTCAGGTATTCACGTGACGCACTGCTGATGTAGGAAATCCTTTCTGCTATAAGCTCTCTATGCATGGATTTTCCTACACCCCAGCAGGGGGTTACACCTCCGGGTTTGTTACAGACACCCCCCTGACCCTACACCCCTTCCCAGAGGTGGTGTTGGCTATCACCAAAACAGACTTATGTTAAAAACATTCATTTAAAATTCTAAAATGTCATCCATTTTCAGATTGACTCGTGTAGTCGTGGTCAACGTCTTCCTACTGGGTTAGTTTTGGTATTCACCATTCATTGTCGTGATTATCTCTGGAAGGTTTAGAATTTCGATGATTCGGAGTAGCCATGCAGTGCAATGTGCGCTGCTACCTTTAATTCATGTTTATATTCTATGGCACCTCTGCTTGGTTTTTTCATAGCAATTCTATGTTTGATGATGTTACGGAAAAAATTCAGCGATCTGCTACTTTACTTTTTGACTTGTATTTTTCTTTTCTGGGGCCAAGCATCGAACCCCCAACCCGCCGCCCAATTCAATTTCTCTGGGTCCAATGAGTCTAGATGAAACACTGGACATTGACACCCTCTGCAAGTATGGGACACCTCCACCCCGAAAGCAAATTCGTGGGAAAATGCCTTTCTCTATATGGTTACTGCTGCCAACTTACACAATGTAAACGAATAATTACGATGTGCTTTGTTTAATGACATACAGTTGCTACAAATAAAGCATGCTGCAAACAACCTGGACATAGGACATACACAACTACATTCCTGCCGAGTTTTATCGAGATTGGTCAAAAGTTGACAAAGTTATAGGCAAATTAGAAAGGGAGAGGGATTTATTGGACCACAGGATATATATATATATATATATATATATATATATATGCATATGCAGCATAAGGGTACGGGATTTATTTGACTACAGTGTATATATGTGTGTATGTACGGGTGTGCCACTGTGCCCTCGTATCTATATAACACTCTGTAGTTGATAATTTTAAAATCAAATCGTAGTGAACAAAACTCATTTTTGTAAAATTCAAACTTCTACCTAAATCTAATTACGTCCAGTCGCTTTCAATGCACTTCATGCGCTGTGCAACAATACCTTCGCGCGCGTCTATTCTTTAAAAAAATTTAGACTGAAGTAGTACTTATGTAGTCATACGGACTTTGGCATCTCTACAAGATTAACACACGTTCTCAAATTCCTTAATCATGAGTTCAGATACTGACCCTTTTACAGGCTCCGAGTCATATGTAGTCTGTGTTTTCATGCTCAACTAGTGCTCTATAATATGAATAAATATCAAAAAAGTAAATCGTCCTTTTGATTCTATACCACCGCATAATTCTGTATGTGTGCTTACTTCTCAACAAACATTGCTGTCAGAGGACAAACAGCCCAAGCATCCCGTCAACTCTGGGCACCGTTTGCGAGATTGAGAATGGAATAAATCGATCTAATTGAACTTTGGGTCAAACTAATCACCGTCGTTCGTTTTCTTCGGTGGTTTCTTCGGCGTCTGCGGCGGCGGCGGCCACTTTGCCTTCGGCGACGACCGTGTTCCGAGTTTCCCGCCGGTACGGGTAGTTTCGAGGTTGATGCCCCCCTGAGCGATGTCAGAGGGTGTCGCCGCCGCTGAGTCGGCGGAGGAGGAAGAACTCGCGACGACCTGTTGCTGGTCCTTGCGCGCGTCTCTCTGATCAGCGGGCGAGATTCTTGCACGGGTGGAAAGGCACGGAACAGGAGTTCTGGAATGATCGCTCGGTTTCTCCTCGGCGCCGTGCAAAGTGCCGTGACTAGTGCTGCGTCTGTACGTTGTCGCGACAACCGCTGCTTCCGTTTTTGTGTCACTTGTCTGCAGCACGATCGGTGGTTTGTCGACTTTTTCCGGCGCTGCTGGAAGGCCCATGTTGTATTCCGCAAACGATTTCGATTGTTTTCGTCGTTGAGTTCTCGGATCGGACGTCGCTTCTTCTTCTTCCGCTTCCTGTTTTCCTGTAATAATTCTCTTGAATGATCGCTGATTCGAGGAGCTGCTCTTGGAGGCCTTGAGATCCTGACAGAGGTCTTGACCGGACAACTGCTTGCTCTGCTGCGCCGGTTCTGCCGGAATTTTGAAAGAAACGCGACTTTCATGTCTACTACACTCTACAGGCTGACGATCAGCGGTTGCCCCTGGAGGCGTCAAGATACTTTGATGAGAATGGCCTTTATCGATCGCATGGCAAACAGCTTTAGCATCCATAGGAGCCAACCGACGACCACAACAACTCTCTTCTGCAGTTTTCACTTGTTGTTGTTGTCTTTGTGCTCGACTCTTACTGGTTTCATTGCTGTCGACAGTTAAACGCGAGGCTGTTTGCAGGTTAAGCGGCTGAACTCGATTGTCTGTGCTGCCTTTTGTTTCCCGAGACGCTCTCAGTTTGCTGTCAGAGGAACCTTCTTTGCCGGCGGTGACTTCCTGGATGTCTACTGACTGAGGCCGTCCAATAGGAAATCCAGACGGCTTTCTAATAGCCTTCGATTCTTCTTCGCCGATTACGTTCATACGGCCTGAACTGTTTTTGGCCACTTGAGTGTAGGATTGTTCGCTCCGATGATCGGAATCTAAAGACTCCAGAAGTAAATGTCGTCCTGCGGTGGTCAATTCAGGGTCTTTCCCACCTTTTTCGGCGGGAACCATCGACAGTACGTATCCCTCGGACCTTGATCTCTTTCGAGCCATCTCACGCCTCCCGGGCAGCGGCGGTAGGGCAATCGAAGTGGGGGCCGGGGGCGATAGGGTAGATGGCGAAGAAGTCGGCGATGACTGCTGCATCGGCAAAGTCGTTCTCGGTGGAATCGGAGGAGGAAGAAGGGCCTCAGCCCCAGTCAATTCCTCTTCTAATCTTTCGAGATTATTGGATTTCTACAAAGATAATTACACAATATCGATATCTGAGTACACCGATGGACGCATAGTCCAATCAATATATAATTAGGCTACACTGTACACTGTGCCATGAGACGTCTAAAATTCAAATTCATGAAATCAAAGTGCGCTAAAAGACTCGACCAAATGTTTTAATGACGATTTCAAAACCCACTGCATGGGATCAGTGCATGGAAACTCTTTTACCCTTTTGCTAGACTGCCGTCTGATGTTGCCTCCTCCTCCTCCTCCTCCCTGGCCATCGTTTCCGCGTCGATTATTCACTGAACGCGACTCCGAATCACTCTGATTTTCGTCGTCAGCAACCTTAAATTGAAATAGCATCCGTGCATCTAATTTGCTGTTAGAGAGTTTTGTTAATGTGTAGGTCCTGAAGCCAGCTAGCCTATGTTCAACTCTTTAAAATGAAGTTTAAAAGTTAAAATTCAATATATCAACATAATGCAGGGATGGGCAAAGTGCGGCCCGCGGGCCGAATGCGGCCCTCGAAGCCATTTTGTGCGGCCCCCGACATCGAAAAATATTGCATCAATGTGCGGCCCTCTAAAACTTATGAAACATTTGAAACATTTGACAACGCCTCAGTGAAAAATTCAGCATTCAAATTGGAATTACACTTTGGCACTTGATCGTTAACTAGAAATCATGCTTTTAATATTTACTAACTTTTCTTCGATTTGACAGTCTTGGCTTATTAATTTATTTACTTTTACTTTTACTTCTTCTTCTTCGTAGTATTCTGCCCTTAGGCAGGTTTTGTATTCCAATTTCGCCATTCATTCCTGTTCATAGCTGTCTCCTTTAGGTCTTTATAGTCCTTTTCCATCATCCGGTCAAGTAGCATCTCTCGTGGTCTTCCTTTGGTCTTTTTCCCCTCTAGTTGTCCTTCTATTATTTCCCTTAGGAGTGAGTCTCCTCTCACTATATGTCCCATCCAGGTCTTTTGTCTTTTTCTTATTGTGTTGATCATCTCTTTCCTTTCCTCCACCTGTTTCAGCACTTCCTCGTTTGTCTTATGTTCTGTCCAGCTGATCTCCATTTTTCTCCATATCCACACTTCAAATGCCTTTAGTCTTATTTCCTCTTTTCTTAGAGTCCATGTTTCCGATCCATATTACTTTTACTTAACAGTATATAATTAATACGTTATGTTAGAGTCGTTTTGGAGACTATACTTGAAAATTTAATATTCTAAATGCCGAAAAAAATTGTGCGGCCCTCGGTTTGCGTCACGGACACTTTTGCGGCCCTCGGATAAAAATTCGTGCCCATCACTGACATAATGTATGACAGGAGAAGAGTTGAATTTTAATTTTGTGCGATCGACTTACGCGTTGGAACATTATTTTCGCATAATAAAAGCTAAAAATAGAACTACACGTATCAGCTTAAAGGCTCTAAGGATCCAAGAAATTTACCAGAAACTACAACGGAACGTAATGCAATTTACACGATTACTTAAAACCCTTAAGTTGCTTATAATCGGATGCTTAAAATCGCATTTTCCCAACCACAAATTTTTCGAGAATACATTTTCAAATAGGCCTAGTTAATTTGTGATAAATCAATCCAGTTCCCCGCTTCCCAAACAATGCATCATTTACATGTCTCACAAATATATTACGCTTGTAAAATAATAACATAATCAGAGTCGTTGAGTTCAGTAAAATGCTCCATCTCTGATAACCATTCAGGCTATCTGCTAAGACGCTTCTTAGCAGCCTATATTCAATAACCATTCAGACTATCCGCAAAGACGCTTCCTAGCAGCCTATATTCAATAACCATTCAGACTATCCGCAAAGGCGCTTCCTAGCAGCCTATATTGCCAGATTCCGTCTGAATTTTTGTGGGATTAATTTTTTCATAGACGCAATTTAGTCGGCTGTGCTTTGCATTACACGACACCGCAAGAATTGCATCCGAATAAGAATCATTTCAAAGTTTTTTATGATTAGCTAACATTCGCATATTAAATATGAGGTCATAAGAGGGGTGCCACAAGGTTCAGTGTTGGGACCTCTATTGTTTTTAATATACATCAACGACATCGATGATGATATAATGTCGAAAATTTCAAAATTTGCTGATGACACAAAACTGTGTGGACAGAGTGACAGCGAAGCAGAAGCAAAAATTCTATAACAAGACCTAAATAGACTATCTCAGTGGTCAGAAGATTGGCAAATGCTTTTTAATACAGATAAATGTTCGGTGATGCACATTGGGAAGAAGAGGACAGATCATGAATTTAAGTTATGTGGGAAAGGACTAAAAGTTACAAACGAGGAGAAAGATCTAGGGGTCATCATGCATACCAGCTTAAAGCCATCTAGGCAGTGTGCAGAGGCAGCTAAGAAGGCCAACAAAATTCTAGGTATGATCAAAAGAACGATAGTGAGCAGAGAGAAGGATGTAATAATAAGACTTTACAAGACATTAGTACGCCCACATTTAGAGTATTGTGTTCAAGCATGGTATCCATTCCTGAAGAAAGACATAGAGACCTTAGAAAGAGTACAACACAGAGCAACAAAGATGATCAAAGATATCATAAACTAACCTATGAGGAAAGGCTAAAACACTGTGGACTGACAACCCTGGAAAAAAGAAGAGAGAGAGAGAGAGGATTTGATTGAGACATACAAAATACTAACAAACAAAGTGGAAATGCCAAAAGAAAGTTTTTTTACAACGAAACAGTATGATCGAACCAGAGGACACAGCATGAAACTGTTCAAGAAACGGGTTGGGAGACACAAACAACACTTTTTTAGTGCAAGAGTGGTGGACAGATAGAATGAACTGGATGAGGGGATAGTAACGGCTACAACTGTAAACGAGTTCAAAATAAACCTCAGTAGTTTAGGATATTAGATTGAACGGGAGCAACAGTGGTTCTCACACAGGGCAGTCCCTACTGAACCACTTTAAACCTTATTATTATTATTATTATTATTATTATTATTATTATTATTATTATTATTATTATATCAATGAAAATAGATTGTCCTATTGGTCATCATCATCATCATCATCATTTTTGCTCTCTGTCAACTCTTTAGCGGCAGCGGTCCTATTGGTAATATACAGTAATTTTTAAGTGAGCATAAATGAACTAACATCAATGTCGACTCCACTTGAAGTGCTCGCCCGACTAGCGATGCTCAACCAACTTTCACGACCTGTATAAAATAATATATGATTAGGAGCAATATCATTCTATGATTCTTGGACGCTATACCAATGCTTTTTAAGTTCTAAAATCCAAATGATCCTGAGCCAACTAAGTACTTCTCGTGATAAGCGAACTGTCGTTGCGTAATCTTAAGGCTCGTGAGAGCACTGAACACTTAGAACGTGTAATTTTCTTGGCATGGCCTCATTTCCTCTCATTGAATATGCACCAACTTTACTAGCTCAGAGCTGAATCGGAATGTCAGCGCCGCCTGGGGGCAGAAATGACCGAAAATTTTGAGCCTCAACGGGAGGTTTGACCCCAAGTGCAACTGGTTCAAATACGGAGGAATTTCAGAATGATTGTAAAAAATATTTGCAATGCTTAACGAGCCCTTCTGTAATTAAATTTTGTGCAGAAATTTGAACGCTGCTAAAGAGAACTTATGACGATCTGCTATTATCCGAGAACACAATAATAATAATAATAATAATAATAATAATAATAATAATAATAATAATAATAATTTTGTCTGCACTCTTTTTTGGAAACTTCAAATCCTTTTTAATCACATGATTATTTTCCCATGTCTCTGCTATCGCTTATGTTAAATAATAATAATAATAATAATTATTATTATTATTATTATTATTGTTATTATTATTATTATTATTATTACACAAGTGGATCCATGGGTTGGCAAGTGGTTCTTACTGCTTCCGGATATGGTGCTTTGTCTTTGGGAATTTTCGTTCAAATGATCTAAGAATGGAAACGTCGCCTGCGGCGGTGGATCCTGCTTAGACGAATTCTTGCAATTCTGTTTCTCGTTTGCTTCCAACTGAATAAATCATGATCATTATTCAGAATAAGTTGTGAAAGCGAAAATCTTTAACACAACAAGCTATTCACAGCGAGAAGCAAGAATAGAACGATAGCGTAGTGAAAGTGGTGATGGTGACATCAATGATGATGGTGATGTTGATGATGGTGTTGATTATGATGATGATGATGATAATGGATGATGACAAATTTGATGGATGATGACGGTGATGACACGAATGACGTTGATCTTTATGATCATGGTGACCACCTTGATGACGATCATAATGAATGTCATCATGATGTTGGTAAATCAATAATATTCTGACAAAATGTTCATCACAGTAGGCTAGATCCTTTTTAAGCATATGCATTGTTTATCTCAATTGAATGGATGGGTGAAATAAGGAGATAACCGTATCCGACCCCCTCCCAATGGTTTGAGTATCAATACCATTAAGGTGGTAACTGCATTTAACTCTTTATTCCACCCATCCATTCAATTCTCAGTTGCTCCGTCACAGTTGCTAAGAATTTTTCCAAGGAAATCGTCTTCGGCACAAACATCTCTGCGGAAATTTAAGAATTTCACACAATCTCGAACAAAAGTAACAACATCTTTTAATAGAGTTTAGTCTTCTGCCTTTCACTGACTAATCAGACCTCTCTCTCACCTCAGTCGCACCAGGGCTGCAGGCAATCGCCGATGATGAGGAATATTGGCGAATTGTAGCAGCTGATGATGACGACGACGATGTTGATGATGATGATGATGACGACGACAGTGTGTTGGGTCTGTCCAGTTCATGGGACACAGAGGCTGGAGACGTAACTGTTGCTATTCGTCGACCGATCACCGGAACGCAAGAAGGTGACCCCTGCGCCGTCGAATCTCCCGACTTGGACAGCTGTTCTCTTAAACTCGACATCTGATGCTGTTGTAGTATATCAAGCGGAAAAGGCATTTACTATAATTAATATGCGTCACGAACTTTCGTTTTCAGTTGCAGATTAATTAATGCTTTTCATTTTGTTGTGATTATTATATAGGTAGAATAGTGAATAGTCTAATAGTATAGCATAATAGACGCGTGTAGGCCCAAGACCGCATTTAAAGAAGGGGAGGCCGTGTGCAGAAAGAAATGTGAACGACCTATAGAATGTTCGTGAGGATTTATGTCACTAGGCAAAATCTAACTTATCTCTTACCTGAAGACGTTTTATACCCGAAGTTTTAAGAAAGAAATTCGGCACGTTAACACACTGTGACTATATAATATATTAGAATTTTGGATTCAATGTTATAGTTTCGATAATAAAGAGTTGCCACTGTCCCCCATTTTTGCGGGGGCTCCTACTTTGTGGGGACCCCTGTGCATGTGCACCGCCTGCACATGCTTAAAAGCGGCCCTGCGTAGGCCTATAATATATACACTGTATATAGTATAGTATAGCATGGTATAATATAATAGTGTGTAGGAAATTTGAGAAGATCTTTTGAGATCAAATAATTTCCGAACTGCGAATATGCTATACATTTTGCGCTCTTCTTTCAAAGCTATTTTAATGCAGTATATGAGCTTGAAAGGAGACGACAATATCTGATGATTCTCTATAGGTTGCTTAAGAACGATAGAAGAAATTAACCCATTATAAAGATTGTACTTGGCTAATGTTTTCTGGATTAGAGGCTTCCAAAATGAAGCTAGTTCATCTTTTGAAAACCTCGTCATGTACTTTTCTAACGCATGACCGCCTATCTATTTGCTCGTGATTCTACTTTGATGATTACCTGTTTTTCCTTGAAGGATTTAGTTCTTCCTGTTCCGATACAAAATTTCATGCTGTTAGTCAAATGTTCAGCTTCGGAAGTCGTCATTTTCCCTTGCTTTACCGAACTTTTTATATCCATTAATTTCTTCTGACTTTCGGAAACACCGTCCAGATTCGAGAGAAGACCGGAATCGCCTAAGAAACGCAAATTGAAACAGTCTTCGACAGACACGGCAATGGGTCAAAGGGTCATGGGTCAAATGGGTTATGGGTCAAATGTTCAATGGGTCGACATTGCCACGAAGCGTTCGGTAAAATGGACGAGACTCAACCATTGCAATTGAAGCGAAGTACAGAGTCGTGATATAGCATTAAGCAAATATGTCCGCCACATGAGTTCACAAGAATTGCCATTTTTTGCATTATTGTTGAACGATTTTAAATGATTTTGCTGGTCTGAATAAATTCGAGAGGGGATTTGTGGACGAGCGTTCAAGAGTGAATCTGTGCTGGAATGCTGCTATATAGAAATTTATGAAATAGAATACCAGTTGAGCGACATTCTCCGGAAGCGGTCGTTGCAGTGAAGAGAAGACTAGACGGTTGTGGATTTGCTCGGCGCTGGTCATCTAGCGGCCGTTTCATCCGCGGATCTGCACTTTGAGGATATCTCTGTGCACTTTTATGCTCTTTTCGGCTGTAAAGTTCTTGCAACTCGTTGTCCATGTCGACATATCCAGTCTCTGACATGCGAGAGAGAATAATAAATGCTTCCACAAGTTCTTGAAGATCTTGTGACGCTGTTATAACAAGCATGCATCATTCGTCTGCATATCTGAGATTTGTAGCCTCTCTTTCTGCGATTATAATTATTAGTCCACCTTCATTTCCAGCTAACGTCTCCCTCATTATTAGGTCTATTTCCTCCCAAAAATCGTTTTGAAAGCAAAATTCAGTTCCTCTCAGTCGGAAAGCGACACTTCTACCTTAAGTGCAAATTTGTAATCAAAAGTGCCATTGCAAAAATATGTTTCAAGCCTCAAACGAGCCTTCGTTGTAATAGAAAATGTCAGTATGCTTTAGGTCCACTAATCAATTTTATGTGACAAAAGCAATGTTTTAGTTCTAATAACTAATTTAAATAGCTACACGTTCTATCTGAAAATGGCGTTAAAACAATGTTACTTACCCGAGTCAGAATCGTCTTCCTTCTTTCCAGCACCTACTGATGAAAAATATCAAATTGCGTTTAGTCCAATAGTTCGTCTTCTGTTTGAATAAGGCAATGGGTCATTGCAAGCATATTTTTGAATTACCATCATCATTGGAATACACAAAATATTTCGGAACTATTTCTGTCTTCTTAACCTCTTAACTGAAGCCAAACATTATCATACTGATTGACTAGATGTCGACAAGAATCAGTGGCGTAGCCAAAAGGGGTTTGGGAGTTAAAACCATCTTGGCTGCCCGACCGAAAAAAATTTCATTGTGTTTCACGCATTTTTAATTTTCGGACGCGGTTTTGAGGGTTAAATCCCTCTTAGCTGCCGTGAATTTTAGAGCAAGCGCAGCTAAGTAAGGTGGCAACCTTTTTTTGCTTGTCAAGATTTTTCGAAGTTAGAAATCATAACCCCCCTTCCAGAAATCCTGGCTACGCCACTGACAAAAATAATAAATTCGAACCAACGGCATGAGTTACGAATACGATTTTACCGTCGATCCATTAGGCCGCATCCATATCCAATCAGCGTTGCAGAGGCCTACACTCTCCTCTGCGATGGGGGATTTATGGCAGTTTGGGAGGAGGAGTTTTGTGAGAAATTACCGTAACTCCTAAATTATTGCACGTCTGGGGAATTTAAGATATTTTGGAAAAAAATTCCTCTACCCGTTCTGTATGCAACACTTTATTGCCTAATCCAAATGCATGATTAAGAAGACGATCGCTAAAGAAGTGCGTGACTGATTATTTGGAGATCTAAGCAGTGGCGGCTCTAGGATTTAGCAAGTGGGGGGGCCGTTGAGGTGGCAACTTCTAATCATGGAGGCCAACCATTTGTTGTTTAATGTATGTAGCATTAAGTATAGGGTCCCAACTGAGGGGGGCCACTGGGGGGGCCAGGCACTCAATAGAGGGGCACGGGCCCTTGCCCCCCCCCGGTGGAGCCGCCACTGGATCTAAGGACTAAGAATGCGATCGAATGTTTGGTTTAGGATCTTTTACAACATTTGCATCGTGGTTTTACTTTGCTTTCGTTGCACTTGGCTTTCTAGTAAGCATGTTAAAAGTTTACATTTGGACATTGCATTTCGAACTGAAATTCTTGCTTCAAGAGGAGTTTTGCGTCTCTGCTGCTGCACTTAGGCTTAGATTGCAAAATTTTTTCCTATTGGATGATCTGCTATGCTGGAGCAGGGTTTCCCAAACATTTTAGAACTGAGGTCCACTTCAACGGTTTTGTAACGTGCCGCGACCCTCATAATAGGATGCAATATCAAAAAATGCATTATGCCATCTGGCAAAAGTTGGTTGAAAGGAATCTTCAGAGGTTTGAATAAATGGCAAAACAAAAGCTCTGATTCAATTTGAATGAAAATATGGGTAAATATATTAGGCACAGGCAGAATTATTCATACTTTTTCCAAATAAGACAAAAGGAGAGAAATAGAGATTGAGATTTCCTGAAAATTATCTTTTTCAAATTTTGCCAAACAACCTTTGTTACCTTTGTTATGGCAAAATCGCGCTAGGTCGTTAGTCCGTCAAAAATTACCTATTGTTATTGGAGTTTCAGGCAAAATGGTCGGAATACGCTTTTCTTGCGTTATTGCGAAATATGATGAATTTTTAAAAGTACTGTATGTCGGGGTTCCAAAACATTTTGGAACTGCGCGACTCACTTCGGAGGTTCTCAGCATGCCGTGACTATGTGTTACCCGTTGGAGTTTCACCCTACAAATGGTCGGAATCGGGTACGGGTACAGCGCTACGGGTACGGGTATTGCGGTTATTGTTTTACGAAATTTTCATTTCTCACTACTATAGAAATTAGAATTTTTATTGAAAAGTGTATTAGTATAACTTGTACATCGCGTTCAGTTTGTCAGACAGCATGTTTTACCAGATGACGTAATCTTTCATCAGTAATAAATCTATAATGGCGTCCTCTGACTCCTCCAAGGACTCTTCGACCGAAAAAGTTCTTCTGGTAAAGTTTTGTGGTTTAACTTGAACTCTAATGCCTGCTCATAGATAAATGATATCTACTAAATATTGTAAACAAGCCCATTCATGTCGGCTTAGGCTAGCTGACTGATTATCCTGATTCCTAAGTACCGATCTGTCCTAATCTAAACATGCGTGCTATTTACAATGAATGGTTATCCCAATGGTAGCCCCTAAAACTGTTTCTCTAAAAACTAATCATTCTAATGTAAGGTCTGTAGTACTTTTAGGATTGCATGCAAATTCCAAATTCTTAAAAAGTCCGGGTGCGGTCTACTACACAGCTTACTTTCAAAGGTTAAAAGTTTTTCCACGGGTACAGGGTGCATTTTGCTGTATTGGTTACAAAATAATTAAACTTGGATAAAAGTTTCATAAAACACTAATCATTCTAATGTAAGCTGTGTATTTAGGATTGCATGCATATAAATTTCTTAAAACCCAAGTCTACTTGCAACTTTCAAAGCTTGTCTTGCGACAGTGTGGTATTGGTTAGAAAATAAGAAACTTTATTCATGACAAGCACATGTCAGTATCAAACAGCAAATGACACTGAATCTAATTTCGCACTACCACGCGACCCACTAGACTAAGCTCTGCGACCCACTTTTGGGTCGCGACCCACAGTTTGGGAAACACTGTGCTAGAGTTATGATTAGGTTTAAAAACACGGTTTATAATTAAGAAAGTGCATTATAATGGAAAATTCAAGATGTAGTGGTTTCCACATCTGGTAGCTTCAGTTAGATGGTATTAGCTCAGCAAACCCTGTATCAAAGCCATCGCAAATGTTAAAATATGTATAAATGAACCACCAATAGGCACCCAAAGCGCTTTAAAATATCTCATCAGATCTCTAAAAATGTGTGGAAAATCGAGGCGGTGCGACCACCCCTCGATCTAAAATATTTTTCTATGATTCATTTCGAGTCCTGCAGTTTTTGCCATTACTGAGATCGCTAATACACCTTTGGAGGTTTCTAACGTTGAATAATATCATCATCTTCTTCTTGTTCCTTCATGAACTGAAGTTGAGGTGACAACATGAATTTCTTTCCTCCAACCATGTCGATCCTCTGTCTTCTTGACTTCTGCTGACATTTTCATTCCTGTCCACTCTTCCACGTCATCCGCCCATCGTCTCCCTGGTCGCCCTCTTCGTCTAGTTCCCGACATCATTCCTTGTTGGATTGTCCTCTCCAATGTTGACCTAGTGTCGCTTTTCCGCTGTACGTGTCCGAAGTATTGCAGCTTCCTTCTTTTGCACTTGTTGAGGAACTGTCTTTCCGTGACTGACATTTTCAAAACCTCTTCATTGGTTTTCCTATCTCTCCAGCTTATGCTTTGCATGGTACGTAATGAGTACATTTCAAAAGCTTCTATTCTTCTCTGTATTTTTCTTTTCAGAGTCCAACTTTCACATCCATATGATGCTGTACTCCATGCAACACTCTCGATTATTCTCTTCTCTATTATTCTAACAATATAGTCAGAATTAATTTCGTCCACATATAGGCCTACGATGCTGAACTACTCAACGTCCGGTTGCTAATAATGGCTGATTTAAAGTGAAACTCTGCTTGTATGTTTGATTCACGCTGTTTTCACTTTCTTCGTATGCTTTACTTTAGGCTAGCAACCTAATCAGATAATTGCGCTATTGCCATGAATAACCCTAGTTGCTCTTTCCTGAAGAAACAGTCAGGGTTATTTCTAGGATTATCAATTTGGGGGTATCGGTATATTTTGGGGATCCCCGCCGAAAGAGTCTGACAAGCAAAAAGGTCATCCCGGGTCAGAATGGGGGGTGTCGGTCTCAGATTGGGAATATGTTGGGGGTGTAAAAATATCCCTGAACACCGTTAAGCCTGGAAATTGATACACGACAGTTTCAATTTCGTTTATACTATGCTACTTCAGGTACAACTTCTTTTGTTACAATCGGTACATTGCTACTTCCTAAGTAAAAACCTATCTTTTAACAACAGTATAACTAATTTCATAGCTGAAATTATAAACTGGTCGATGATGCTCAGAATACAGTAGCATCTCTCGCCTGTGTAGCATTCTGTCGCCAGATGAGAGGCAGCTAAAATTTGCCTATTTTCTGTCTGAAAGCTTATATTGTCACGTCAATGGCCTTTCTAAATGTTTCAAAAATTAAGTAAAACGGTGCAGAAAGAAGGTGGACTGTCTCAAAAACTCACAGTTATTACCAAATAGCTCTCCTGTTACTGTTACGGAAGCCGCTATCGCTCTATTCCTGGATTTTGAAAAGTAGACTACACACTATCATAGCTTGCGAATCTATCTGACAGAAATTGCGACAAATTGTAGAATTATTCTTCGTACACAGCGTAAATGATTGTTGCCATGACAATTACGATTTTATTGTTGCCATGACAATTACGATTTTATTGTTGCCATGACAATTACGATTTTATTGTTGCCACGACAATTACGATTTTCTATCCAACTGATGTGATAACGCATAACGACGAGTCTGACCGGCGTGGTTCAACCTCTACGCCACTATTCTGTGAACTCGCTCTGTTTTCCAGGATGAAATTACCGTTTCAGATAATCTTCTTCAGTACACTTCAATCTTTGAGATCATCGGTTATAGAACTCGAATCAGCGTTCTGTCAGTGGCGTTATTTGGGGAGGGCCGTGACCCCAAGGAAATGAAGAAATAATGTAATAAATAAATAAATAAATAAATGTGAAATGTCATTGCTTCAACTAGTACACAGACTATTAAATTTTTGCATTACAAACTGCATTCTACATAAACTTAATATCAATATATTTTCACTTTTCACTTATTGAATATGTTAGTCTTGTCAGGCAAAAAATGGTTGCCAAAAATTTACATCTATTAAAGTTTTTTAGTATCTCGCCCTCCCCCCCTCAAGAAAAAAATTGAAATGACGCTACTGCGCTCTTTTGGGTGTCTTCAGTGCTTGTCGTCGGTTAAGCTGGATCGCGCGATGCAATTTATCGCGTGTTAAGGATTAACCAAACGATTGCAAAGGTTTGTTCTAAAGGAATACATCAGACAGAGGTTCTCGTGCATGTTACAACCTGGGCGCTATCTGTTGGCTGTGCGACCATTACAGCAGCGTTCGTCTCTTAACAAGGTCTAAACAGACTTGGACTGATGCGCCACCTCATCCCCTCGTCGCGATGACTAGTTCATATAATTAATTTTGATTGCGAAACAGTGTTTATTCGAGGCCTTCTCTGTGGGTAGGGGGGGGGAATTTTCCCCTCAAAGTTTGAATTTCTTCCAAATTTTGACATTTTGGCAAGTAGTATGACCTCCCCAATGTCTTTTACCCATGGGCGTCTAACACCCAAATGTCTAGGTGGCTAGAAGAGCCACTGATTGTGAAGTAATCATGAAGCACTCACATCCCTTCATGATCATGTAACTGTCTTCGCTTCCACTTGACGACAGAATGGCTCTTGGAGTTCTCGACGCTTCCGATGAATCTGCAAAACAAAATCACAAATGGCAGCCAATCCACATTCCTTCATTTCGGTATATTTTAGACCTTTAAAAGTTTCAGGGGTTGAGAAGCAAAAAGGTCGTCAAAATTTTATAAAAAATATCAGGATGACCTTCTCTTTTTGTTTGTCAAGAAAGAGTTTCACTGGACGATTTTTGCAACAGTCCCCGCCTGCTAATTTTGCAATAACTGAAGAAATGGGGTATATTTAACTGGAGGATCAAGCGTTTTAGTTCAAAACTTATTGAATCAATTAAAATCCAATTATTACTATTATCATCACTGTAAACCACTTGCCACTCGGAAAATTTCCAATTCCTGGCTCTGGATGGAAGACCAAAATTGTAACCCCCTCAGAAATGTCTATAACATACTCTTGCTTGCAACAGAATGCCACTAATTTTAGTGTCAAGAAATGAACGGACGAACGAACGATCCCTTCATGATCATGAACTGACTGACCGGCTGGCACTTGACGACAGAATGGCTCTTGGAGTTCTCGACGCTGAATAAATCTGCAAATGCACAGTTTAAATCACAAATGGCAGCCAATCTTGTAATTCAATTGTAATTAATTACATTTTGCCAATGTAATTGTAATTTTAATTGATCTGTTTCAATTACGTAATTGTAATTGTCATTTGACACGTAATTGTAAGTTTCCTATTGTAATTGATTTACCCAATTAAAAATGTCGTTCAATAGCAATTTTATTCTGCACAGGGCCGGTCTTGTCTCTCGGAATGCCTGGCAGTGTACATTGGATGGTTAGTGAATTGTCAAAGCAAGAAGTTGCACTCAAATGGACTTTTGCAACACAGGTCATTACCTGCAAAATTTTGCTTATTTACTTTTTACTGCCCAATGCCAGAAACCAAATCATTTGTTTTAAGCGTATTCTGATTAACTGGAGAATGATTTAATGCCAGTAAAGTTCATAAATCAAGCAGGATTAATACTGAATTATTTAAAAAAGTCTGATGACTTTAATAATGCTGTTTCCAATGCAAATGTTAAACCACTTGCCACTTGTGTGGTGAATTAGTGTCATGCCTGGCTACTGGATTTGTTGACTCATTTGCAGGTTTGTGAAACTTGTTTCATTTTTTTTAAATAAGCACAGCATATGACTGAAATAACTAATTTATGTTAATTATTTTATGCACTAATTTTATTAAAAGAATGAAAAGAGTAACGAAAAGAATGACTGACTAATTGAATGACACGTTTGTAATTGGCTGGCTGACCCAAAATGACTGACTGTAATTGTGACTGACAAAAATGAATAAATTGAATAAATGCAAGTTTAAAACGTCAGTTACCCATGTCTGATCCGCACTTCAATCACAGCACACGAGGAGGCAGTTGGTAAAGACTTTTGCGAGTATAAATTTACAGTCTTGTCTATGGGACATATTTATCTATCCCATCCCATGGCAATTTATGCCTATTCCATCTCATCCCATGGGATTCTCATTATAATATTAATATGGAATGCAGTTCAACTGAAATTATTAAATTTATGACAGTTTAGGTTTAGTGTCTACTAAATAGGACTACATATCTTTTATAATTGTAATTGCTAGTGACGCACCAAAATATAATCTTATATAATAAAAGGCTGTGTATTTATTTAGTTATCATGTATCCCAACACAAAATAAAGAATAGATACAAATATGTGAAGAAAAAGAAGTGTATAAAGCTTTTTAAAGGTGAGAAATTCAACAGTAGCTCTGACGTAGATCATGTTGCTATGACATGGCTACCTACTACTGTCTTACACTGTCCCATTAGATATACAAACCATACCATCCCACGGGACCTTTCCCATGAGATTCCCATGGGCATAACATTTACATGGACAAGCCTGTAAATGTATAGCCTCTGCATCTCTCGTCTAGATCTGGTGCAAACAAGGTCAATAATAATTGTCAATTCAGCGCTATTTTCTATTTTCAGCTGATCAAAGCTGAAACTGCGATTAGCGATGGAAACGAAAGCGATATTTTGAAGTCGAGTGATATAGAAAATACGAATACTGCATATGTTGTTGCCCTTTTCAACCGTAATGTAATACAAACCACAAAGCATTGTTAATAATAAACGCAGTGCGATTGTTATTACTATGAGTCGGTAGTCCTGAAACAGTGACGCTAGTTCATCGTAGCTGTTGTCCTTTGCCATTGTTTCGGGGATTTTTCCTGCGGCGTTTCTGACGACGCAGGCGCTCTGAGCGTCGGGCAGATCGATCAACCTCGTGGCAAATTCGCTGAATCCGAAATTGGCCGCCAGGTGCAAAAGAGTTGGAAATTCAAACGCACTGTTGCTGCCTAAGATCATAGCAAAAATCAGGCGCAAAATACGCCTGCGAAGAGGTTTTTGGTTCAACGTCATGTACGTCAAACATACAAAAGCATGAATACCATCAGCAGAGGCAAAATACAAAAATAATCATAATAAAACGTAGATTGGAAGTAGCGATTGAAAAATGGCGATTTAATTTTGAGACCAGTTTGTAGTCTTTCAAAGCAGTAGTAAGTTCTCGATGACCCGAATAGCAACAGCAGTGTCTAAGGTATATTATATTACGATTTAAGAGCAAACCTTACCACTTCTATGGATAACGTTTGTTCCAAAGAACTCTTCGAACACTCGAAGCGGAATGGCCGAAGAGGCGGTTTCGTCGAAGATTTCCGCCAGTATGTTGTCCACCTCGGCAGTCATTAACCCGGTGTTGCAGATGTAGCGACACAGTCTGGCCATTTGGTCGACGTAGACCTCGACGAGTTCGGCAGAGGTCGACCGTGAGCCTTCGTTTGGGTCGTAAATCAGCTGCTTCGACCCAACCTCACTGCCTTTCGCTGTTACGGTGAAACTGTGCTTTCCCGAAGGCAGGTCTGAAAAGCAAACGCCTTAATATATTTTAGACAGAGCAACTCCGTTGCTAAAACTGATCAATTAAAACCATCAAGTACGATTACAAAGTACATGTACGTAAGAAATTCAGTAGACCTAATAAATCAGCACGGTAAATACCATGGGTCGAACAGTCTCAACAGGAATCTGAATTCAGACTCAGTTGGTTACAGAAGAATTCAGCTGAATGACTACTTTCACGCAGGCGCGAATTTTAGGATATCAAATCAATGGTGAAATAAGTGGTCATTTTTAATTGTCATATTCAGATAGGCTGGCCGTAGGTCTACTGAGATAAGTAGGGCCTAACTGGACAAACTTTTAGGAGTAATGTGATGATTAAGCTATGTGTTGGTGCATACCGAAGTTGAAGGAACGTCGCGAGATAGACTCACACTTTAAATGCTTTGAATCGAGCTTCGAATCAAGCTCAGAATGCAATTTTTATCACATTAGAAAGGTTTTAGCCAGCGCATTTATCAGGTTTTCGTTTTGGTTATTATTCCGTTATTGAAATTTATAATACAACTACGCTGAATTTCGCTACTACAAATATTTACTGTCAAGTATCCTAAAGCATCCAATAGGCCTATATTAAAAAGAAAGCAGGACAGGAACTACGGACAATGGGAAGACTTAGGCATATTTGGAATGCAAAAGAAATAAAGATCGGCACCAACGTTCAAATATTCAACACTCATTGAATCACAAATAGCCTACTACGGATTGGCCTATGGATCAGAAACATGGATCTTAAAACGAGTAGATGAAAACAGACTGCTAGCAACAGAAACGAGCAGCTTACGAAAGATCTTGAGAGTAAGCAGACTACAAAGAATAAGAAATGAAAGCAGAAGAAAAAGACTGAGAATGCAAGAGACAATAATAGATAGAATCAGAAGAAGAAGACTTAGAATTTGTTTGGTACGGAATGAACAAAATGAAAGACAACAGAATACCGTGTAAGGCACTCTACACATACAAAGAAGGCAAGAGAGGAAGAGGAAGGCCCAGGAAAAAGCTGATGGATAACATCAAAGAAGACTTTGAAAGATACCAGTCATCAGTAATCGATGGAAAGATATTAACAACGGAAAAGGATAAATGGAGAAGTTTCGTGTCTATCTATTGGTGCTAATGAGCTGGCAGAAAGCAACTATGATGATGATGATGATGATGATGATGATGATGATGATGATGATGATGATGATGATGATGATGATGATGATGATGATGATGATGATGATGATGATGATGATGATGATGATGATGATGATGATGATGATGATGATGATGATGATGATGATGATCCTAAAACCTCCACGTATAGTGACAGGCTTCCTGGATGATTCATCCATCAACTATTTCTGTAGGGTATAAAGCCTCTGAAAGAAAACTCAGTCATATAGGCCTACTTTTAAATAAACTACATAGACATAAAAACTTAAAAACTGAGAAATTTCAGGAAAATGCTTGAAACAAGTTTTGGAGATGAGCATTCTGCGAAACCCGCAAGATTAGAAAACCGGCGTTCGTTCTTTGACTTCCTTGTAGCCTACAACAACAGTCGTGTGAAGAATGTCTTATTTGGCCGGACGACTACGTTTCTAATTATGAGCGATCATTGACTGATTTCAATTGCATTGTTCGAATGGCGCTATCAGTAGCGTCATTTCACACTTTTTGGGGGCGAGATAATTTTTGGGCCAATTTTGGCCAATTTGCAATTTTTTATATTTGTTGGCAAATTGTTGGCAATTTTTACGATTTTTTGCACATTTCACATCTATTTATCTATTTAATACATTCTGCCTTATTTTTTCATTTCCTTGGGGGCCACGGCTCCCTGCCTCCTCCCAAATGATGCCCCTGTAGTGACTCGACTTGAAAATTTTCGAAATGACGAGCTGATATGAAATATATTTGCTTCATTCGATTGTTATCTAACAGATCTTTGCAACTTCTATTTTTCGGATATTTTTATATATTTAGGCTATATTTTGCAAGTCCCGTCACATTGATATGCAAATTCCCAACGCTCACAATTTTGTGTGCGTAATCTTTTTTATTTAGTCTACAACCGCAACACATGACGCCAGCCTATACTGTTGTGTGGACTAAATATTGGACAAGCCTATTGTACATGTACAGGCTTATTGTACACTACAGGCTTCGTACACTGCTCATGTTCTAGTGCCGTTGACGTCACGACAGCAGCAGCATTACTTATAAAGATATTACATATCAGTATTATTATTTAAAATTAACTATCATAAGATGTTCATAATTACAGTTGCCTGTCTTGTGGTTTCAGTCTTAACATAAACAGTGGCGTGTGATATCGTGTGCGTGTGTTGTGTTTGTTTATAGACGCGTCCGTATCAAAGACGATGAGCGCGTTTGTGTGTGTGTGTGTGTGTGTGTGTGTCACGTGTGGTTCCTACTTTCTCAACCAGGGCTAACCACTGGCTATGCGATATCGTAATTCGAGCTCTGTTTGAGCAAAATACCATCAATTGACGAGCAGAAGAACTCCGTAGAATTTCACAATACGTCAAAAGATGAACAAGTGCATGATGTTCATCCAGGCCCGCCGAGAGGGAGGCAGGGGGGATGCCCAGGGGTCCGGCGATCTGTAGGGGACCCGGGCGGGTCCGCAGTTAGGGTGAGGTTAGGGCTGAAGACGCAGGAGCGTTTGGGGCGCCTGTCAACAAGGCACAAGATAGGCTTTATGTTTTATCTGCTTCCTCAAAACACTGACAAGCAAAAAAGGTTGTCGCCACTTTAGGGGCTCCGCGACTGTTCTGTCCAGAGATTCGGAATTTCTCTCGGCGGCCCTGTGCCCATCTCATGTTTACACTGTTTCCGGATAAAACGGGATCCCTTGCGATAATAATATTATGAAAACACTAGTAAATATTCATCAAATTTAAAAAATTAAAAATTCATTTTACCTTTGACAAAAACTAAAACTACCAAAGACTAATAAATGATCAGATTATTACACATTTCAACAAGATGGTGCACCCGCTCACCAAGCTTGTGAGACTGTTGAACTGCAGACAAAGGAAACTCCTGATTTCATACCTCCTAATCTTTGGCCGCCAAACAGTCCTGACTTAAAACCAAATCGATTATACGATTTGGGGAATAATGCAGGAGAAGGTTCACAGAACAAAGATCAGAACTATCGAAGATCTCCGTAAGCGAATTGTGAATGCTTGGGATGAACTTGATCAGCTGGCTATCTATGCAGCTATTGGCCAATGGGGACGCATCTTGAAGCCTGTGTTGGAGCCAACGGGGGACACTTCGAACAAAATTTTAGTTGAATAACAATTAACATTTTGTCAGGGCTAAACTGAATTTTAATTATTTAGTACCCGTCCAAATACAAACCGTGTTCTACATTGCTAATGGCTCTAATGATCTTGTCTGTATCGGTTGGACATGGAAAAGCGAGCCACTTCATTTTTCAAATGTCGTCGTTAGTCATCTGTGGATTGTTCCATCTCAATGTTAACCAAGGAATTATTTTAAAATTCTAAATATAGACTGCTACTGTTCTTCACACGAATTGATTATGCCTGCAGTATTTATCCTATTCGGTTGGAAACTCAGCCCTAAAACCCCAAATCAAATACCTTGCACAGTCTGACAAACTGATGCAGATAACGCCTTCGTCGCAGCGCAGTAGCGTTCTACAGTTACGCTAAAATGTTCAACTGGCAATGCTGACTTCAGGGATTCCGAGAAAAAATCATTATCGCAGAGTATCTGAATACCTTATTTGCTCTATGACTCTGCATACAATGTGGAGTCGATTCTGTGATTATTTTCGCACAGCCGATCTGACATCATAATCATGATTACAGTTATAACTTAATGCTTCATTTCCTTCCCTGCTCAGACCAGTGGCGGCTCCACAGGGTGGGGACCGAGGGGCCCGTGCCCCTATTGAGTGCCTGGCCCCAGTGGCTCCCCATGTTGGGACCCTATGCTTAATACTACAAACCTAACAACAAATGGTTGGCCCCATGATTAGAAGTTGCCACCCCCAAAGGACCCCCACTTGCCGAATCCTGGAGCCGCCACTGGCTCAGACGACTAAATACCTGGGGCATTGAACTGGTAGACGTAAGGATTACGCCATGTTGCGTTGATTTTGATGGTTTTTCCTGAAACACGGAAATCGACAAGCAGAGGAATTCGCTCGTCTTGCTCTGTCATCGAATCGTTAAATAAAATGGTTACAGTTGTCTTCTCCTAAAACATAGAGACAGCGACACAGCGTCAGGTTGACCGTTGAGGTACTGTGGACGTCGAATTGGATCGAAATCGTAGTTGTTAAATTCTAGCAAAATCGCCTGATTCTTAGTCTTCAACGCACATCTCTCTACTTCTACGCAACATTGTTGAGTTCGTTGGTTGGAAACAGCCTTTCGTTAAACGTCTCCGAAGGATCGAAGCGGAAATTAGACATGCTGAAATCGAGTGGGCAACATTCAGTGGCGTAGCCAGGATTTCTGGAAGGAGGTTTTGAAAAAAATCGTCGATAACCGCCAAGGGGGGTTTTCACCCCCAAAATCGCCAAAATCGCCTCAAAATATAAAAATTTCATGGGAATACATTTTAAAATTTTTTTCCGCCGTCCAAGGGGGGGGTTTAACCCCCAACTCTCCCCCCGTGGCTACCGTGGCTACGCAACTGGCAACATTATCCAGTTAATTGATATCTGCCCAAATTCAAGATTGTCATTGCTCGTTTATACTATATTTAAAAAATTACAGCGGTTTATAACACAGGAGAGATTCTACCAGATCAATCGTAGACTAAAAGCTTTGACCCTTTTCCTTCCGTGTTCACTGTTCATTGCCCTTTGAAATTTAGACATGGCTCGAAGCAAACACTAAAATGTCTGGTCGTTCATACAAACTTATCTAGACCTAATGCAGAGAAAACAGCATCGACTGTTGAGAGTTTGCATGTAGAGCCTCTATAGAGTGCCTATTAGAGAGTAAAACTATGATTTACTTAAAATTTCCTAAATAAATTTGAATCAATGGAAACGATTTGGCCAAAAAATGCAGTTTTACCGCGGTAACTGGTTCTTTTCATCTCAAATACATGTAAGATGGCCATTTACTACTATATCAAAGGCAAAATATCAGTTTTATCAACAGATAAAATAATATTAATGACGGCTTGTGGGTTTCTAGTTTTTCTGTATGTAATTGTTTTAAGATGATTATTATTCATTATTGCAAACCCTAACCCTAACCGCTAACAGCTTGATTGCAAAAATGTTCCGGTAGTAAAGTCCAGTCCCGCAATTCTTTCCATCTCCATTTTAATTTGTATTGTTTTACAGTGATTTTAAAAGTTTAACCCCCAAACGAGGATTGGACATGGACCGACTTCTGTGGACGAGGATTTTTAAAACATGAATCCCAAACGAGCATTTGATTTAAACCCTCCTACTACGAGGACAAGGACAACAACTGCTACTAAGGACCACAAGGACTGACCCCAAGGACAAATTTATGTGGACAAGGACCAACCTCTGTCAGACAAAAAACCAAACAATTTCAATAAAATCACAAAATTAGAAAAGCAAATTTTAAAAAACAAATAATGGCCATCTTACAATGCTGCATTTCAAATTGCCTTTGACTTTAGCCAAATAGCTATGTTACTGCGCTTAAAAATTGTCAAGTTTAATAATAATAATAATAATAATAATAATAATAATAAAATCAATAATAATAATTAATAATAAATGAAAAAGTGTTTTCAGCAGCTGATCAGTCATGCACATACGGTGAGATCTAGTTATGAGACCACTTTGCGAAAACACTCGTTCAACTGGAGCAGACGTCCAGGAAACAAAGAATTTACTGCTAAAAATCAACTGGTATTATAAAGGAAACAATGACTAAACATTTAGAGTAACTCAACGGTAAGTATGTTCTTGTCATGCGGAAATACCATACTATGGAGACCTTTAACATAATTGTCACTACAATTGAAAATGGTATCAAGTTATTTGGTCATTGTAATAACTTTTAATGACTAAGTTACAAGGACCAGGACAAGGACCGATCTGCAAGGACGAGGATAAGGACAAGGACCGAACCCCAAGAGGATATGGACGAGGACTGACTCCCCAAGGACGAGGACAAGGACAAGGACTTCAAATTGTCCTCGGAGTACTGTCCAGGACAAGGACCAGGACAAGGATTAACATCACTGTTGTTTTGAGCACGTGGCTTGTTATTTCGCATCGCTCGAAGTTAAAAATGGAAAAATGCGACATCGATAAATTTATTGAAAGTAAAATTGAGCGAATATCATTTCAAATGTATAACGGAGTGAGTGATGCGTGACCACACTAAGAGAACGTTGCACAACGGAGGACCGCCGCACTCAGTTGAATATTGATGCTGTTTTCAATCGTTTTTATTCAAGGATTTGAACTTTATTTATATTACCATTTAACAGTCGAAAACATGACGTTATAATGCAGAAGCAAAAACGGAGTAGTATATTACTATAAGTCCTTTTGTCAACGTATGTTGACGGCTTCCTACGGGGATTATGAGGGACGGAAAAGGCTGGTGCGAGGATGGAGAGGGAGACAAATGCTGTGGAGATGGGGCGGGGACGGAGAGAATCAATGCGGAGACGGGGTGGGGACGGGGAGAAATGTTTAGGTGAGGGGTGGAGATGGGGATAAAAGTTGTCCCCGTGTCACTCTCTGGCAGTGGCCGTCCAGGAGTTGGCAAGTGGGGAGGGCGTTGGGGTGACAACTTCTAAACACGGGGGCCAACTATTTGTTGCTAGGTATGTAGTAGTAAGTATAGGGTCTCAACAGGGAGGCTACTGGGGGTTAGTCATTCAATAATGTGGAACCGCCACTGCTCTCTGCCGTCTCTGGTGCCTATGTACAGTAGAATGCGTTTTGATATAACTGTTGACTAGCCTTGCATTTGACGTGCACTGGTGTGATCTGAAACTCTTTCTTTCGTCGACGCTTCGTTCCGTGTTTGCCGCTCGGCTTTGTCGTTCGTTGGCTGCTGCTGCCGCCGTCTTCTTCTCCTTCCGCCTCCATCAGGACCATGGCGTTTCTCAGGAGATCGCTGTGTCGGTCGTGGGACAGTTTCTTCCAATCGCGAAAATTCGGGAATCGACCGGCGATGGAGGCGCCGTGGGTGTCGACGCCCGCGAAGTCGGCGATGTCGACGCCGCAGAGGAAGAGCTGCGCCCGACCGACGTCCGCCACGAATCGCGCGTAGCTGAACCCGGAGAATTCGATGAGGAAGAGCAGGTGGAGGGGAGAGGCTATGACGATCAGCGCCTTCGCCCTCGATATCTCCGACTGGATCGCCGGATCGTGTTCGAGTAGATCGACGTCGCGTTTGTCTAGGATCTTTTTGTTGAAGACCTCTTTACCCAGATAACTGCAAATGTAGTCCTTCCACTGAGTCGTATCCTTGCTGTGAATGATCACCAGGTCCATGGCCATCGTCACGTGTCTACAATGCACCGAACACTCAACAACACTCATCGCATGATTCACCAGAACATTCGAATCGATCGATCGAATGTCTTTATAGCAAACACCAAACTACGCTCGCATAAATTCCTCTAACACCAACAGTTGATGCTGCCGCAACAAATACTACCTACTACTACTACTACTACTACTACTACTACTACTACTACTACTACTACTACTACTACTACTACTGCTGCTGCTGCTGCTGCCACTGCTACGCCTGCTGCTGCTGCTGCTACTACTACTACTACCACCACTACTACTACTACTACTAAACAGTCTCCTAAATGTGCCATTTTCAGTCCATTATGGCTAGCATCGAATAGTGTCGATGTCAGTTTACTCTTATGGTTTGCTTTTTTATCGGTCTAGCGTTTGGATTCTACCGCCTACGTTGATGATTGTCGAGGCCGGAGATAAGCGCCGGAACCCAACGCTCGGACTCGAGTACGGGACCTACCTTTACTTTTACCTAAGGTTTTTTTTACTTTAGATATTGTCAATTCCTGTTAAGATCGCAGTCTGATAGAGGGCGAGTGAAAGGCTGGTAACCACCATCATTCGGCTGAACCAGTAGGAAATTAATGGTGCATACGGTTGGCCTTTCTTAACCATTTATTTTAGAAATGAAAGGCGAAATTACCAGGAAATCGTCTTCGCATAGAAATTGTTGTAAGTTTAACTGTATTTCCGGAAGTTTGACAGCTTCATTTTGCCAATAAGTTTACGTCTAACTGAGAAACGCGGGTCTAGAGAAATAAACGACTCACTACTCTAGATTAATTGACTTAAGCCACTTGTGTCGCAGCTTGCCTAGTACACGGAGATCAGCGCCGGACCCTACGCTCACTCGAGAACCAGTAGAGAAAGGCCTTACTGGTTTCACGAACGAAAATGAACTGGTACAAGGGTTTTGAAAGTACCTTGTTTATCAGTATACAAGCAAAAAACCTACTGGTTCTATCAGGCTAAAGATTTAACTTCATTGCCAGAGTCAGGCGCAAGATATTGAACATGAATCTACTCGGTCTATTCGTCCTATTTCCAGTTTGAAATCAATTTTGCTCGTTCGGTTGACACTTTAGAAAATATTCGTGCGCGCATTTGAAAAACTTTCACACATTTTCAGTTTTTACAACTTTTAAACCGCACGTCCAGAATAAATTGAGTCGGCTGGTAACTAATCTAAGCATGTCAACTGGATTGCTGTGTTGTCTATGTTGTGCAATAATTAATACCATTGATCTAAGATCGAAGACCGTCAAGTTTGGAGAACGCTCTTTCTCGCGCGGAAATCCTCTCCTGTGGAATTCACTGCCGGACTGCGTGTCGTCCGTGACTTCCTTCGGAGAGTTTGCGAACAAGTCAAAGACGCACCTATTCAACATCTCGTTTCCACGCGTATTGTAAAACACCCTTGACTTTGTCCCTTGCTATGTTACGGCGCTATATAAATTGTCATGAACAATAACAATAAGAGTTTTTCAGTTGGCTTTCCTCTATCGTATGCCTTGCACTGTTCCTTTCACTGATCTGTCGTTCTGATCTTGCTCGGATTGATTTGGAATGGCCATCAACTGATATCCTTGAAGGCCATATTAGAACCGGCGTCATAAAAGTTAATTATTTCTGCTGTTATTATGTTATTATCATTATTGGTAGTATTAGTAGTAGTAATTGTTGCTGTGGTGGTGGGAGAAGTAGTAGAATTAGTTGTAGTTTTAATAGTAGTAGTAATAATAATAATAATAATAATAATAATAATAATAGTAGTAGTAGTAGTAGTAGTAGTAGTAGTAGTAGTAGTAGTAGTAGTAGTAGTATCATTATTGCCATTGTTATTATGGCTGTTGTTATTCATGTTGCTGCTTTGAACATGGTGGCCTGCCTATCACCAGTTTCACTCACTGAATATTTGAGTGAAAGAAATTTTGAGTCAAATTAGTATAATCTGGACTTTTGGAATTGAAACATATCTGCTATTTTCAGTTTTGCCTTTCGCCTATTATTGCCAGAGAGACTGTTAGGATGCATGTTAAAGAATTAAATTGGTCTACAATTCATATTAATAATAATATAATATAACAAGGTTTAAAGTGGTTCAGTAGGGACTGTCCTGTGTGAGAACCACTGTTGCTCCCGTCCAATCTAATATCCTAAACTACTGAGGTTTATTTTGAACTCGTTTACAGTTTTAGCCGTTACTATCCCCTCATCCAGTTCATTCTATCTGTCCACCACTCTTGCACTAAAAAAATGCTGTTTATGTCTCCCAACCCGTTTCTTGAACAGTTTCATGCTGTGTCCTCTGGTTCGATCATACTGCTTCATTGTAAAAAATCTTTCCTTTGGCATTTCCACTTTGTTTGTTAGTATTTTGTATGTCTCGATCAAATCCTCTCTCTCTCTCTCTTCTTTTTTCCAGGGTTGTCAATCCACAGTGATTTAGCCTTTCCTCATAGGTTAGTTTGTGATATCCCTTGATCATCTTTGTTGCTCTGTGTTGCACTCTTTCTAAGGTCTCTATGTCTTTCTTCAGGAATGGACACCATGCTTGAACACAATACTCTAAATGTGGACGTACCAATGTCTTGTAAAGTCTTATTATTACATCCTTCTCTCTGCTCACTATCGTTCTTTGATCATACCTAGAATTTTGTTGGCCTTATTAGCTGCCTCTGCACATTGCCTAGATGGCTTTAAGCTGTTATGCATGATGACCCCTAGATCTTTCTCCTCGTTTGTCACTTTTAGTCCCTTCCCACATAACTTAAATTCATGATCTGTTCCCTTCTTCCCAATGTGCATCACCGAGCATTTATCTGTATTAAAAAGCATTTGCCAATCTGCCGACCACTGGGATAGTCTATTAAGGTCTTGTTGTAAAATTTTTGCTTCTGCTTCACTATCACTCTGTCCACACAGTTTTGTGTCATCAGCGAATTTTGAAATTTTTGACATTATATCATCATCGATGTCGTTGATGTATATTAAAAACAATAGAGGTCCCAACACTGAACCTTGTGGCACCCCACTTATGACCTCAGCCCAATCTGAATACTTGCCTCTTATACCTACCTTCTGTCTTCTGCTCTGAAGCCAGTTTTTTATCCATCCAAGAACTTTACCTCTAATTCCACTGGCCTGAAGCTTGACTGCCAGTCTTGAATGAGGTACTTTATCGAATGCTTTTGCAAAGTCCAGGTATACTACATCAACTGCCTTTCCTCATCTAGCTTGTCGTGAATCTCCTCCAAAAGTCCAGTATGTTTGTTAAGCAAGATCTTCCCTTAATAAACCCATGCTGGCTATCCTTTAAAATCTTGTGTCTCATAAGATGGTCCAATATATTTGCTTTCATTATTTTCTCCAGAACTTTACACACTATACAGGTCAGACTCACAGGCCTATAATTTCCTGGCTCCCCACGGTTACCCTTTTTGAATATAGGAGTGACTACTGCATCCCTCCAGTCCCTAGGGACTATTCCCTGATTTAATTGACATATTGAATATTGTGGCTATTACCTCACTAACCTCATGTCTTACCTCATACAGAAATTTTGGGTGTATATTGTCTATTCCGGGGCTTTTGTCAGTTTTCATTTGACTCAGAATTTCCAGGACACACTCTTTACTGCAATTTATGTCTGATAATGCTTCCTCCTCTTTTCCACAAAAATAAATTAATGGGCTTTGGTATGTTGGCTGTATTTTCCTTTGTGAACACTGATCCAAAGTAATCGTTCAGAATTGTTGCTGTTTCCATGTCATCCGTCACTGTTTCTCCAGAATCAGCTACTAATGGTCCCACTTTTCTTTTCGCTTCATCTTACTTCTTGCATATCCATAAAAACTCTTACTGTTCCGTTTGATGTCTTTTGCTAATTTGTTTTCATACTCTGCAATAGCCGCTTTGTTTGTAGCTGTTGATTTGTTCCTCTTTGCACATAACTGGACTGTAACTGTTTTAATCTCGCCTGTTCCAAACCTTCATTGCTTTGCATTTTTAGTCAGTGCTTTCTCAATTTCTTCCACGCTTTGTTTTTGGCCCTTCTCTTCTTCTGTACCTCTCTCTCGTAACCCAAAGGAAGTTTTTTGTTAAGTGTCCGCTGTTTTGGTATTGTTGAATCCATAACCTTTGACATGCAATTTTTAAATATTTCCCAGCTTTCTTCTGCATTTTTATCCTTTATCATGCTTCCTATGTCCAAATCTTCGATCATCTTCCTCGCCAGATCGTATTTTCCCCGGAAATAGTTTTTTGTTTTTTTGGTTGCGTGTGCTCTCGATGTCTTCTGCTAAAATTACATCAAATGTCACTGTCTGGTGGTCACTTGTGCCTAAGTTTTGTCCAACCATCATATTCTTCACTAACTGATCATCTGAAGTAATTATTAAGTCCAGTGTGTTACCTCCTCTCGTTGGTTCAGTGACATGTTGTGTGAGGAAATTGTCATCCATGCACTTAAGAAATCTCTTGTCCTGGTTCCTGTCTGCCTCCATGCTTTCCCAGTTAATATGATAGTTGAAGTCACCCATTATTAGTACATTTTCCTTGGCTACTATATCTAAAATCCTAAACAATCCAATATCTATTTCCTCCTTTGCATCTGGGACCCGATAGCATACGCCTAATAGTATTTTTTCTTTTTTGCATCTGATTTCACACCAAATATTTTCTCTAAAATTGTCATCCTGAATATCCCTTCTTTCCAATGCATTCAGTTCCTCTTTGACATACAGTATTACTCCCCCAGATCCATGACCTCTGACACTTAGGTTTTCCCTGTCCTTTCTAAACATTACATACCCATTCAAACCTAGCTCTCCATCGTCTATTTCCTGTCTGGCCCAGGTCTCTGTAATACCTATAATATCTGGTTTGATTGAACTGATGCACATTTCCAACTCAGCTTTTTTACTTGCGCTTATAATACTTCTGGCATTTGTATAAAAACACTTAAGTTTCTTCCCTATCAAAGCCCTACTTTTCTTCCTGGTGTCGGTGCTATTTATTGTTATAGTTTCAAGACAGTTAGAGATACCCCTAATCTTCAATCGCCCCTCCCCAGTAGAATGTTTGCTACTACAGCTACGTCTATTACTATCTAACCTACCTAAGCGTTTACTACTACTAAAGTCTCCACTACTTCTACTAGGACTACCACTGCTACTATCTGTTCTAACTGCCTTTGTCCTCAGTTTAAATGCCTACACAGGCAAGCAGACTTCACTGTATGAAATATCCTCCTTGCCACCATGTCTGCTCCCATCCAATTAAGATGAAGCCCATCCCTGGCAAGGTATCCTGATCTCTGTGCGTTGAATTCCACGTCCACGAAATCAACTCCTTCTTTCCTGCATATTCCCATCAGCATGGCATTGACCTCCAATCTCTTGCTCTCATTGCTTCTAGACAGGTCTCTTCTAGGCATGATTCCTGTGATCACCAAGTGCTTCCTCCGCTGTTTCAATTCTCTAATCATTCTCCTGAATTTCTCAATTATGTCTGCTTTTTCATCCTGAAGCAGATTGTTCGTCCCCAGCTCCACCACACACGTCTCTGCTTCTCTTCCAGCTTCTTCTTCCAGTAACTCCTCCACATCTTCAATTCTCGCGCCTGAACGCGAGATGGCCACATACTGGTTTTTAGTCTGTAAAACTAAATTCTTTCCTAAATTCCTAGCGTTTGAATCCCGTTTGAATATTCTGTAGCGTTGCGTTTCGATCTATGCGTTAATATAAAAAAATTCTTTGTTTAACCCAAAACATATTTAATTATTTTCGGGTGTAAATATGCCAAGAAACAATGCTTATCGGTCAATTGTACCTCTCAATTTTCTATAGAGTTATTGCCATCCGTTATCGTAGCGCTGAATGACGGCGGTCTTCGCTGTGTTTTCAGACTGAAAAGAAAACCGCTTGATATAAGATACGGACCATCAGATTAGTACGAAACCCATAATTATGAATATAATAATTATATGAACGCGCTGTTGGTAACTTGCCCCTATTTCGTGTGAACCGCCATTATCACTGTTTTGTTCTGTATCATAACCATATCCACATAATGGTGGTTTTGAAGGCAATAATAAATAATCATTATAAGTATGCACTAGAAATGAAAAAGCTCGCTTACAATTTCAGTGTTTGTCTTGGGTACATTTAGCACAAAATTAGAAAATCCTGCTGGCTGAGAATGCTTAGGGGACCTATAGTTACTACCACAACGCCATCGACCGATCAGAGGGTCGCAACTGACTTCAACAGGGTAGCTCTGTGAAATGGGATCTTAGCAGAGATGGCCAGAATTCTACAGACGTCATTGCTTATTGGTGCACTTTGAAATTTGAAAATCAACTTAAGTGGCTGTATTAGTCATATACTACTGCAGAGGTACACGAAATTTCATGTATTTTGACCCACGGATTGTGAAAATACTTGCAATGAAACGGGGCGGCATCGGTTTCATTGCGCCATGGATATTTTTACATCCCCCTAACACCCCAACCCCCTCCCCAATTTTAAGTCGACACCCCCAAATTTGTTGGTAATGTGACAATGGTATGTACAGAAAATGCATATAAATTAGGCTTTGGCATCCCCCCAAATGAAGAAGGATACCCCCAATTATTATTCTTGGATGACCTTTTTTGCTTGTCAGCCTTTTCGGGCAGAGATTAAAAAATTTCGACACCCCCAGATTTTTCCGACACCCCCCAAATTCAAAATCCTAGAAATAACACTGCATTGTGCCACCCTACAAGCAGGATATGACCGTACGTATTACACGTAGGCTATTTTATTTCTGATGATAAAATTGAAATAAGCTTGCGTTTAATGTACGCGGTAGAATGATCGAACCAGAGGACACAGCATGAAACTGTTCAAGAAACGGGTTGGGAGACATAAACAGCATTTTTAGAGCAAGAGTGGTAGACAGATGGAATGAACTGGATGAGGGGATAGTAACGGCCACAACTGTAAACGAGTTCAAAATAAACCTCAGTAGTTTAGGATATTAGATTGGACGGGATCAACAGTGGTTCTCACACAGGACAGTCCCTACTGAACCACTTTAAACCTTGTTATATTATCTATATATATAATTCTCGATGTCTGTCTGTCCGACGGCAACACGGCGGGTATTGCAAGACGCTGTTGTCATTGACAACCAAATATTGTTTAATCAAACCGGAGCGTTTAACAAAGCGTCTTAATTGCACCTTAAACCCCCGTCCCCCCTTCCCTCACCCCATACCTCTCCTAATCGCCCAGGCCCAACCCATTCCCGCCCAGGCCCCAAACCCCCTTTTCCCTTCCCTATCCCATCTCCTTCCCTCTCCCCATCCCCTCCCAATCGCCCCCTGCCCAAACCCCGTTCCCCTTCCGTCTCCCCAACCCTTTTCCCTCTCCCCATCCTCTCCCCAATCGCCCCCTCCAAACCCCGTTCTCCTTCCGTCTCCCCAACCCTTTCCCTCTCCCCATCCCTCTCCCAATCGCCCTGGCCCCAACCCATTCAGGGCCCAGGCCCCAAACCCCTTCCCCCTTTCTCTCCCCATCTCTTTCCCTCTCCTCATCCCTCTCCCAATCACCCCAGCCTCAACACATTCCGGCCCCGACCCCAAACCCCGTTTCCCTTCCCTCTCCCCATCCCTTTTCCCTCTCCCCATCCCTCTTCCAATCGCCTCGGGCCCAACCCATTCCAGCCCCAACCCATTCCCGCCCCGGCCCTAAACCCCGTTCCCCTTCCCTCTCCTTATCCCCTTCCAACTACCCATCCCTCTCCCAATCGCCCAGGCCCCAACCCATCAGCGCTCCGCCCTACCCCACCGGCCCCAAACCCCGTTTCCAAACCTACACAATGCTGCTCCGAAAACCCGTACAACCCACTTTCCTCCTCCCAAATCTCCCTTCCCTCTCCCAATGCCCTGCCCCCGTTATTATATATATTTACTCTTTCCTAACCTCAAACCCTATTTTTTAAATGTTACCCCTCAAGTGTGGATTAAATTTTCAGACGCTGTCACCGTACTGGGGATTTAATTTTTTGGAAAAGCGTTCTTCAGAAATGATTGCTGTGACGTTTTAAATTTGCTATATCTCAGGCTATATAGGAGCTAAAAAGATGAGGTTTGCACCATTGTTTAGATTGTTTATTTCTCTTTCTAACCGTCCGTGCAAAACAAAAAAATATGGGGGTAGAGTCCACTTTACGGCCTAAAATATCACCCTCTCCCCCAAAAATGTTTTTAAAGCCCGCTAGCAAAATATTTTCTGCGGTAACCCCACTTTGGTCAGCGGCAAAGTTGTAAAGGGATGTCAGAGGAACAAAATAAACCAAAAATTTTGAAAATCGGTTGACATTTGGCAAAGATCTATCCGTTCTAACCCGATGACCCCGATGTTTGAACATAAGTATTATCGGTGAATTTCGTGAAAGTTTTGAATTCTGAGAAAGTTTCCATTTTTTTTGAATTTTCTATATCTCAGGCTATATAAGAGCTAAGAAGATGAGGTTTGCACCATTGTTTAGCTTTTTTATTCCTCTTTCTAACCGTCCGTGCAAAACAAAAAAAGTCCAGCGTTCACGAGCTTTTCGACAATCAAGTGAGAATGAGGAGCAGGCTGTTGCTCGGGGTGAAAAGCAGCACAGCAAACAAGAGAATCAAGCACTGCATGTCGTTCGACACTGCCAAATCAGTACTCTTACCTTGACTATCAAGTTTCAGCAAATTCCTGCGAATGGGCGTTAACTCGGTTGAAGGAAAAGGCGGCGATTTAAAGAAATTAATTGCGCAAAATCCTATTGCATTCAGGGTCGGCGCTGAGGGGTGTCGGCGGGTCCGGACCCACCAGCCTCGGGGGGGGCACCCAAGCAAATCGTTCAAATACGCAGAAAAATGTTGATTGGGGGTGAGGGGTAGTCTGAGCCGGCGGGTCCTGGCTGTGTAGATTGCATTAGACCCACCCAGTCAACAAATTACAAAACCCAGCGCCGCCCCTGATTGCATTTGCACAAAATTGGGTAGTAAAACAGCCAATCTCCCCCGTCATTTTTGACGGGTAAACACCTAGTTATTATATAATTTGCGTGTCTACGTCGTAAGATGCAGGCGGAATAAATCAGGGGTGTCAAACATACGGGTTGGGGCCGAATACGACCCGCGAAAGCTTTTCATCCGGCTCACGTGTATGTGGCTGAATACAAGAAAAAATACTTTATGTCTAAGCAAAGTTACTTTACTTTAGTTAAGGCGTGTTCAACAATTTCTGGGGGAAGAGCAATTCCCCGCCCCCGGAAACGGCCTAAATTAAACCCTGGCCTTGGATCAGTTCAGACAGTACAAGAAGAACAATGTGAAAGTAATCAGTAATGTGCTTGTTTCAGCTCTCAGTAGAATTCAAATTCTGCCTATCTCGTCAGCTGAATGTGAGTGGGGCTTCTCGTGCATGAATATAAATGATACACTAGTTAGAAATCAACTCGGTATTCGCACACTTTCATCTCTTGGGTATGCGATGGGCGACATGCTGCCTCAGATGCATCAACTGGCAAAAAAGTGACAAGACATCTGTGTCAATTCCTGCCATGGCAACTCTGTATTAGTGTTAATGATACTTGCTTGAATTTAGTTGCACATTTTCAATTGTTGCAACTTGCAGTTGCACTATTTTTATGGTTTAAATAAATGGTGTGTGACGATTTATACAAATAATATTAAAAGTTAGAGCAAAGTACTGTGCATTAAACCATGCATTTCCCATGTCTCCCCACTGCTCGTCATGCACCCCCTGCCCCACTGCTCGTCATGTTTCCCCCACTGCTCGTCATGTTGCCCCCACTGTTCGCCATGTTCCCCTAATGTTCCCCCCACTGCTCCGGGTTACAAATCGCACCCTGGCTTTAATTAATTGCTCAGGCATAGCTACGCCACTACATGTATAATAAAGTCGTGTTTAGTATATATTTTGCGTGCTTATATAACGGATGAAAACCCACATATCAATGTATTCATTACACAAATTATAGTAGCAATTCCTTGATTACGTTACATGACGTAACCGTAATAGAGAACCATAGAAGTAAGTCCAAGCTTCACGCCACCGCCAGCGTATTTTTACGCGTGATACTAATATTTTAGTTTTGGACATAAAATACGTATAATACGTTTATTTTGCTGTGCGTTCTATCATCAAGGTACGGTCGTATCTTGCCTGTAAATGCCTATATAAGCAGATAATACTTCTATGCGGGGGCGGAAAGATGGCAGAGTGGGTTACACGCTGAAGCGGCAGGCTGACGGAGCGGGTTCATGCCACGTTGGCGCCTCTAGGGGCTTTCACACAGGCAGTAATGCCTCCTAAGCCACTTTAAATCATGTTTTAAACATTTTGCAGCGATTAGAAATTGTAAACTTACGGAGTGATCATATTCAAATGCGCCAATTAGTCCACGAATTCGTCCTCTTTTTGTACAATTCGTGCTCTGAACAGAATAGTAACTTTATTTCCTGTGCTATAGAGCGCTCTTCGTTAAAAATTTGCGAAACTAAACAGACTTACCGGTCGTTGTGAGAATTTTGACTTTTGACCAGTTTCGCCTGTATCGAAGAACTGGACAATAAAAGATTACGATCAAGGAAACGTGATGTCGACGTAAAAATAGTGTCAATGACTCTCCGTCTTCTAAGAAGTCCTATTCTTGTGCAATGTGCGACCTTCTATTTTAAAATCATTTCCTTGAAGCTCTTTCTGTGTCGCTGGCTGCTGGGCCATTAAGCCGTACAGGCAATGTCCTCCTGCTCCTTCTACTCTTCTACTGTACAGTATAGGCTAATTGCTAATTGCCCAGCAGGTTTTCTAGCCTGTCGTTTTATAGCTCCGTTATATCTAACTAACTGTGCACCACCATAGCAACCCGTCCCGTTGTGATCAATGCAACACAGATAAAGTCAAGGCAATTACATTTGACAAAGTTAGGCCTGCTATTTAACAAAAATAAACATCTGAATGCTGTAATATTGCATAGTGCTAAATCCGTGGGAATGTAATCCAGATGCGCCCTCTTCTTAAAAGTGCCGTCATTTCATCTGTCTTAAACGAAATGTGACATATACACTGTATATAGTCTAGGCCTACAAGTTGAAACAAGGTACCAGATTTTAAAACTCCTTAAATATAAACGAATTTTTAGATCTTCTGGTGTCAATTTACTTCTAGATGAATGTTCGATCTCGGTGTCAATTTTCGGTCGCATAGAAACTGAGTTTCTGATGGTATGTATGGACTGATGAAAACCCACATATTTATATTTGTTTATATTTTAAAGCTTATATTTATGTTGACTGGTCACGATCCACTTCTTAGAAACCCTTAATCGATTTGTGGCTAAGGTCAGCTAAGAGACTAAACAGTAATTTATTCTGAAAGTCAAGTTCTGCTATTTCTCAATTTATGCAAACATCAACATATATACCCAATACATATATACTACCAATACATATATACTGTGCCCAATTTATAATACTGTCTACTCCTTTTAGAACGTCTGTAAAACTCTCGAAGTCTTTCGATGGTACTCCAGTGACACGAATTTCTAGTCGTGTTTGGTTCGTGAGCTACGTAGCTAATCAGCCATAGACAAATACGAAGACTTGCAGTGTAAAAAAACTAAGCCTATCGACCTAAACACGAGCATCAACAGGACATTCTTCCTGCTTTACGCTCCCCGCAGACAATTAGCCTGACACAATTATCCACCTCGTTATAGCACGCAGCAAATTATGCTGGTAAGATAAAATCAAGAAGAAACCATGCAAATCCTCGTTTTCTGCATGCGTTACTTTTGAAACGCTGCAATATTAAATTTACATTTAAAACAAACTTTGCTAAATTACTCTCATCTGTCACATCAGCCGGTGGCGTAGGTAGCCAGGATTTCCGGAAGGGGATTCGGATTTTGGCTTTGACCGCGACCAACTTTGGAAAAATGTTGACAAGCAAAAAAAGGTCGTCACCTCTCTTAGACCGGTACATTGTATAGCCAGGTAGCCAAGGGGGAGGGGTTGACCCCAAAATCGCGTCTCAAAATTTAAAATGCATAGAAACTCAATAAAAATATTTGTTTTCGACAGCCAAGGGGGTTTTAACCCCATCCACCCCCTTTTCTACGCCACTTACATCAACTGAACCGTGCGCTGTCTGTTGATCATGCCAGTTGCGATAATACTGCGCTAAAATTAGACCTGCGTCGTTTAGCTGTTGTCTGTCTAATTTGCATAAAAACTGAAACATTTCGTTGTATATTGAATGCAGTTGCTTCTATAGTAGCTCTAAGTCTAATTGGCTGTCTCGGCATTTTGTAATAGAACTTTTGGAAATGAGAACTGTCGAAGGCGAGATAACCCAAAACATTTCCTCACATATAGACCTAGTGCCGTGACGCATTTTGAAGGGATTCTTCAATGCACAGAAATTAATATTCACTGAAGGGAATCTAGCAGTGTTGCCTGTACCATTACACAGCAGAGATTAGACACCAGTTTTCCGCCATGTTGCTGGGTGATTTTCCATGATAACCATAGAAATTATCGCAAAACTACTAGCACAAGCTCTGGAAAGCTTTAGGTTTTGTCTGAGGCACCATACGGATGTCAGGCATGGACTCAAAAAAGGACAAAACAAAATTTAAGACTTCTGAGACGAAAGGATTAAGACAGATTCTGCGCGTATCCTGGACGAAAAGGTAGGCGTCACAAGAGACTTCTTGGAGTCCATTAAACGAAGGAAACTATCTTACTTCAGCCACATCATGAGGAAAACAGGCATCTGCCTAGAAAGAAAATGATGCAAGGCGCAATTATTGATGGTCGCAGAGAATAAGGTAAATCCAAGAGACTATGGACAGATGACATATTGCACTGGTCAGAGACTGGAAGGACAATGGAGAAGACAATCCGAACGACAGGCAACAAAGAACAGCGGAGAAAGTTCATTCATGTTGCGGCCTACCCTCGTAGCGAGGATGGCTAAAGTCAAGACAAGACTTATACAAGACAAGACTAATGCAAGTTCTCATCTAGCATTAGAGAATCAAACTCGTTTGAGACATGGCTTGGCATTAGACGTTTTACAGTAATATTGTCAGATCTGTCACTATCGAAAATCACTCAACAAAATGGCGAGTTGCACTTTCAGACCCAGAAACTGCTAGTGAATTATTAGATTCAATGCCTAAGTGCATGTTTAATTTAGGTTGCATACTTGTTCTGTGTAAACTTGTGTTGTGATCGAGAAGAGTGAGACTCAACGACATGAGCGCCAGTTTTATTTTCTTTACGTTTAACCCTCGCACCGCAAAGGGGTGTCTGTCACCTCCTCAGTTTCCCCAATTTTTCAGAGGTTTGATGAAGTATTTTAAAGAGCTTTCAGATATCCATGCCCCATATTATTCATATACACACACATTTAGACATCTATTGCGATCCATTTGCTACAGAGATTGATCTTTAAACATTTTACTGAAGTTATCCAGACGTGGATATCACCTTTTCTGAATCTTCTTTTGTCTTTTCTCAGAATTTGAGAGCGTAGAAGCAAATTGTCCTCCTGATCGTGTTTCGAAGTGTAGACCCTTTAGGCCTATCTTAAGAACTGTTAACTAAATCTGTGACATCTTTTTACTACGACACCAAACACGAAGTGCGCGCTGTGCTAACAAATCAATTTTATAGGAGGTTTCGTGATCAAATGATATGCATGTGTGCGTGTAGCAAATAAGATAATAATTAGGGCTGCGGATGTTAAAGATTAATTAATCGGTTAATCGTTAATCTATTTTAACGATTAATTTTCTCATCAACGATTAATCTCTATGTTTTTCGCCCATCACTAACAAATGCACCGAAAATCGAATAATAACAACATCAATGTTTACGATTTGGCGGTGGTCCGCGGAGAGTAATCGAGTTATTAAATACAAACCTATATCAGGTCGATTAAAGGAACATATTTTGGATTTGAAGTGTTAGCTGACACTCAGCCTGACGGAAATATCTAAAATGCTTATAATCAAGCACTGTTAATAACTTAATATGCTTGTGTAGGCCTACTTGCGCAGTTGGTTATCCGACATTTGAGCGAGAAAATGCTTGTGCCATATATTGCTTAGATATCTGTGATATTTACTCTTTTAAACTGAATTTTATGTGAAATATCAAATTTTTGTCAATAACTGTAACTATAGAAGTTTTTAAAAATTGGAATTACCTATTAATTAATCGTTAATTTCTCTAAGCTTAACTATTAAAATTAAATTAATCGTTACCAGCTCTAATGATGATGATGATGACGGTATTACTTCCGGCAGCGCCATTTTGGCTGCTTGCACGTGTCTGTCCGTGCTTCGGAATGTCGCCGTTCTTGGCGGATTTACCGACGTCTTGCGCTTATTTCTTTGCGCTAATCGCGCGGATCGTCGCTTAGCCGTCGTTTTCGAAGCGGTCGGCGATGGTCTTTGCGTCTTCTCTGCACCGAACGTTCGGATTCACGTCGCCCGTGTCGGCGTGGTTGGACCGCCATTTTGAGCCACCAGCCACTCGACGGAGCCTACAGGCCATAAAGGGCAAAGACTGTTCCGGTTTCGTGCGCGGAATTCCATCTTCAGTCGGTTCCCGTCAAGTTCGGCGATGGATTACTGTCTCGCAGATGACCGCCCTCAAAGATTCGCCGCCTGATTTTCGCCACGCGCGGAGAATTTTTTCCCAGCATCCATGCGGTCCTTCAACATCCTTTCTGCGTTTTCGCTGACTCTTCGACGGAACGTCTTCTTGCGGAAGACCGCCTTCTGAAGGGTTCACTGCCCGATTTCAACACGGCAGCGAACTCTTTTGTGCCATCTGAGCGGACTTTCCCTCAAGACAAACAATCTTCCGTTCCATGTCGATTTGTCAGCGTTGTTGACAGCGCCTTTGACTTTGGCCTTCGCCATGCTACGGCGCTATAGAAGTTGTCCAGAACCATAACCATAACCATAACCATGACGATGATGATAATAATAATAATAATAATAATAATAATAATAATAATAATAATAATAATAATATTATTATTATTATTATTATTATTATTATTATTATCATCATCATCATCATAATATATAAAATAATAATAATAATATTATTATTATTATTATTATTATTATTATTATTATTATTACCTGATTAGATGTTCATTGATGAGTTATTATTATTATTATTATTATTATTATTATTATTATTATTATTATTATTATTATTGGAATAGCATTTTGGCTATTTTTCTGGCCATAGTCTTCAGATATATTACACTGGTCTACATTTTTAAAAAAATTTCTGCTGACCTAGGTATTTTTGCTGATTTTACCCAATTGAGAGTGCTGATTCCAGATATGAAGTCAAAAATTATGCAACACGTCAAATTTTTTCGCAAATTAGAATGCTTTAATTAAAGGTGTTAAAGTCAAACATAAGGGAAAATAGGAAATTCTGAAGAACCGATAACACGTAATATTTTTATTCAGCCCAAAAAATGAGTCTGTCTTCTAACCAAGAGAGCAATAAGAGCAATAGCTAGTTGCTTAAATTTAAGTTTTGAGAAAGGAATCTTCTTTTTTGGATGCTCCGGTATAGTTATGGTCACAGTTGTCACGCTGTAAACACCAGCAGTACTTAGTCTGCCATAATGTTCGAGTTCCATCTGCCTTGATATCTACGTTCCATGGTCTTGATGTCTTGATGGAAGCATTCTCCTTGTTCTTCACTCATAGCTCCAAGATTTGAAGTTCAGATAGCTATGAAAGAAATGCAACTTGACACTCATGTTTGCTCCCAGTCTTCGAAAAGCAATCTTCGAATTTTTAACTGAAAGGTCCTAATTCTCGACTCTTAAGTTGCCAAGTAAGTCAGTAATCAGGTCGCAAAAACATCTTGTCTACAACTATAACATCCCATTGATTCAAAAGTCCTTTGATGTTGATGCAGTATACAAACTCCTCCTCCATATGGAAATGTTTGAAAAGATTCATTCTCTCTGCCATGATACATAAGCGTGGTTCCTGGGGCCAACACTGAACAGATTCTTTTCCTTCAGTCTTGAACCCAGTAACTCTGCTGACGACTTCGGCAGATCTAGGTCTCATATTAGGTCATTAAACTCAGCTTGCTTGAATGTTTGGTGCATTCAGCGTCAACTTCTAAGGCCACGAAATCTTCGCAATCGGTGTCTGTTGACTAACAAAATTCATCTTCGTAAGAAACTCCCAAAGTAGTGCAAATAGGTACAGGAACTTTGTCACAGTGAGCAACTGGTCTCAGAGCAGAGGGGAGATTTGGGTACTGGATGGAAGATTTTGCCTTTGTGGACATGCCTGAAATATTTACCAGACAGAAGTAGCAGTCATCAACATGCATGGTTTCAGGCTCTCGCCACACCATTGGAACTCCAAAGTTAAGACTTTTTCTCTGACCTTTAGTCACATTATGAACTGTCTGAGGCTTTCAACACATGTCCTGCACACTTTATGTGGTGCCCAAGGTTTTCCTGGTCACTCAATTTAACTGCGAAATATGCATGCTAAGCTTTATGCACAAATTCAGACACCTATCTCCTTTGTTTAGGTGTTGTAAAGCAACCTCAGATGTAGCAAAATTTGTCAGGATCATTCCTGCACTGCTCACGAAGTGTTCACATGCTGGGTGACATATTCCACAGAAAGCTAGTTAGAATAGTTAAATTTACTTAAACTTGTAAGCCTCATGAACGACTGAATGCTGCCGTCGGTTTCACGCTGCTTATATAGGCCTATATCCATAAAATGCTGACGTCTGCAGTTTAAAACTGCCTATTAAACTGTTGTATTATTAAATAGTTATGCCCACTGCATATTAAGCATATCTTTTGCACATCCTTAACTTTTGCATATTCAATATAGCTAAAGAATTATAATACATAATGCTACATTATTACAGTAAACAGTAAATCAGTAAACAGCGTTTTGCGGAAAAACTGGACGTGATAGGAGAAAATGGGTGTGATTTTTGGATTCAGCACACCAAAATACATAAAGATCACATGTTGTCTTCAAGTCAGCAAAATTGACGTAGACCAGTGTTATCATTATTATTATTATTATTATTATTATTATTATTATTATTATTATTATTATTATTATTGGAATAACATTTTGGCTATTTTTCTGGCCATAGTCTTTAGAAATATGTACTGTATATAATTATAGTAATATATATTATCTATTGTTTTAGCGCTGTTGTTTCAGGTGGCCAATATCGGTTGAATCAGCAGCAGCAGCAGAAATCTTTATAGATCTACGGATTAATCAATCGCATCTTGAGTCGCGATATTCAACATAAACTTTCTTTGTGAAACCTTCATTGACGATCATCGCGAAGAAATAGATTTTCTAAAACTTAGGTCTATCAATAAACACCTAATCAGGTTCTTCTAGACAAACGGATTCCCGGATATAGTGAATGTCGATCGAATAGCTTGTTGCTATATCGAGTGGTAGCTATATAGTTGCTTCTAAATGTTAAGTAGGCCCTATTGGCGCAGAGAGAATCCTCAGAGGATGTATGGATATGCGGCCGATGGCGATTGCTGGATGCGAGGGAAACACATGCTGTTAGTCAATCCGATGTTTGTTTTCTATCGGTTGTGTCCTTCATTGCTCAAGGTCTACTCACTCTTACCGCGGCGCCAGTGGATTAGGATAGAGTCGGGGAGTCTTCGCTGAACTGCTGTTGTCGGCCCCTGTATGTATCCTGTCGGACATAGGCGTAAACTTGGGTGAAAAAGTGTGGGCCCAACCACCGTACCTTTCCCTTCCCAGCACAGCGTCTCAAAAAGTGGGGGTGGTGGCTCAGGCCTAGCGGCCTAATAGAAGTCAACGCCTACGCTGTCGGATCACTCGCCTAGAGAGCGAACCTGCGTTGAGGGCGGCCAATGCGTATTCTCTGCCGATCCGCTTTTATATATATTATCCACTGCGCTGGCTTGAAGTGACTTCATACGTGTAGTCAGACGTTACTAGGTAATGGATTCTGATTCGTAACAAGGATTAACCGTGCAGTGTTAATAAGAGAGAGAGAGAGAGAGAGAGAGAGAGAGAGAGAGAGAGAGAGAGAGAGAGACTGTGGGTAATCGAGTGCACGACTTAGTCTTGGAAGATCCGATGCACGGAAAACACAGCAGAGGTCAGAGCGTCACGATGTCTTGACGTCATTTATAGGCAGTGTTGTAGTTGTAAAATTTGAGCTGGGGGCTGAAGAATGAAATCCAATGAATGACAGAAACTGCATGTACCCGATATGCGATTTTAGGGAGGGTTGCAAAGTTAGCCCACCCCCCACCCTCACTCAGGCAACTCCAACACTGTTTACAGGCCTAACTCACTGCTCGATTTTTGTATAGGAGTTTGGAGGATGAGTCAAACTCTCTCCAAAATGGTTTAGGACTGCCCCCACTGAGGTCGAAAATCCTGAATTTGGTCTTTCTACCCCTGGTGGTGGTCGATAATTTTGGTCTGGTGTAGTCCATCCAGTGGCGCAGCGTGGGGTCAGATGGGAGGTCGTCCAGGGCGCAAAATTCTTGGGACCGCAAAATTTCAATCAAAAGAAAAAACCGAGCAATAATAATTGAGGACACAGCATTTAACACTGTATTAGGACGTAATTTCAAGACAATTTCGGACGGCATGAACATACGACAACTCCGTCATTTCGAAGTTGATAGATATAACGGTCTTCGTTTCATCGAAGGTTTTTTTAAAGTCCAATGTCGGATCGGAATACGAGAGGAGGAGCGACTATGTCATATTAAATTTGTATTAATTAATTATGGGCCGTCACTTACAGTATATGAAGTGAAGCAGGCCCTCCGAGAGAAATTCCGGGCCCCTGTGCAGAATGGCCGACGGGCCCTTGGGAAGTAATAATTTCTTGACGACCTTTTTTTGCTCGTCAGCCGTTTATAAGTGTTGACGACCTTTTTTTTGCTTATCGGCCATTTATTTAGCACTGTGTCCCGGGGCCCCTTGTGCTCCCCGGGCCCCTCTGCTGAACTGACATTTTAACCATTCTTTATAGTGTTATTATTCATTTTATTGTTAATTATACATATTCATCATTGGCCCGGGCCCCCTCCAGACCGCCGGGCCCCTGTGCAGTTGCCCTCTGCCCCCCTCTCGGAGGGCCTGATATGAAGTACTGTAAACATAACTGCTATATAGAATCTTCCAAAGCCAAATGGTCAAAGCTTCTGTAAGGCTAGAAACATTTCTGGTGCGATGCGTAGACAATAATGATGCATTGAACACTTACTGTAGCCGGCCATTTTAATTAACTGGAGCCATGTTGACTGTTCTCTCGAATGAATGAAAGAAATGGAATGCTACAGTTAATAGCCTAACTTTAAGAGACCTCAACTTAGGAAATTAAGATTATACCGTATGTTGTACAATGTACAGTATACTTATAAGATAATATGGATGTTTAAGAGAATATATATATATCCCGTGGCGTTTCCCAGAATTCTTGGTGGGGGATGCAAAGAACTTTAGGAAGTTGGTGTGGATGCAATGAATTTATAGGAAATTGGGAGGGGTGAAATGAAATCCCGAAAAAGGTTGACAAACAAAAAAGGGCATTAACAGTGTTTCCCCGACAAATGTAGGCCTACATAAAATTTCCTTAAAAAGGCTGACAAGCAAAAAAGGTAATCAGCTTGAAACGCTGATGACAAGCAAAAATGCTTGGTGGGGGATGCATCCCCCCAGTCACCCCCAAAGTGGAACCGCCACTGCATAGGCCTATAGCCTATCCGAATACTGGCAATTTGCAAATTATAAGAATTGCTTCCCTACCCACATGTCTTGCCAAACGATGTTTTTCTCTTGAGCAGTTTTCATGCTCAAACGTGATTTAAACCAGCAGCATTTATATTCAGACTGAACCCAATTTATTCGGCAAATGCTGGTAGTAGGAATAAGTTTGCAATGACCTTCTTTAGGCGTCCTTGGTACTAAACTGATAAGAGGCCACTCGGCAGAATGAGTGTTGACCTCTACGAGGCGATTATTCCTAGAAAACGTAATTGCTCTGAACACGTTTGTACAGTACAAACGCTATTTTGAACTCACGACTGAGCATTAGCAGGTGCTTAGCATCAACCGCAGCACGTGACAAGCATTACGCTAAGCAACAGAAACCACGATATATATATATATATATATATATATATATATATATATATATATATATATATATTAAAATGCTATATATATATATATATATATAATACATAAAATGCTATAAAATGCTAATTTTTGTGTCATAAGTCCCTCGGTAATGAAGTACCAAGAGGGCATATATATATATATATATATATATATATATATATATATATATATATATATATATATATAGCAATAATGCTTCACCGAGATTTTGCTGACGAACTAAAACAACGGGATCGTGTGGGGTGGGTTTATCGGCACTAGAAGAGCCCAGGGGCTTCGTAGATACAGGCGGTCATTGGTTACCGGTTGTCAAGCCTTTCCTATCGCCGTCTCATTTAATCACCTCTGCCTACCACAAGATTTCAGCTCCTTTAAATTGCAGCGCAATGAGACGCATAAATGAATTGAATTTTCAGCAAACTGAATGCAAACGAGGCTAACGCAAGCTCTGAAAATTCCTCTAACCTGAAAGACTTCCATAGGAACGGTAGTCAAACTATAGCCTATAGCAGCGGTTCTCAACCTGGGTTGTTCGGACGATTTGCCAGGGGTCATAGTTATAGATATAGGGTTGTCTCTTTTATTGTGGAGCAGTAGCTACTCATTTTAACATGTATAATCTTGAGGTTCGTGGTTTTATTCTGCAGGGGTCGGCAGAAACTTTCGGCGGTTGTGGTCTGTCAACATCATGCCTTGAAGTCGACTCAGCTGTTGAATGAGCCTATAGGGATTGTTGGCTAGCCATAGTTATAATTGGGGTGCTGGTGGAGCAGTGGCCCCCTGGTCTGCCAATCCCTCCGTGGTTTAATTGAAAATAGGCAGTAACTTTTCGGTTGTTTCTGTCGAGATAACCAGTCGACTCAGCCGTGAATGAGTACAGGATTTGGAAGGGGCTGAGGAACTTTTTTTGCTCCCCAGCACATCATGATTTGGAAGGGATTTTCGAGATAACCTTTTTTGCTTGTCAGCACGATCTGCAGCACGATTTGGAAGGGAGATAACTTTTTTGCTTGTCAGAGATTTTCAGCAGGGCCTATAGGCGACGGCCTTTTTCTCAGCCCCCCGGCCCACTCGGACCTTAATCCGGTCCTGAATGAGTACATCGGGTATTAACTTGGTGGAAGAAAAGGTGGCGAGGGAAAGGCTGGCAACCGCCCTCATTCAGCCGCTGATATGTAAAACTGAAGGCGCTAACCCTTCGGTTCTCCGTACGGGCGCTGAGCCCATGGAGTGTACCTTTACCTTTTTATAGTTATAATTGTCAGATTCTGAACCTTTCCAACCAAAAGAAGACATTGAAAAGTTTGTCAGAATTGATCGTAAGTAAGCATATGAATATCTTGTTGTCAGGATGTTTTTCATCAATAAAATTATTTAGGGCTTTTAGCGATGATCAAAATTTCAGGGGATAATTTTGGAGGAATTCAGTAGAGATTGAGGGGGAAGAGAGCTTTCGCGGGTAGCCATTTTAGAGGCGTTCCTATTCTGTTCTGTCTAAATTACAGTTTATTCGTTTAAATCATTGTTATTCAGTTCAAGGCGTTGTCGTTGTTCTCGGAATTCATATCATGGTGGTCCGCAAAAATTTTGATCATCGCTAAAAACCTAAATAATTTTATTCATAAAAACACCATCACACCTGTTATGTCTTATTTTATCAACGGATTTTCCGTCTCTATGTCTCTTTTGTATATCCGAGTTTTAATCGTACTGTTTTCACTCAATACACTGTACTTTCCATGTAAAATAATCTAAGATTTTCTAGGTTACGAACTTGACTAAACCAATGCTTTTAAAATAACAGAATGAAACCAACACTCGTTCACTCGTGTCCAAGCATTAAGTCCTCGGTCATCCACCCATCGTTGTCGACTTGTCAAAAAACAGTAGGCGTTAGAATTTTCCCACGTGAAATATTTCAAACTCCAGTTGGGGGTGTGACACATAAAAACGTGAAGGTTTTACTTTGCCTGGGGTTCGTCCTTGAGACAACTGGAAGGAACCCGCTCAAATCGAACACTGTTGCCAATCTACTGCACTTTTGGATGCCAATCACTTTAAGCCTATTGTTGATCATAGCGTATTTGTTTCTAAGAAGCCCAAACTTGCTCGACTGTTCCACATTTTCAGCATTTTGATATGGCGTCTAACAAAGTGGGATTTGGAAAATTTCCCACGAAATAAAAAAATGTGGCCGGTTTCAATCGAAACTGGCTCAAAGTGTGTAAACTCAGCTGGGCAAGAGGTAGGCCAGAATACATTTCTCATTATAATAATAACCTCAATCGACGTTTTTTATATTTGAATGCGCCCAGCCGATATATAACTCGACCTATTGCCACAGGGCTCAAATGAGACCGCGACAATGATGAATCTGAATTGGATGAATCAGACTTCAGATGAAGCTTCGGATGAAGCCGTTTACCTGGAGAAACTGAGCAACCTGCTGTGTACGAGAGGCGAAAAGAAAAGCAACAACGGCCCGGCCCAGGTCCTAGATCACCTCTACTGCGGCAGCAGAATGGACGCTCACGATCGAAGTCTCCTAAGACGACTGCGCATAACGCACGTTCTCAACTGCGCCGCAGGAGCCGGTCACGATCCCAACTGCGTCGAAAGCCCCTACAAGGACGACCGGTCGGGGGTCCTACGCTACATGGAACTGGACGCCCTCGACTATCCCGGCTACCCGATCATCCGCACCCACTACCGCTGCGCGAAGACGTTCATCGACGAGGCGAAGGATAGCGGCGGGCGGGCGCTGGTCCACTGCGAGCTCGGCGTCAACCGCAGCGCGGCGCTCTGCATCGCCTACTCGATGGAAGCGGAGCAGATGTCGCTGCTGAGGGCCGTCCGACAGCTGCAGATCGATCGGCCGAATATACTGTGCAACGAGGGATTCCGCCGACAACTGATCGACTTCGCCAAAGAGAGGAACCTGCTTCATCCGCGTCGAACCTGCACCTTCGATCAGAAGACGACACCAGTCGCAGCAGCAGACGACGTCGACGCTCAACCGGACGACCATCCGACCAACGAACATCGCACTTAAACGCATCTGCTGAGAAAAGGAGGTCAATCACTAGGCCTAATGTCGATCGCAGCTACCAGTGGCGGTTCCAAGATAACTTGGTTGGGGGGGATGCAATGAATTTCTAGGAAGTTAGTGGCGGAGATGCAATGATGCAATGAATTTCTAGGAAGATGGCGACTTGTAGGGGGCTGGATGCGGTAAACCCTGCTATAAGTCCCGAAAAATAGGCTGACAAGCAAAAAAAGGTCAACAGAGTCCCGGCAGGACCAGCACCATGTATCGGCTCGGACCCGGGTAAACCCTGAAAGATAACGCTGACAAGCAAAAAAGTCGAGGGGGAATGCATCCCTATAGTCATGCATCCCCAACGTGGAACCGGTCCTGACAGCTACCTTCTGTTAAGTGATTATTAATCTTTTCGAATGGCCGTCTGTTGTGTCCATCATAAAATAAGAGCAGTTGCACAAAGTCATGGCTAACATTTTAAGCCTGTACAATTTTATTGTTTCTTCGCAGAGATTGACTTGAATTTTTACGGGTCGGTTTGATTTTCAAACAACTGTTTCCCTCTTCGAGAAAGATTAATCTTGTGATAATTTTCGTTGAAACTTGAAGTGCTGCTTTCCTCTGTATTCTGCTTCAATCGCCGTATTCTATTAACTTCATTATTATTTTTCGCGTATCTAATTAAGCATTCCAATCTAGGCCTATCATTGTCCTTTCTTAATGTCCAACTAGGCACCGAGTAATCATAGGCCCTCCATCAGATTCGAATCTTAGGCCAAAGCTGCAGTAGCCTTGACACTGTCAATAGGCCTAAACAGAATATTTATGACGAGAATCTGCTAGATGGTTTGAAAAACCAATGAATTAATGCCCATGTTTTGCGAAAGTAATGCGCAGCGTATGTTAAAGGCAGGTGAGCGCGTGGGGGTAAAAACAACCGAAACGCTCCTGCAGCGGCCGAAGTTTGACCCTTAATTCCATGATCGACTACGACGACTAGCCTAGGCCTATCGATCTGTCTCGCTAATAACCACTGGACTATCGCGCCACCTCTGCTGTAGATTAAAGACTAGTCTTAATTAGGCCTAACCAACTTGACGTAAGCCTAAACAGCCGCGACTTGTGATTGAATCTCCTCGGCTAGCGCTAGAATAGGGCCTAATGAGTTCAACCACTAGACGTCCGCATCGGCTGCGTTGCAAAAGCTCTTTCTATTTCGGCCAGTATCCGCCTGCTCATCAAACAAAATAAATCAAAAATTTTGAAAATTGGACAATATTTGGTCGACGCCATCGGTTTCTTATGGCCAAAAACTCTCCTTCCGATAAATTGTCTGTCTGCTCAGTGTTGCACTTGTAGGCTTTTATAATTTGCCTATATCTCGGGACAATTCTCCCTGCCCCCAATCTTAGATATCCCTAAAAATTTACAATAATTTAGGAGTTAATTTCTCACAAAGGCTCTCCGCGCCCAAACTGCCATAAATCCCCATTGACAGAAGAGAGTTAACTTATGCAACGCTCGGTCTGTTTTTATTTGACTGAAGCTGTTTACATGTAGGCCTACAATAATTGTGCTGTGTACGTATCCGGCGTCGGTGCCAATCGTTTGAAGCTTACTAAAAGTCCTCTAGGCCAGTGTTTCCCAAACTGTGGGTCGCGACCAGTGTTTATTCTAGGCCTTCTCTGGGGGGATTTCTCCCCAAAGTTTTAAAATCTCCCCCCCCCATTTTAATATTGGCTGGGGATGGAAATTTCCCCTCCAAAAGTGTGGAGACTCAGACCTTGTTCCCCCAAACATTTCAAAATCCCCCCAATGTCAAGGTGGCTAGAATAAACACTGGGTCGCGACCCAAAGGTGGGTCGCAGGGTTCAGCCTAATGGGTCGCGGGGTAGCGCGAAATTAGAAATGTGCCATTTTCTAACCAACAGCACACTGTCACAAGCCTTGACAGTTGCAAGTAGGCATATAGGCTTTAAGAAATGTACATGGATGCAATCCTCCAGAAACGGTCTATATCAAAATGATTAGTGTTCTATCCAATTTTAGTTGACATTAAGTTTGCAGGGTCGCGGGATGCTACAAAGCCGCTGAAGTGGCAGCAGTTCCAAAAAGGTTAGAAAACCCTGTCCTATAGTAAGCCTACTTTTAAAAATTAACCTTTTTTCGCAATAACGCAAGGAAAGCGTATTCCGACCATTTTGCTCTGAAACTCCACCAACAATAGGCAATCTCACAGTAGCGTCATTCCACACTTTTCTTGGGGCAAGATAATTTTTTGACCTTTTTTGGCTTTTGGCAATTTTTGGCAATTTTTGGGCAATTTTTGGACCAATTTTGACAAATTTGTAAATTTTTGACATTTTTTGGGCAAATTTTGGTCAATTTTGGTGATTTCTGGCAAATTTCACATTTATTTTTTTATCTAATACACTATACATTATTTCTTCATTTTTTGGGGGGCCACGGCCCCCTGCTCCACCAAATGACGACCCTGCAATTTCATTGGCTAACTGTGGCGGAACCTGACGGTTAAGCCAGTGGTTCTTAGACCCTACTTTGCCTCGCGGACTACTTTTGGTCCGCGGACCACGGGTTGAGAACCGCTGGGTTGTGATTTTTGCCATTGTCATAGGATTTTAAAGATGCGAAACAAAGGTATGTTCTTTATAGGCTAACTTAACTAACATTACAATGGTTCAAATGACAGAACGTATCCAATATAAGATAACCCACCTTACAGTAAGCTCACTTCAATCATCAAAACCTGTCTACCTTAGATCACTATTAACCCCTCAGCCTCCTCGACCCACACGTTCTCCATCTCATCTCACTCTGTCACGCTCATTCCAAATCAGTCATCCCTGAAAATAATTTGCAACCGTTTTTGGCTTTTACGCAATTTTTGGCAAACTTTGGAACTCGATCCCAGCTTCCCTTCGCACACTTGGACACTTTAAAACAATAAAATCTGAGTCCCCATTTCCTATAATTTCTGCATTATCTCCTCAAGTCTTTTAGGTCTAAGCACTAAATCCTTCCTTTTTCTAAAATCATATCCTCCATAGCTGTAACAACCTAGCCTCACTGCCCTTTGGAACGTTGACTATTGCCTGGCTGATAACATACCTTTGCCTAGCTATTTTAAGAGGCTGAGCGCCTAAGAATAAGCAGCTGAGCCTAACCGCTGTGTTGTGATTTTGCCATTGTATAGAAATTTTAAAGATTTTACTTTACTTTACTTTTTTCTTGGCAAAATTTAAAAATATATAATTTTCAAGCAATTTCTATATCTTTTTCTCTCCTTTCGTCTTATTTGGAAAAAATATAAATAATTCTGACAAATAAATATATTTGCCATATTTTCATTCGAATTGAATCAGAGCTTTTGTTTTGCCATTTATTCAAAACTCAGAAGATTCTTTTCAACTAGCGTTCGCCAGATGGCCAAATGCATTTGTTAAATGGTACATGCTATGATTAGGGTCGCGGCACGTTACAAAACCGCTAAAGTGGTCCGCGATTCAAAAATGTTTGGGAAACCCTGCTCTAGGCAACCGCTGCCAACAGCATTTAGTAGCTGGCAGAACTTGTGGGAGGACTGTAAGGCTTCTCATTGGACAGATTATAGGCTAACTTAACTAACATTACAATGGTTCAAATGACATCTTAGTGTTGCGTTCTTTCCACATGCTCTACATTTGAGAAGTGTGCTTCTCTGCCAAAGAAAAATTATCTCTCACCAAAAAATTTAATTACGCCTATTTTCATTTAAATTCAAATCATTTAAATTCAAATCATTTAAATTCAAAACGTTTGCCTTTGGAACAGATTAAAAAATAAAATAAGTACAGTATTGTTTGATTTCATTGGCTGATTCATCATTGGGGTTGGGGCAGAGGGTAACCGTGATGTCACAGAGGTCCGAGTGGGGAGGAGTAGAGATCTTCAAAATGTATGCTTTGCCTGGGGCGCCATTTTGGCTAGGGACGGCCCTGACCCTGTGTACATTTTGCTTTTGTTTACTATCATTCATGTACGAAATCAAAGAATTGAAAATTTTCAAATTTTTATTCAACACAATTGTAATATTGTAATATCCCACTAACCAAACACTTTTAATGCCATTTGGTGAATTCATTGTCAAGACGTAGACAATGAAAAACTGTTTAAACATTTTATCTTATAACAAACATAATTACTTCCATGAAATTTGCTTACAACTTTCAATGCATCAGTTACCATGTTGTTATACATTGAACACCGCTTATGGAAGGTTTCCTGTTTAGATTCAAAACCTAAATTCAGCTGATAAGGGGTCGTCCACAAATGACGTAACGCGCCTAGGGGGAAAGGGAGTCCAGACATTTGTGACGAAGTGTGATGAGGGGTGAAGGGGGTTCCGTAAACGTGACGTAACGCAACACAAAATTTTTAAGTGACCTTTTTTTGCTTGTCAGGGTATTTGGAGAGGGAAAAATACAAGGATGACCTTTTTTGCTTGTCAATATGTTTGGAGAGAAAAAATAGAAGGATGAATGACCTTTCTTTTGCTTGTCAAGACTTTTCGGAAGACGAAAATGGGGGTCGGTCCATTGTTACGTCATATTTTAGGGGGTCTGACTTTTTGTTACATTGCGTTACGTAGGGGGTCAAAAAAGTGCCAAAATCATGTTGTCATTTATGGACGACCCCTAAAAGTCAAAATAGATGACAGAATTTTCTACAAACACTATTTATTCTCTTGTGCCACTGGTTTAAACCTTTCATAAAGGCAGCAAATAAAGAGTTCACAACTGAAGCATCATATCTGAAACAATAAGTTTTCAAATTTACACAGATGACTGGTTAACATATGAGCAGTGGCATAGCAATGGGTTGTGCATGCTGTGCAGTGCAGAAGGGCCCAGGCAGTCAGAGGAAGTAGAGTATTTTACTTTCAAAATATACAGAATGTAATAAAAAAATTGACAAAGCCTAAAAGTAGAACTACAGTGTACAAGTCATGAACAGCATGCACTCAGATGACTCTGTGGCTTAATATTAGTTATTATATGCATAATATACACTATTAGTGGTATAAAACTGCAAAATGTATAACTATAGCAAAAGTGTCCAGCATTTTTTTTCGTTTGAAATCGAAGGGAGTTTCCAAGAGCCCACCACTGAAGCTCTGCACAAGGGCTCCACAATAACCTTGCTACCCCAATGCTTATGAGACAGTGTAATAGCAAAACAAATATATCAGCAGTGAAAACAAACTGCTTCACAACGAAACAGAGTCCGTTGGACTGTAAAATTATATTCCAAGCTACAGTACATGTATCTTAAAACTGCAAGATTTGGGAACAAGTGTGGATCAGTGTCAACATACTCCAGTAGTAAAAACATGTGAGAGAATTAAAAGTTAGCAGAAGAATTTAAGAAACCTACCGGTATGTATCAATCTGCTTTGCCAATGTTGCAAACAAAACAAAATAAATTTAAACAAGAGGAATTTACTGAACTAAATAAACACTATTTCTAAAATACAAACTCCTAACAAAAAAACTTATTTCTTGATTCACCTAAAGACAAGTTTATAATTTCTATGCTAGGTTTCATAAAAGCAATAGCATAACTTCTATAAAAGCAATGTAACACATAACTTACCTATTAAACAAATAAACAATTCATGTCAATGTATTCAATAAAACTTAAATAAACTAGTCTTTCATCAGTGTTTCTGTCTCTCACATCCAGGTATCCAAGAACTTATTCCAATCAGTTCTGAGTCCTTAAAGAAGAAGCTTGATTAAAATATTTTTTTCACTAGTCTTTAGCTTGATTAAAATATTTCTTTCAGGCAAATGTTTCATAAAGTAAATCTCAATGAAACAAGAACATATATTATGTTGATTAACTGAATAAATCAAAAAACTGTGAACTTATAATGCCAAATACTAAATCAAATCATAATATATGAAAGCTGAAATTTTAACAAAATTATAAGTTGGAATCACTATTTGCACGTTACTTGATCAATGCTTATTTTCTAATAAAACAGTTTTACACATTCTACCAATTACATCTGTTATCCACTGCTCTTATTATATTATCAAAGTAACATTATACCTAGGTATTCTATCTTCTTGCAACCAATTTCAAATTGCAAAGCTTTGAATGATTGGAAGAAAATACAACAGGTACATTAAGAAGCTATGCAGATTAAACTTAATCCATAAATCAAATTATCTAAAAATCAAGACAAAGTCCATGCACAATATCCAACACTCAAGCACAACGAAGATCTGGCCATTCACCACATAATGTCAACAAATCGCTCAAATCAAATGCAAAAAATCAAACTACCAGTATTAATGAAAGTTACACCTGCTTAAAAACTAACTATAACAGGCATTTTTAGAATTTAAATATCAGAATAAAAGAAATGAGCAGACATCAGACATATTTCTGTAGAGACACTACTACTATCATATGTTACAAAAAGCATGAATATCATGAAATTTGAGATACACAAGGCAGTAAGAAGACAGGATGATAAATACAGACCAACACATCAAACTACATTGTCCTAAAATGACACACAATTAAATGACAGTACACTGCATATGAAACAATTAATGCAAAATGCCATCCATTAAACAATGATTGAGGTGCAAATTTGATTTGCCACTCATCTACAATGGATGTCATTCAAAATAGATGTTAACTATGATGAAAACTCGAACATCTACAATAAAATGTGCAAAAGTTTAGGAGAAAATCGACTGCAAGAAAAGAGGTCAAAAGTTGAAAATTCAACATCAGAAACTAAGAAATACTTGTCATCCCTAGAATAAGACTCAAATTAGAAACTTAAAATCATTCATCTAGACATTAATAATACAGATACTGATACTTCAAAGAATAATGATTTTCTCATCACAGGGAAATAAGAAAATTCTGCATCAAAGAGACATATAACTGGAGAGAAGCATGATGACAAAAGTTATTAGATTAGATTCATGACTAAAACAGGTTTTCTCAGTATTATGCTTCTAACTCCAGACCAACGCCAACTTTGTGTCCACCTTGGTTGAAAGTTTTGCTCTCAATCAGGGTTGACAGTGTCAAGGTTATGCCTACAACAAAATGACAGGAGTGAATTACCATAAACTACATTAAGTAAAATAGCTTAGCTCGAATACTGCATTCAATTTTTTTCTATTCAGAGGGACTGTATCAAAATGACAAGTGGAGCAAGGCATAGCTTCATCCATTTGCATACACCCAACCGTTTGACAAAATCATTATCCTGGAATGTAGCTAATTTTAACAATTATAATTTATAATATAGTTTGTATAACAGGTCAAAAACAGGACGGTCATCAACCACTGAGGACAAAAACATTCCACTCAAATGATTTTTGTCAGTCTGTCACACATTCGAATGATGTCAGGTTGGCCGCAATAAAAACACTAGTCTTTCACATGTGATAGCATCCAAGTCCAGAGTGTTATGCATATTAAAACTATTACAAAAAAATTAACTTTGCTGTCCAGCTCCAGCACATTTCTATTTCTGTGCTAGAATCCAAAGAAAAGTGACTCAACCAGTACTGGCTATAACAAAACAAAGATGAAGCAGAAGCCAAATGATGGAAAATGTTTTCTAATTGAATAACCTAGAAATCTTAACTAAAAAAATGCAGGATCTTCACCAAGTCTCTGTTAACTTCACACAAAAATTCAGACAACGCCATTTAAATTTATCTCAGGTACATGGCCAAAAATCACTTACTGATTTGGAACACTAAGCTTGGCTTAATGCAAAGATTCTATATAAAAAAATTAAAAGAGTACAAAAATAATGCATAAGTTTCTTTTCTATTCATTGATGAATTCCACATTAATTCATCCTAACATGAATTAATTAGCCTTGAAATTAACTGGTGATAATCTGGCCAAGTATTCTCCACTGCTAACATCACCACTAGAGAGACAAGCAAATTTGGATAAAATAAACTGAAATAGAGAAAAATTACAAAACCAGACAATTATCCTCAACATGATAAGCAGTTAAAAGTGGCAATGTTTGTTCACCTGTGCAGATATGAAGAAAATGTAACAAGATGTTAATGACAATAATCCCTGTGGCTTGCAAATGTTGTAAAAACAAGATAAGAGACCTCTTGCACAAAAATGCTGAATATAAGTCGTTCATATCTTTAACTCACCATTGCAAACTTTTTGCTGATAAGAAAGGCCAATCTGTCCAACATTAGAAACTTTTGCCTAAAAGCACAAGAACAGATGCTCTGCTTATGCTTATTTAATATATCAAAACACAGAAAAGAATAAAAGAATAAAAAATGACACGACTTCTGTATAGGCTGCTTTACTACGAATCGTGAATTAGATTTTCACACACACTTGTCAATATGTTTAGTATATATTTTCAAAAATACAAAATAAAACATGATCAAGAATATTCAATCGCATTCTGATATACAGAACAAAACTAGCAGAACAAACAAGACCAGTAATGCTTTCCATGTAAAGACTGCATCAACATGTCAGACATTCAAAAAAATTTCAGCATTTCATTGATAACAACTGGTTACCAGTTAGTAGATCTATATCAGGTCAGGTCAGGTTTTCGTCCTCCAGCTGTGTCCAGCTACTGACTTCTCCATGACATCTCTCCAAATTTCTCTGTCCTTTGCTATTTCTTCCAAAGTCATTCTGTGTCTTCCCATCAGTTTTTCCACCCATCGTCATTTCTGTCTTCCTTTAGATCTTCTCTTCTCTGGTCTCTTCATCAGGTCTGAATTCAAATTCGAGGAATTCTTGACCAAACTTTTCTTTGTGTCCAACATAATAACGCAGATAGAAGTTGATCATGGCGCCCACCATTACATATATTAGTAATGATATTACATCAGTGTTGGGAATTCTTATTTCAGTTTGTCTCCCAATGTCATGTCTTTTGAAAATTTTGGTATGTAGGCTGTTGAAAGTGATTCTGCTATTGCTATTCTTTTTTAATTTCCAAATCCAAGCCTTCCTCTGCTTTCAATTCACTTCCTAAATAAACAAAGTTCTTCACCATTTCAATTTCTTGTCCATTGTGTGTAACTATTGGCCATTCTCCAACTTTCTTTGTAATTGGCATTAATTTTGTTTTATTAATGTTTATTATTAATCCAAATTTTCCATTCTCTGTTATTAAGGCTGTTAATTCTACAATCCTTGAGAGGCATTCTGCTATTAGACATGTATCATCAGCATAGTCTGCATCCTCTATAATTCCTGGCTTTAGAGATGTTCCCAACCCACTTGTATTTTCAATCCGTCATGATGTAATCTAATATAATGATGAAGAGTATTGGTGATAGAATACATCCTTGTCTAAATCCTGTTTTGATTTTGAACCACTCAGTTTCTTCTCAGTTAATTCTGATACATGCTAAAACTGTGCTGTATAAATTTTCAACTAGCCTGATTATCTTTGACATGTATGCCATATTTCCCAAGAGTTTCCATGCCTCTTCTCTCCAAATAGAGTCATAAGCTTGGGCAAAATCGATGAAGCACATGATAACCAAATCTTCATTGAATTTTAGTTTACTCTCAATGAGTTGTCGAAGGATGAATAATTTGGTCGGAGCATCCTCTTCCCTTCCTGAATCCACACTGGTTTTCCAGGCTGAGAGTTTCACCCACTGTATCCTTTATTCTGTTTAACATGACTCTGGTGCAAACTTTGCCTGGTACACTTGAGAGGCCGATTCCTCTGGGGTTGTTGCATTCCTTTCTGTCTCCTCTGTTGTGTATTGGTATTATAATTGCTCAAGATCTATATAAGAGTAATTAATTCATGAAACAAACATTTATGCAAATATTTGAAAAAAGCCTAAACAGATTCATGTGGCACAATTTTCATAGGGACATTCAAAAGATGAACTTTCAAGTGCAAAGTAAACTTTCAAAATTGTCAATGCTAAGGGCCATTTGAAAATTAATTTCACTACCCACTTGCTTCATGGTATCATACTGCATTTGACACAAGTCATTCTAATAAAACCACATATTCGAATGGAACCCAACCTCACAAAGTCTGGAAAGTAAATGTGTCTTTTTACGATAAAATTGCAATTTATAACAATTTCTTACCACATCATACAACAAGATTGGCAATTTCACATAATCATCTGCAAAGATGGCAGCTGCCTTCAGGCAGAGCAATTAATTAAAGATGTCAAGAAGGAAAACACAGTCTTATCATAAACCCCAGACTTACTGAAGCCTCTGAGACCTGGTATATTGCTTTGATGTCAGCGTATTCCTCCATCAGTAGCTCAGATCTGGCAGTCGAGTCAAACTGCTAGTGCCTCCCCCGTCTAAATGGCTGAAGTTTGGGGACAGGTTGGTTACACGGGGCAACCCAGAACTGTGGAACTCACTACCGGACTTTGTCACAAACTCTGACTCTCTTGGAATTTTTCTACGTGATCTTAAGACTTACTTATTCACCATCGGGTATACATAGTTTTGTAAAGCGCTCTTGTCTTTTGCCATTTTGCCATGCTTATTGTGCCATAGAAATCATCTAGCTAATAGGTAGACACCATGCGTACGGCGCTATATAAATTGTCTGAATAATAATAATAATAATAATAATAATAATAATAATAATCAGTAGCCTAAAATCTCTTCAAACTCTATTAGAACCAACTCCTTAACTTAAAACAAGCATATATCTCCTACAACACTCTGGTTCTATCATTATTACTTAAGAAACCATATCATCATCAATTACTTTATGTCAGCCGGCATCTGAGCAGCAAAATGTCTACTTTTCACAGATGGTACAAACCCTAAATGTTGAGTCTTTGTCCGCACAGTACTTAGCACCAATGGCAAATCTTGTGCCAGCAGTTCCTGGTATCCAATTAATTTGGAGGGCCGTTTCAAACTGATCAGTAATCCTTTGGAATATGGATCCACAAAACTCAGAACCATCATTTCTAAAAGTAAATTTCACATGTCAGAGGCATGATGCAAATGTTCAATAAAGAGCCATTGAAGTTTTAAAACTAAGTTGTAATGAGCAAGTAACAAAATAACTATCAAAGATATTACAAAGATATTGATGGTTATATTTTGTAATGCAAAAGTTAATATGCAAAGTGAAAAAGTCTAACCGCTTACATATTAAAAAATTAATCAAAACTTCAAGCTTCATTTCAATAACTTAACTATTTATGAATTTTCAATTCAAAATTATCTTTAAAAATTATAAAATGAATAAAATAAAAACGAAACAAACACTGAAGTGATAAGAGTGAAATCTTCCTTATTGAAACCAACAGCAAAGTTGCTCTGTGACAATTTTGACTTTGAAGTATCAAACAACATTTGAAATCCAGCCAACCATCCATTAAACCTATAACCAACCAGAAAAGTTCTGCAAATAATCAGCATTACTTTTTATTACAACTATGGCCAAAAACTGATGCATAACCAATTTGAACCAGTACTTAATATTAGTATTTTTAAAAGATAAAATTAACAAAAGATCAACTACATAATTATTTCCTTCAAAGGCACTAACTTATCTATGGTAAAAATTTAATAAAATAAAATTTGGATATGGTCAAGTGGGAGCATCGATAAAATTAATAAAGAATGACCCTTTGTCAAAAACTGAAAAATAAATGTGTGCATAGATAAATTCATAAGCATATCTCTTAAGGCCTGTGCTTCAATATAGAGCAGCTAAACTTGCCTTTACAATATACTTATTTTAGAAGCATTATAAAAGAAACTCACCCTAGAACTGCAGCACTGTGAATGGTTGGACCAGCAAAATCAAAGTCCACGTCACAATTAGTGTGAAGATAATCACGTTTATATTCTGTTTTAATCTTCCCACCTTTCTTTCTATTAAATTCAAAAAATAAAATAAAATGTCTCTTAAATGAAAAACCAGTCAAATGTTAACCTATCATTTTTATTTCCAATACCTTTATGAAATAAGCAAGAGATAAGACAGATTTCTGAAAAACAATGTATGTTACTATAACTACTTCTAATATGTTCAGAAGAAATGTGATGTAATTAACAATTTATATAGCCCCAAAGTGTCATCAGCAGTGTGAGGAATATAACAGAGGGAACCTAATCATAGCCCTTAGATAGAACAATATTGATCTTTGGTTTCCAGTGGAACGATCGCATAATACTTTTTCTCAGAGACAAGCTTCACTGGCTAAGAATTCCTGAATAAAGTGACAAAGAGACAACTTTATCCACATCCCCACCCTGCACCCAAACATTTCTCCCTGTCCCTGCCCCATCCCCGCATTGCTTCTCCCATCCCCACTGCATTTGTCCCCATCCCCTCACCATCAATTTCTGTCCCCTCATTGTCCCTGCCCCACAGTAAGCCAATTTATACATCAACAAAAGCACATTTTACTAATAAGTTTCATTTCTAAGTTGTAACACCCAGGTTTCTACTGTTAAATTGCAATATAATTAAAGATTAAGTCCACTGGTGCCTGAGAATTCTACTTCAATAACCCACCACAGGGCACACACCGCATGTAGAAGCTAAAATCGCCATCCACTAGAACCTCCTTGTAGTGTGGCCACACATCACTAACTCCGTTAAACTTTGTGAACGATATTCATTCACTTTTACTTTTAATCAATAATTATATAATTGTTGATGTTGCATTTCTCCATTCCTAACTGTGAGCAATGAGAAATAAAAATCCACATGCTCAAAACAATACAAGTCAAAAAACGACAATAAAAGGAAACACTAGGCAGCACATCCAGTACACTGTTGGCTGCTCTAGCACTGCATTTCAGTGCATCCATACCTGAATAATTAATAACTTAATAAGTTACTAAATACTCTACATACTTACATGCATTCATACAGGAAAACAAGAACCCCTACACAGCATTATCGATATTATTATTATTATTATAAACTTGATAATACTGCTACCGCTGTATTACCGTAGTAAACATCTCCGCTGCATTACCGCATGACAAGAACCCATTACTGGAGTAACCTTTACCGTGTCACTCTCTATTCCTCAGTGCATCATCTTCAAGTGATGCCTGCTCACTTATCGGGCCTTGAATTATCCATTCTGTCCCGATTACATCTCCTCGCTCGTCCGCAGAACTACCCTGAATGATCGACGCTTTAGCCTTTGCTCAAGCAGTCGCACACAGCTACTCATTCCATCTCCAGCAAAGACAGCCAAGTTCAGCGAATGATTGGCGTAGCGAGGGAACCTACTCCTTTGGAACTCATTGCCAACGAATGTCACGTCATCAAGTTTGATCACATCATTTCGGAATAATCCAAAGACTCACTTGTTTAACAACTCTTACAAGTGTCACCTGTTAAGGCGCCCTTGACTTTGACCTTCGGTTCCATGGCACTATATAAATTGTCTTGATAATAATAATCCCTCTACCTTTTCCCAGCCTGTGAAAAAACCCTAACCCTAACCTTTAACCCTAACCCTTTAGCTGGCCCTAAGATGCAGGATGCAAACCGTGCTAAAAATAGTCCCTTTGAAAGCCAGAAAGTATGACATGGCATACAATGCTAAAATCTGAAGACACATTAAAAAAGAATCAGCTGAGTTCATGGACTGGTAGAAGCTATATACACCAGATAACAAATTCCCTTTATAGAATGATAAAAGGCATTTTTATTAAATCTTTAGATGGCAACTTGTTGTACATTATAACAAATAGAAGGGCCACAGATTACTTAAACATCAGCCAAATAAGAAGCCATGATATGGGACCAAGTGCAGAAGATAGTTTCCACATTGCTTGAGTGTTTCCAGTAATTGTCAGCTATCCAATGACAGCAATGGTCTCAGGACCAGGACATCAGGCAAAGAGGATCTGGTCATACATTGTTTTAAAAACCTTATTTCATTAATATATGAATATGACAAGTCCAAATAAAAGTTTCTAGATGAATCATTATCATTAAAGTAAAAATGTCACAAAATCATTGCCAGCTAACCCAGTCTGAGGAGTGAACATTGTGTCGAAAGAGAGCTTCAGGCCCTTGACCAGTTGATCTTCGATTGTTATTTCAGTTCCAAGTGTGTTATCTGTGTTCCACTTTTCCGTAAATGAAAGACCTGACGTCAAACATAAAAAAAGTCTCAGTCATTCCCGAACCTGTAGGGCACATAGGACGGTGCTGATATCTATTTCTATAGCCCTCAGCCAGGCATGCAATATGGGACTAGTGTATCACGTAGCATGCCAGTATGACTGTTCAGCATTACCACTGCTATTCATTTTGTCACTGCCCTCTGGCGAGTGAAGGCTGAGTCAACCACAAAGCTCCATGGGTAACGAACCTGCGACCTTCGGATCTCCACGTCAATGTTGCTACCACTCTGCTATCTTTCTGCTCATGGCATCAACCATAGTTCACATAATATTAACCAATCCAGTATGACTAAAGTAACCATTCAGTCTAACTGCTTTTCCTGACTGTAACGAAAATAGCATATCAACTGGTTGGTTTTAAAAAATAAAATTGGCATCTACTTTCAACTGAGCTAAAGATATTTCCAACAAATTTATAACACAAATTACCAGATAACTTCTGCCCTGTGGTAGTGTATGATTAACATCAAGAGGAAGAGGAACCATTTTGGCTGCTTGAAAGTGTCTGTATGTGCTTCGAAATATCGCCGTTCTTGGCGGTTTTGCCGATGTCTTGTGCTTATTTCTTTGAGCTAATCATGTGGATTGTTGCCAACCTGTCATTTTTGAAGCGGTCAGCGATAGCTTTGTGCTTTCTCTGCGCTGAATGGATCGGATTTATGTCACCCGTGTTGGTGCGGTTGGTCCACCATTTCATCTAAGCCACCAGCTCGTCGACGTAGTATACAGGCTATAAAGGGCAAAGACTGTTCTGGTCCACGAGCGGAATTCCATCTTCAGTCAGTTCTGTCAAGTTCGGCGATGGATTGCTGTCTCGCAGACAACCACCCTCAAGGATTCGCCGCCTGATTTTGCCATGCGGAGAATTTCTCTCTACATCTAAGCGGTCCTTCGACATCCTTTCTGCATTTCTCTGACTCGTCAACGAAACGTCTTCTTGCAGAAGACCGCCTTCGGAAGGGCTCACTGCCCGATTTCAACATGGCAGCGAACTCTTTCATGCCACCTAAGCGGACTTTCCCTCAAGACCAACATCTTCCATTCCATATTGATTTGTCATCGTTGTCGACAGCGCCTTTGACTTTGGCCTCCACTATGCTACGGAGCTGTAGAAGTTGTTCAGAAATTAAATGAAAAATAATAGAAAAATGACATATGAGAATAGAATGCGACCAATGAAACATAACAGAAATAAATGCAGAAAAAGGCAAATTAAGTTTGGAAAGACAGCAATTTGAAGGACAATTCTGGAGTGGAAAATGAACCTCTTGGTTATTTATGAACGTGAAATCTCCACATCCTTGTTCTAAAATCCTAACCATCTTAGTTTGACAGATATGCATAAAGATATATATACAGGGTGTGCCAATAAATCCCGGTCGAGTTTGAAGCGATGTAATTTTCTTGATATTTAAGATACGAAAGGAAATAAAAATACAAAGTTGAGATTTACTTGAGAATTCGAAAAATCTAACATAATTAACATTGCTCTAACACATGACGAAGATAAACGGTAACAAACAGGTCGATCCGAAATTGACGTCATTACAACATTAACATACGATGCGTCACGTAATCACTTAAAACAATGTTTGCTACAGACTACGGAAGGTAGTCTTAGTCCAAACGATGTTCAATGTGTCCCCCTTTAGCCTGAATAACCAGTAAAATTCTGCCCAACCACAACAAAAGATTCGTGACATGAATCATCTGAAAAAAGTGCTAACATTGTGTTGGGATCAGATTGGACAGGATTTGATAGACAAAGCAATTGATCAGTGGTTGGGCAGAATTTACTGGTTACTCAGGCTAAAGGGGACACATTGAACATCTTTTGGACTAAGACTACCTTCCATAGCAAACTTTGTTTTATTCGATTACGTGACGCAGCATATGTTAATGTTTTAATGATGTCAATTTTGGGTCTATCTGTTTGTTACCGTTTATCTTCATCATGTGTCAGAGCAATGTTAATTATGTTAGATTTTTCGAATTCTCGAGTAAATCTTCACAACATTCGTATTTTTATTTCCTCTGTACCTTAAATATCAAGAAAGTTACATCGCTTCAAAATCGACCAGGATTTATTGGCACATCCTGTATATTAAAAACAAATGGACTATAGTTTGCATTGGCAAATCCATTCACTGTTTGCACATTTTAAAAATTATCATAATCAAATCCAAATGATATGAACCAAAAGATATCTAGAAAATAAGGAAAGAATTTTAAGCACATCCTTTGGGGAAAGTAAAGACATTCTTACCATATTCTCTCCACTTGTATTTTGTTTCGATGTTCCCAAGAAATTTTCCAGAGTCATGGTTTGAGCTGCAGACAGTATTAAAATCAACTCCATTTGACGTCTTAGTCTTGGCATCCAGTTTATAGAAACCGTAATCTACAAAAACAAATCACGGTCACCAGCCAAAAGAACATGGCTATGCAGGAAGAGAAAATCTGACCAAATAATAACTAACTTACTGTAAGCTGCTAAATTGTTGAAAACGATGTTCAATGTGTTCCATAAGTTTTCATTTTTACACGATGGCAGTTGTCTAAAAGTCAAATGCCAAATTGTGTGCATTGTTTCACTGGATCATCTAACCTGTGTAGGCAAGGCAAAACACTTACTGAAGCCTTTATTTAGGAGGTCTCTGGCAGCTTTGCCAAGATCAGAATAACTTGGTGGAACAGACATTTTTCATCAATCCTGAAACAAAATTAAAAACCAAAACATTGACAAACAGCACAACCAGCAGATAAGAATTGTTGGACATTAAAACTGCTGAAAAAAATTGCTGAACAAGGCCTAGCAACATTAGACAAGTTTTAAAATGCCACTAAAATATTTCATCTCTGCATCCTTTAATTTATTTAATAACACTGTCTTCTGAATTGTATAGTACTACTAGTGATTCTAGTTCAAATTGTATCATCAGAAATCTGTGCAATTCCACAGTTTGGATTTAACAAATTTGAAGTGGACATAGGATTACATGCATAATTGGGTAAGAAGGTTGTTATGGGCTTGGAAAATGAAATAAGATGCTGAATGAGATTGGTGGACTGAGATATTATTAATTAAAGAGGGTGAAATGATTTCAAGTGTGGCTGAATGAAGCTGGTACATAAAACAACTGAATAATTACCTCATTACATTACTGTTATTTAACTGGTGGTCCAACATTCCAAGTCAGTCTAGTATTTCAGAAATTAAATATTTACGAGTTACGTTACGACAGTTTTGTTATTTTCACCTGCGAAAGATTAAACAGATTAGACGCTATCTTCCAACAAACATCGTGATACTTTTAGTGCGTACAACAATTCTATCATGAATAGATTACTGCAATAGTGTACTTTTTGGTCTTCCAGAAAATTGGCTACATTGTTTACAGTCTATAGTAAATATCTCCGTTCGAACGATCTTTGGCGTTAAATGGTGTGATCATGTCACCCCTTTCCTATGAGACAGACTACACTGGTTGTGAGTCCCAGAACGCATCATCTATAAGAGATGTCTGATCATGTACAGAGCACTAAATGATCACTCCTGTCCTGAATATCTGGCATCACTGGTTCGGCGCCACATTACACCCACTGGCAGTCGGCAGCTTCGCTCTAGTGGCCGGGTCTCTTGGATTATTCCACCTCCGTCGCAAACAAAGATGCTAGGAGAAAGATCGGTTACCCGAGGCAATCCAATCTTATGGAACGCCCTTCCGGACTTTGTCACTAACTCGAAAACCGATGATCAGTTCGTAAAGAATCTAAAGACACACTTGTTCAATGCGTCGTTTGACTGCTAACCTTATGTTGTGAAGCTCTCTTGATTTAGGCTTAGGCTTGTTATAGGGCTATCTAAATTGTCAGATAATAATAATAATAATAATAATAATAATAATAATAAATATGGTGGTGAAAAATGCTTAGCTTTGGCCATCCAAACTCAGAGAATAACTATTCGATCTCAGTACAATTTGCAACTACATCATCCAGTTTACCAAAAAGTCATTTCAATATAAGGAAAGGGGCAAAATGACCATCAAAGGATCAAATCAACATTGAGGTAAAACCTGATGGCTAAATATCACAGAGAATCTGTTAATTTTGCCGCAATCTCACTAAACACAATTGGCCTCATCGGTTTCTCGCCATAAACTCTTTTTTTTTAATAATCCGGCTGACGAGACTTCTCGCCAGAGATTTAGTCTCTTAACCTCCTTAGCGTTAATCTCGCACGTGATGCGGGCAAGATATTAGTTTACAGTAACTAAATATGTGGTGACAAAAGCGGTAAACGCTTGACACTGGTTGTGAGGCAGGTATTGGAGCACCCTGCAAAAAAAAATGCAATCCCTGTTTACATGGTGCTAATTACGGTATATAGCACATTATTAGCAAAATTCAAAATTTTTTGCTCTTATTCCTTCACATTTAGTATTCTCTTCAATATCAATTATTCAAATATTGGTACATCACATTCCGTTTCCTCGTTGGCATGTCAATGAGTCTACAGTTTCCTTGAAGGACCGCTTCTAAAAGACTCTGCACCGGACTTCTTCACGGCAGCAAAGCTCTTTCCATCATCAAAGCGGATTTTAACATCGCCACCTTCTGACCTTCATTGACGTGTCAGCGTTGTCAAAGCGCATTTGATTTTGGATTTTAAACCATGCGTACAGCGCTATATAAATTGTCCTGGAATAATAATAACAATAATCACAAAATCAAGGTAACCTGCTACATTGCACCAGCAATTTTTATTTATTTGGTGTAAATTTATATGTATATAACTCATTATTAGCAAAATTCAATACATTTTTCTCATATTCCTTCACATTTAGTATTTTCTTTAATATAAATTATTCAAATATTGGTAAATCCAATATCAAGAAAACCTGCTGTACTGCACCTGCAATTTTCATTTATATGGTGCAAATATATATTTATATAGCACATTATTAGCTAAATTCAATACATTTTTCTCTAATTCCTTCACATTTAGTGCTTAAATGTGCACTATATGAATGAATGAATTGAATCGGATTCTAGCGTCAGGTGCCTCTGTTTACCATTATTTTCAAATAGTTTGATTGTGATTAGAGATTTTATTGCATAGGCCCTAAATAAACGCATTTTTGAAATTCCTGTTTTTAGCATATGAACTGAATAGCAATAATAAGATGCTACATAAAGTGGTGTTACATGAATTAAATGAACCTGATTTTAGCATCAGGTGTCTAAGTGCATGATTGCCTTCAAATAGTTGGTCATGATTAGAGTTATGATTATGATTCAGTGTGCAAACACATGTTTGAAATGGCATCATTTATATGCGAACTGAATTGTAATAAGGCACTACATAAATTAGTGCATATATGAATAAGGTAAATATGATACTGTTATCAGGTTCCAATGATTATGCCTACCTCTAGCCACTGGATTCTATTTCCAAAGCATTTGTATTTCAAAAGTCTTCTAAATTTTTAAAGTAAATAACGTCATTTCAGAAATAATCGAATGCTTTCGTTGCTTCATTTCCAAAATTAATCTAACGCCAAGGACTAGGGTTGGGCTAAGACCCATAGAGGGCTTAAGCACTTAAAGATTTGGTGCCCTAACCCTAGGCCCTAAATATAAGTAATTCCAAATATAAACAATAATTAGACTTGCCGTATTTGTTTCAGGCCGAAACGGGACATTTTTGGGGCAAGACAATGGTGTCCAAGGCACGTGAGCATCAAAGGTACAAAACCCTCACAATTAGGGGGTCTGGGGTAGAGGAGTGCACGGTAATGGCTACCGCGGTTTTACCGCGGTAATCCGCGGATTTACCGCGGTAACGGGGTTAAAGCCTGTAATTTTACTGAAATATTAATGGGGACGGTAAAATTATGGCGGTAGTACCGCGGTAATGGGATCCAGGCTGATGGTAGTACCAAATTCCGTAAATACTGCGGGAATGGGGACCATTAATCTCGTAAATCAATAATCATACGTTCGGCCGATTTTAGCATAGCTACTAACTACACGCCTTTCAGTTTCAAATTCAAAGACCATTAAATTGGACTGTTAGGTCAGGCAAGATTGGTTTGGATCACTTGACCATGAACATCTAAAGTTGCTATTAAGAAGTACTTGACTTCCATTGTTAGTTCGCTGTTGGTAAACAATAAGGACTGAGTGCTAAACTAAGACCTTGAATGCAGTAGAGACTAGAAAAGTTATTTGAGAACTTGAGGGTAATTGATAATTAAGCACAGCAGGTAATAATAGAAAACTGACGAGATCTAGTTCTGTTGATGGCCAATTGTTTTGGAATGGTCTTAAAAATGCTGGCTATGGTTGTTAAATAATGCTGACACTATGATTGTTATTGATTAGTTACACTTGACTTGAAGTACTATATTTTATTTCATGTTCTAAATTTTACATAAGAAGTCTACTATAGTATAACAACAAGCATGTTGCTAGTTTATATCTGTTGAAGTAATAATACACTTGGCTGGCATGGTGTCCAAGAAGGCTGTCAAACGGTGGGGATAGGGACTGATATAAAACTGCACCGGGGATGTGGACGGGGATGGGCACCTAAATGCGGGGACGGGACGGGGATGGGCACCTAAATGCGGGGACAGAGATGGGGATGGGGAAAGAGATTAGGGGATGGGGTGGGGATGCATTTTAGGTCAATGGGGACGGGGTGGGGAGGGAAAAAAGCTTTGTGGGGACGGAAGGGGATGGGGACAACAGTCAGTCCCCGTGCACACCTCTAGTCTGGGGAGCATCGTTAGCTGTATTGTATAACAGTATAAGTTACGCCCAGACAGCTAGAATTGCCAAGTATTGATAACTACTGGTTTACTTTACTTTACTCTAATAAAGAATTCAATAAGGTCTATGCAATCAAATAAATTTAAAATGTATTATAAAAAGATGAACAAATGTGGAATGCATAACAAAAAAGATTAGATGCAAGGCTAATCCTTTTCAGACCAGTCATATTTTGAAGTTAATTTCACTTTCTTTATGTCATTTTTTTCTTTCACAAAATTATAAAATTTGCCACAAGTCATTTTCAAATTACAATGGCAAATCAAAATTGCTTCAATTGTCTCGACTGACAACCTGTTTCTTTCATCTGATCATTGAGTTGACATCAGGGGCGTAGATCTGTGTAAAAAGGTGGGTGGGTCCAAATGAAAATTTTAAATTGTGCTGTCACAAAACAATGTTTATTGAAACAAGCCTTGCCAGTGCTCAGTGGTAACAATTCAATACATTATTATAATTATCATACTTAAACCAGCAAACCATTGCACATCAAGTCATCAAGCATTGTCAAATGTCAATTATGTGGAACTCGATACATGAATGAATTAATTCCAAAGAGCCCATACCAGACAAAGATCAATACAGGGCCTACCGGCGAACAACAAAGTATAATACTTGCAGAGATTGACAAAAAGTCTAAAAACAAATAGCAATGTACATGTAGCAATGCACTTTGAAACTACAAACACAATAGTAAGTCACAATGCAATTGCTGCTGTAGTAAGCTCAATAGATCAGAGTTCCAGTCATGCCAGAATGTTCCCGAAAATGGAGTCGAGCGGATGCGAAAAAGTGACGCCACGTTTATCCATGGAGCTAAATAATACCTAGATAGCCAGTCAGACGCGAGGATAGGAAACATCGTGAGGTCTTTCTGAGTTACATAATTGGGGCAAAATAAATCTAGCTGTTCTCACTGCTTTACATAATTGTCTCGCGAATAATAATAAACAATTCATCTCAAAAAGTGGGTGGGTCCATTGCCTGGCCGGACCCAGCTCCTAAAAAAGTGGGTGGGTCCGGACCCAGAAAAACACATAGGATTTACGCCCCTGGTTGACATTATGAAAAATATTCTCTCCACATTTGCATTGGTGTCTAATTGGAGGAAGATAAATTAGATAATGAGATTTCAGATAATGAGATAATTTGAGAACAGATAAATTAATGAATAGTAACGAATTAAAGAAATAATGAATTAAACACTTGCTTGATCGATTACAAAATTAATGAATCGTAATGAATTTGGAGAAAATGGGACAAAAACGGGACGCATACTAATACGGGACTCAGTAGTGAAATGTGGTGACCGTCCCATATATACGCGATGAATGGCAACCCTAACAATAATAAATCATGAAATAAATTATTTTTTCAAAATTATAAACCTACAGTAAGATGGAAAATAATGTTTATTTTTGCATGCCTCCACTTCACATAAGTTTGAAGAGGTTTTTTCTTACTTTTTAAAATTACAACGTCTTTGATCAGATCCTCGAAGTTAATGTTACGTAACACATCTGCTTCTATACATAATAGAGATAAGGCATCCTGCCTGCCTTGTTGCATAGCTGTTCTGATCGAATTTTAACATACTTCAAAAGAGAAAATGAACGCTCACAAGAGCAATTGGTGACCATTAATGTTAAAAAGCAGACGTCTCCAATCACATCTTTCATAAGTATTACGCAATTTAGGTGACTGGATAGCTATGAACAAATATTATAGCGCTTTTATACACTCCCCAAAAGTAACAAGAAAGAAAAGTGATTGATTAATAAAGTTTATTAAACGGTAGGGGTAAAGACGAGCGGCTCGATTCCTGTCTGCAGGATCCCCTTTAATTCTGCATGTGTGCCCGTAATTCCTGTTCTAAGCCCGAGATACTTGTACGTTGATACAATATTCACTACGCGTATCAGTATGGGTTGGAAACTGTGAAAAAAGTAAGAGATAAAATCGTCGTGCCCCTTCCCTCGTGGGGCCATAACCACGTGCTTAGTGAGCTTAATGGTTAATCCAGCCCTGCCAAGGTTTAAACACCATACTTGAAATAGAAACATCATCAGTTAGCAGCATCACAAGAGTCGGCGAAAAAGGAGATTCCGATTTATATTCAACAATATTTAATACTTTTGACTTAATAATACATTTATTACTTTACCCAGGCAATGTTCAAGATTCTCCGTTCGTCGAAATTCTACATTAAATGAAAAATATTAAATTAAGACTTATTTTTAGTCTTTACTCTTAAGTAAGTAAGTAAGTAAGTAAGTAAGTAAGTAAGTAAGTAAGTAAAATCTCGTTAATATCTATACCGCTTCAAAAGGCAGCACCGAAGTAGCTCCTTATTTCTAGGCGCTTAATCTCAAAATGCTATAGCTATAGCCAAAAGTGGGATCACTAGTGGCTGGGACGTTACAACTATGTAGGAAATGGTCAATGGATTTTTTTGCAGTGGTGTAGCGTGACTTTCGGGGCCCAGAGGGCATCCTTGATATGGGGCCCCTATACAATATGGGGGTCCCTATAGGCTAACATAGATTACACTGTTCTAAAAATAAGGTTTACTCCCTAATTCAATAATTACTCACTTTGTAGCAGTAATATTGAAATAGTAATAAAGTGTAAAAATAAATCATTGGTTAGTAAGTTGCAACCACTCTTCGGGGGCCCCCTTCTTCCGGGCCCGAGGGGCGGGGGCTTTCTGCAAATTGCCCCTCGTCCCCCCACGTTAATTACGCCACTGAATTTTTGACTCTTAACTCTGTGTCCAAGTTTATGTAGCGCTATAGTTACTACCATTATTACAGCTGTTTTGCCGTTACTGTTATAAAAATAATATATAATGGTGTGGAGAATTTTTATTTTAAAGCCGTATATTCCGGCTGGGTAGCGAAATCAGTCGCTAGGAGGCGCCACATGTGATCTTCGCTTGACATTTCGTTTTTCCCTCAATATAACTTTTCCTTTTGAAAAGACTGAACTCTACCAGGCTACCAGTTTTTACCCTACATGGAAACGAAACGGAAAACCCTTCTATCCTCCGAACGACACTAACGTTGCCGAATCCCCAAGGGTCAGAACATGTCGTAGGCACACCTCTCGTTAACCAATTCAAACTATGGCCGTTCCTTTGCATTGGCAGTTATCTGATCGTTCGGTAGGCGTCGCCTTTGACTGGTTTACATGGAATGAGCGATCCTAAAGAAGAATGTTTTCTGGATTCGAACCCTCAAACTACGGAGAACTATTTGACCACTATAATGTGATAAAAAGGTCACCAGCATCTATGTATATAATGCTCACTAGGTGGCACTACGCGTTACGAAACAGCAACGAATTGGAGGTTTGCAAATTGCACTCCTTTTCTTAGCAAGCTCCGGAGTTCTTATCTCCTGCCTCTTCAGATGTTAAAGATTCCGATCGTGTTAGGCTTTCGCCTACACCCGGAGCGATCGAACGCTGGTGAGCCTTGCAAACTCTCCAGCCCCAGGCTAAGGTTTGTGGCATACAATACACAGCTATGGCTCTTGTGGCTCCCTTGAGAGTCACTACTGACTTCGGTCAATACACAGCTACGGCTCTCGTGGCCCTGTAGAGGTCACTATTCAGCATCCCAGGTCAAAGCCTGAGGCATACAAGACACAGCTACGGCTCTTTGTGGCTCCCTTGAGGGTCATCACTGACTTCGGTCAATCTTAGTGACTGGTAGTCGCCGTAAAACTTTTGTTTTGCGTTAGGTCACCTTGTTGAAGGTCAAGAAACCTTCCGCGACCTTCTTACAGTTACATTGGATTGCTCGTATAATTCTCGTGCATTGCAACTAACTATTCTGATGACTTTCACACGGTTTATTGTTTAATTAATTGCTTGTTGAATGCATAATCGTTATGCCAGAGGTCATTGCATATCTGTTGTAGGTCAAGGACGCTCTCGACCTTGGGCCAGAACTTTCTTTAAGTTGTTACGTGTTGCGACCTCTGGACGCTCGTTTCTAGCTAGCGTCAGTCCTATCATTCAGGACCTCTAGTGTAAGTTCGATTAAGATAAAGTTAATTATTTGAAGGTCACGCTCGTAACCTTGACCTCTGCTAAATCGTTTCGCTGTGGATATTATACTGACTTTCGATTCCTTATTCATGCTTAGATTACTTACCACTCGTAGTTAAAGTTCTTCGTCGTCATTCGATGTTGGTGTCATTATAGAAGAATGCTTCAAGGTCAAAAGCGGATCCCTGACCCCCATTGGCCTAGTCATTCACCACGGGCTTCATGACAATACGGTCACCGTACACCACGATTTTGACCATCCTCGCCTGGTCCAACGACCTCGAAGCTTCTCCCGAGAATCTATTCTAGTGTTAGTCATTTTAACCTTCAAATACCTTCCTCAAATATCGAGCGCTCTAATGCTTTGTTGTTCGAATGTTGACTGCTATAGAGTTAAGTCGTTCTTCGTTTTGTCGATTACCTTGCCTGACGTCGCCTTCGTGGCCTCTGTGATCACTCACGGTCATTTGGTATTTGTCCTTCGCCGAGGCTACTTGCATAATTAATGGTTGAAAGGCCATGTTCTTGATTAAGTTCGTTTAGTGAATGATCTTCTTATTGTTCTGCCTTATAATAAAGTTAAGTTCTTACATTTAAAAGGTCGTTATCTCATTCACAAGCACGGGCTGTCTCAGACCGGGACGGGCGCCCAAGTTTAGTTAACGATTTCCCTCTTTGCCCTCCACCTTCAGAAAGGGGTCAATCGGGAATTTCGCAACAATAGTAATAATAATAATTATTATTATTTATTAATATTACTATCTAAACAGGTTTGCTAGAATCTAAAAAGAGCTTCTCAATTTTTATCATTTCAACTTAAAATTAGGCTACCTCCAATCATTTGCTTCTTGCCTGCATGAAAATGTACAACTCCGGATCATCATCACCATCCAGTGTTGTAAAGTATTTAAATATTTTCAGTATTTAAATACTATTTAAATACTTTGTCCAGTATTTAAGAAAGTATTTAAATACTCATCCAAAATTAAGTATTTAAATAGTATTTAAATACCATGGAGTATTTAGATGTATTTAAGAAATTTAAATACTTTGAATTTATTGCAGTTTTCACATAATTATAATGTTTCTTATAGACTGTTCATTTTTACATTTTCTTTACTGGTGGTTTTAGACAGTTGAACAGTTAAGTAGGTCTACATTGGCATTGTTAGAAATAATTTTAACTAACATTAATTTACACAAAAATACGGTTGTGGCGAATCGTGTCAAATACATTATCAAGTATTTAAAAAGTATTTAAACCTTATTTGCCAGTATTTAAATACTTACCCTGGTATTTGGGTATTTAAATACTATTTAAATACTACCTGAGAACCAAGTATTTATGAAAGTATTTAAATACTTTCAGTGAAGTATTTATTACAACACTGTCGCCATCATCATCATCATCATCATCATCGTCGTCGTCGTCGTCATCATCATCATCATCATCATCATCATCCAGCTTCATGGGTGCTGCACCCGTATACAGGTGTCGACAGCCTGATTCACAATTTGCCTCCATCTTTCTCGGCCCTGTGCTGATCTGGTTCACCCAATCCACAATAACAATATCATCCAATCACTCTCTTCTCAGTCTGCCTCTTCGATTTTCTCCATCTAGTGTAGACCTGTGCGCCGCCGCCGCCGCCGACATTTGCTTGACGTCGTCGTCGCCGTTTATGCAGGATTGGCGAGCCGCTGCCGCCGAGAGAACATTGGCGTGACGCCGGCGTCCTATAGTGATGAAATTATTTCTCTCATGTAGTAGGCCAACACAACTGTAGTGTTGTAATACATGGACAAAAATGTCTTCATCATTTAGCAGCAGACTTGGAGTCCTCGAGGCCTTGGCCTTAGCCTCGAGGCGCCTCGAGGTCAATTGACGCTGTCCTTGGCCTTGGCCATGGCCTCGGGATACAAGTCCTTGGCCTTGGCCTCGGACCTGATGTCTTTGGCCTTGGCCCCAGGGTTTATTTGTGCCGGAGCGAGGCGGAGCGGCGCTCCGGAAAATCCGGACCGCGTTCCGGAAAATCCGAAGACTTTTTTTGCAAAATTAAATTATTAAATAGAAAATTGTTGTATTGTATTGATTATAATCGTTATATATATATAGCTACGTGACTACATCATTTTATATATATATATATATATATATATATATATATATATATATATATATAGCTACGTAACTACATCATGTTGACAAGTGACTTCGACTGTTGCGCTCCGGAAAATATTTTTTTTACAAAAAGCCCTGGCCTTGGCCTCGGGTGTAAAGTCCTTGGCCTTGTACTCGAGGCCAAGCCCTCACACCATTGGCACATTTTTGGGAAATATTTGGGAAATATTTGGCAGTTTTTGGCGATTTTTGCACATTTCACATTTATTTATTTAGTACATTATTTCTTCATTTCCTGGGGGCAAAAAATCAAACTTTGTAGTGTAAAGGTCTACATGTGACGTCCTTCGGCCTTGGTCTCGGCCCCGATGTCCTTGGCCTTGTTGTCCTTGGCCTCGGAACTGCTGTCCTTGGCCTTGGCCTCGTGTTACAAGACCTTGGCCTCGAAAGTTGTGGCCTTGACTCCAAGTCTGTATAGCAGTGGCGTAGTTAAGGGGGACTTGGGGGTCAAACCTCCTACGCTGCCGACTAAAATTTGTTAAAATGTGTTTCCATACATTGTTTATTTTTGGACGTGGTTTTGGGGCTCAAAATCACACCTTGGCGCTGCCGACCCAAATTTTTAAAGCACGTCATAGCCTGCTCATAGGTTATGTGACGACCTTTTTGCATGTGAAAGTAGTCAGCATCTGGAAAGGAAAACAGAAAAATCAAGAAGGAAAGATGAGGATGACCTTTTTTGCTTGTCGAGATTTCTCGAAAGTTGGTCACGGTCAAAACCAACCCCCCTTCCTGCCTTCCGGAAATTCTGGCTACGCCACTGCCATATAGGCAGCACTGCATGGCCAACTCAAAGCACACGTTAGGTCTACTTATTTACTTCGCTTCATTCGTCTTTCGAATTAAGTCATGAACATGTATTGTTTACATTCTGCAAAATGGCTACGGCAAAGAAATTAGCCTTTTCGATGAAAATTACGTGAAGATAAAAAAGATGCTAAAAGTTTTGTTTGGAGTTATTTTGGTCATTTGGTATGCAGAGCTGATTAATTGCTGAGTAAACGCTAAAACCAAAGTATAATGCTGCCAATGTTTTGAAAACAAAGAAATCAAACTGTAGGGCCTACAAAGACACAGTTAGTAGCCTACAGTACGGCCAACCTGGCGCATCATTTGCGGAATGCGCACACTCGCACAGTATCCTTTCTCGCAGTTGAATGTGAATACTTCGTATTTCAGTGACCTCTGAATCTCTGATACCTATTGGAATATCGGAGCAATCCGAAAAGAACAATTTTAAGAGGGCTGTTTGTCGGTGCTATGTGCATGACATTTATTTCAGAATAAGTTTACCGAATCTCAGTCGCACCAACTCTCAGTTGCGATCCGCACTCTAACTGTTGGCACAGGAAATTTTTAATACTGTAGTTTCGTTTATGGCCAATTTGAGATATATAGAAAAGCAATATAATTTTATAAGATGTTTCCTAAACTGTATACATGTAATTGTTAATGTGCAATGTAAGTTTGTAACATAGTTTTCAAATGAAACGGATGACAAAACCCACGAGAATTGAACAAAAACGACGATATCAGATGGTATCTTTTGCAGTCACATGCAGAGGTTAAATTGAACCGGATCTTGCCGGATCTCCGATCCGGGACGTCTGGCAAGAGGCCCAGAACGTCTGGCATCAGATCCGGAACGTACTTTTGAAGATCCGGTACGTTTCTTGCTGTCAGCTGATGTGCAACAGAAATTGCCCAATACAGCAATACTGCTGCAGGCTACAGCTATATGATGATGTCATTTTCTTTTCTATTAATCAAAATAATCGATCAAACGAATTTTAATCATTTAAAAATGTTAACGATTATCGATTAATTAATCGTTAAATTCCGCGACTATAGTACTGTTGCAATAAAAATCAATTTAAAAGTTGTGAAAAAATGTTGTAGCCGGAGGAAAAATAAGGAGGTCCGGCACCTCTAAAAAAGTAATTTAACCACTGGTCACACGTATTGTACTGTAGTGGCCGTTCTTACGCCGCCGACGCCAATAAAATTGGTTCGGCGCGCCGCCGCCGCCGCCGCCTCGGGTGATAGAGCGGTCAAACGCCGCCGCCGACCCTTAGAGCGTCGGACCACAGATCTAATCCATTGCGCCTAGCATGATCTTCTTCGCCAGTCTTCCATCCTGCATACGTGCCCGAAGTTCATTTTCTCTGTATCAATGTTTGCATGATATTTGTTTTGTTCTTAATTCTTTCTCGTATCGTTGTGTACTTTTTTGTAGGCCTATATCTTCTGCTGTCATCTGATGTTCAAAATTCTCTTACAGCATTTCATTTCAAAGGCCAGTAAACGTTCTTGTTCTTGGGTTGGTGGGTGGGGCGGGTAGCCAGAAACCATGGTTATAACAAGTTAAACCCCATCGAAGGTATTGTCAGTATGACAAGCAAAAAGTTCATCACCCGCTTTCTGCATTACTTAATTTACTTTACTCATCCAGCGTCGTAAAGAATCTGAGAAAAGTCTGATAAGCAAAAAATCATCACCGATTTTTCAGTTTTTAAACTGTTGGGGCGAACAATTTATACCCTGCCCCGGGTTATAGGCGTCATTTGGAGGGCTGGAGGGGGCGTGGCCCCCCAAGGAAATGAAAATATTAATTTATAATGTATTAATGTGCAAAAAATTGCAAAAATTGCCAAAAAATTGCAAATTTTCAAACATTGGCCCTAAAATTTGCCAAAATTGCTCAAAATTTGGAAAAATTTGGAAAAATTGCAAAAATGCCTAAAATTTGCTCAAAATTTTCTCGCTCCCAAGAAAAGTGTGAAATGACGCCACTGCCCCGGGTGCCGCCAAATACTCTAGCTATGGCTCTGGTGAAGCGGTGTGGATCGACGCTGATGCCATGGTAACTTATAAATGTAATTTTCTGGTTTCATTCTCTTTTGAAGAATCTGATATTCAAATATCCAAGTCTGTGCAAAATCTTGGTGCTATCTTTGACCCAATCTTTCATTTGACAAGCAGATCGATACTGTAGATCAGGAGTGGCCAAACCCACAGGTGGTGCGAGCAGGGCCGTCGAGAGAAAATACGGGCCGGGAGACAAATATTGATTCTGGGCTTTATTGTTCAAAACCTTGACAAGCAAAAAAGGTTATCCTTTACCCTCTTATTAAATAAATGCTGACAAGCAACAGTAGCGTCATTTCACACTTTTCTTGGGGCAAGATAATTTTTGGCCAATTTTGAGCAATGTTTGGCAAACTTTGGGCCAATTTTGGCAAATATGTAAATTTTTGACATTTTTTGCAATTTTTTGACAATTTTTGGCGAGTTTTTTGGCAAATTTCACATTAATTTATTTATGTAATGCATTATAAAGTATTTCTTCATTTCCTTGGAGGCGTGGCCCCTTGCCCCTCAAATGTCTCCCCTGACAAGCAAAAAGAAAAAAGGTAATCTCATATTAAATAATTGCTGACAAGAAAAAATGGAAATAAATGCTGACAAGCAAAATAGGTCGCCATTTACATCTTTTACATTGGAAGACAGGGTAATTGTTTTCTGGTCAGCGCGGGGCCTTTGTTTATCGCCGGGCCCGGGTAAAAATGCACCCCTGCCCCCTCTCGTCGGCCCTGGGTGCGAGCCGCAAATGACAATTTTCTAAAGCTTGGGAGCCGCATTGCCACAATTAGACACAAAAACGAGGTAGTGTGATTCAATTCTTTGCAAAATTTCATTAAATCTCTGCTGCCACTTTTATGGGACCTACAGTATGAACTGTATGATACATTTGGCGAACAATTGTATGCTTCTGTTGACCTGTCAATCTGCTCAACAATTTTTTTAGACTTTTCGATAGCCTATAGCCGAAGACTGCGAGAACGCCGAGAAGAGTCGCATGCGGCTCACGAGCCGAAGGTTAGACACTCATGCTGTAGATTATGCTAACGCGTCATACGCACAGCGTGGTTTTCACTAGGTGGCGCGCTGCACTTTGGAATTTGCCAGAGTAGTCAGCACACGAGTAAAGAATTAATACCTCAGTAAGGACATACAAACTAACTGAATGTCAATTATATGGATAAACGGGAGCTAAGACATCAAATGACACATCGAGGCCATCTAAGTTAAGTGGATGTGGCCGGCTTGTCCATGGGACAGATTTTTCTGTCCCATTCCCATCCCAGCCCATGGCAATTTATGCCAGTCCCATCCCATCCCATCCCATCGTCCCATGGGATTCCAATTATATATATTAATATGAAAGATTAATCATGTGCAATACAGTTCAAATGCAATTATGAATTATGAAATGTATGAAAGTTTAAGGTTAAATGTCTATAGTTTTTATAGAAGAAGCAAACGATTTTAGTGCACTCGATCACTGTTTCCTATTCAGATACAAAATACTTGCACAAAGAAAGCGGAAAATGGATAAACGCGCGTCTCAGATATCCTCTGCCCATCAAGCCTACCAGCAACCAGAGATGTTAACAAGAACCGACCCCCCAAGGACGAGGATAAGGACAAGGACCTCCCTCCCAAGGACGAGGAAAAGGACAAGGACCGAACACCCAAGGACGAGGATAAGGACGAGGACTTACCCCCACAAGCACAAGGACCACAAAGACTGACCCCCAAGGACAAGGATCAAGGACAAGGACAAGGATCAACCTCTGTCAGACAAAAAAGTCAGAAAGGAAAAAACCAAACACAATTTCATTTCGAATCACAAAATTAGAACAGCCAAAAAATTTTTAAACATAATGTAGTCAACAGCAATGCTGCATTTCAAATGCGCCTTTGACTTTAGCCACCTATAGCTATGTTACTGCGCTTAAGAAATTGTCAAGTTTAATAATAATAATAATAATAATAATAATAATAATAATAATAATAATAATAATAATAATAATAATAATGAAAAAGTGTTTCCAGCAGCTGATCAGTCATGCACACACGGTGAGGTCTAATTATGAGACCACTTTGCGAAAACACTCGTTCAACTGGAGTAGGGCTGCGCTAACCGAGACGAGTAGGAGTCGAGTAGCTTAGCGAGTACTCGAGTACTCGCGTAAAACCGGAAGTACATGATTTGCAAACGTTACACTCACATAATGCGTATTATTTGCCTCATGACCTCATCTAACCACTCAGAACACTAAATGCAGTAACAACTCGATTTTTCGGATATTCAAACAAAAAATAATAATAATAATTATTATTATTATTATTATTATTATTATTATGCACTGCTATAGCACCATTTCTAATACTCAAGGGTATCAATCGATGGTACTTCAAATCCATCCGCAAAAGACCAGGTCATTCCAGAGATTAGTCAGAGGGAAACAGCAAGACAGACTATGGAGGAATTGCTAAAAGGAAGAGATGTGTTTTAAGCCTAGATCTGCAAATACTCGGTTTATTGGAAGATCTGACAGCCGCAGCGGGACGGAGAGAGTTCAAGATTTGTGTGTGTGCACATATATATATATATATATATATATATATATATATATATATATATATATATATATATATATATGGCCAGAGACTGTTTATAATGGAATACCGTACGCTACACCCAGAGAAAACACATAAATCACGGTGTGAGGTTACAGATGACCGCGTTTCGTGTAAGTGAAATTAGTGAATTCTCCAAGGCGCAGATCTACTACCGCTTCCTTTAATCCGTTCGCCGTCTCAATTTCCACATTACTATAAATCTATCATCATTGAATTTAGGCATCTGTCAAGGCATCTATTGCAGTCGAAACTCTCAGGCATCTTTACACTTTGAACGTAGATTTCGGATTCTAGATTTTAGATGCCAGCTTTGATCGGGTAGCCTATGTCCACTGGATACGGGTGCGGTGAAGCTGTCAGTTAGGTGAGATGACATGGATCATACTGTATGGTGGGCGCTTTTAGTTTTAACCTAATCAGGGTGCGATTTGTGACCTGGAGCAGTGTGGGGATATAGGGTGACCAGATTTCTTTTACGCCATTCCGGGACGCCATGATAGTAGTCACAGTACTGTGACTGTCTGAGGTCTAAGTCAAATACAATAATAAATTTATAATTATAGCAATTGGACATATTGGTAAAGTATCACACATGCGCAAATTGCGCAGTTCCTCAACTTGAAACTTTCCTCAAGTGAAATATACTTGGAATGCTTACTAATTTATAACACTGTTTAGCATTCTAATATGATTTCCATGGTTAATATGGGCCCCCGACCTAAAGGGCCTTCGCCGATCCGAGCCAAAAAATTTGTCGCAAAGTGTCATGCAGAGATCGAAAGATGTTAAGTTGTCACTTTCCACACGTATTCGGGACAATGAAATTATGAAAACCAGACCAGTAAGAAAGCAGGGCAAGCAAACGGTTCGGCTAAACCAGTGGGACACAAACGCTAATGTGCAAATTAGTAATCACAAATCACGTTTCATTTTTAAATATGTTGCGCATCATCAGTGACGTCAGTTCAGTTGACTGTTGTAGCACGTGACGTGATCTCTGAAAAGTAAACTTAAAGATGTGCGGAAAACCAGAAATGAATAATTTCAAAAAGGGCTGATCAATCATTCATAACAATTACGAATAACTTAAATAAAGCCGAATAATAATTTGTAACAAATAACGGTTGGCCAAATTTTAATTAATTTTTTGGTTATTCTTTATTTAACTATTCTATGCGAGTACTCGACTCCAAAAAATTTACTCGACTCCAATTTGGAGTCGAGTACTCGCGTTACTCGAGTTACTCGGCGCAGCCCTAAACTGGAGCCGACGTCGCAGGGAAACAAAGAATTCTGCTAAAGAATCAACTCTTCAACTGGTATTATAAAGGAAACAATGACTAAACATTTTAGTTAGAGTAACTCAAAGCAAGTATGTAGCCTAAATATACTGTAAATCCACATACTACTCTTACCTTGGAACATATTTATCAGTACAATTGAAAATGGTTTACAAGTAATTTGGTCCTTATAAGGACTTTTCATGGACTAAGTTACAAGGACCAGGACAAGGACCTATCTGCAATGACGAGGATAAGGACGAGAACCGAACCCCCAAGGACGAGGATAAGGACGAGGACTGACTCCCCAAGAACGAGGACAAGGACAAGGACTTCAAATTGGTCCTTAAGGAGTCCTTAAGGACAAGGATTAACATCACTGCCAGCAACCCTCACGTGGTACCCAGCCCCGTTCTAGCAGAGGCACGGTAGATATTGGATGTTGGGCCCCGGCAATCCTTGCGCTGCCAGGTGTGTAGTGGCGGCTCCAGGATTTGGCAAGTGGGGGGCCGTTAAGGTGGCAACTTCTAATCATGGGGGCCAACCATTTGTTGTTATGTATGTAGCATTAAGTATAGGGTCCCAACAGGGGGGTCACTGGGTACCCGGCACTCAATATGGGGCACGACTCCCCCCGTGGAGCCGCCACTGTAGGTGTTGGGCAAGTAATGACTAGATTTTGGAAATGGGCCACACCCACTGCTCGCATCTTCCCTCTACCAGAGAGATCAGGTATAATCGAGTCATCCGCAGACTAACCACGGTCTGGGTTTGGCAGCCACAATCGACGACCGTAGTTGGTTATCTGCAGCAGTGAGCGAGTGAGTGAGCTACGACCGCTAGTTATATCCCAACTGTGGTCAAATCACTCAAATGCTATGTATCCGTTAAAAATCCGAGGGAATTTGGCGACCCACTTGCCAAGGCTTCGCGACCCAAAAGTGGGTCGCGACCCACAGTTTGGGAAACAATGTCTTAAAAGACTGCCCAATGCCCAAGAGAGAAAAACTCGGAATAGGGCTGTCCAATAATTATGTCAACAATTTTTTTGCCATTTTGACCCCCTCCCCCCACTTGTCAACAACTGTCAACTTTCAGTTACCCCCTATAATTACGTCAAAAACTTTTGACCCCAAGATCAATGACAGGTCCCAATAACAAGGTTATTATTTTTTGCGGTGATGACCATTTTCCCTCTGTTTTGCTCATCGAGTGTCAAAATGTGGCGGTGATTACCTTTTTGCCATGCTTTTTTCCATTGTAATAAGTAGTATTCCATGAAATTTCCTATTTTTTGATTATTTGTAAAAAGTTAAATTGTTGACGTCAACTTCTCCTGACCCCCTCCCCTCTGTCAACAACTGTCAAACTCCCTCCCCCTAAATTGTTGACGTAATTAATGGACAGCCCCAATAACCTCTATGGGGCCTTTTATGAAAGGGGTCCGCCATAATTACTGCGGGGCCAGGAAAACTACTGGGGGAGGCCCGCGGCCCCCGTAGTTAACATGTTAAAAACACCGTGACGACCAACGGTTTTGACGTAATTGGTTTTGTTTAACCCAGTGCTGTCCAACCCGCGGCCCGCATGCGGCCCGCGGGACGATTTTAGATGGCCCACCTCAGCCTGACCATTTTTTTTGCATTTTATGCGCAAATCAACGTTATGGCGACTTTTCATAATAATTTTAATAACGAATCCCTCGTAAGCAGTTATCACGAAAACTAGTATGTAAGTATGAACAAAATCATATATGGCCACCTAGCGATAATTTGTGGAACATTTCAAATACTATCCAAAGTCAAATTTCTCACTGAAACAAGCTTGAATTTATTTCGTCACTGGACTTATACAAGGCGCATAAACAGACGCTGACTCATAAAAATGTTTTCCAATTAAAAGATAGACAATTTTTGGTATTGTTTTTATAGGTGTTGTAATTAGTCAAAAAGTCCTTCCCGAGCCTCACGGGCTCATAAGGCGGCGCTGATCTCCGTTTCTATAGCCCTCAGCCAGGCGTGCAATGCCACGGATACGGGGCTAGTGTATCGCGTAGCGTACCTGTTTGACTTATCGCAGAGATTTTTACTACTGCTCCTCATTTTACCACCGCGAAAAAGGCTGAGTCGACCTTTAGG